>OX376189.1:7968112-8568112 GCA_947363905.1 Lithophane semibrunnea
CAGATTTATTTCCTTCTTTCTTTCTAAAAAAAAAGATTTATTTCCGTCTTTCTCAAATAAATGATTTATATATTTCTTTCTTTCTTTCTTTCTTTCTTTCTTTCTTTCTTTCTTTCTTTCTTTCTTTCTTTCTTCCTTTCTTTCTTTCTTTCTTTCTCTTTCTCTTTCTCTTTCTTACTTTCTCTTTCTTTCTCTTTCTTTCTCTTTCTCTTCCTCTTTCTCTATCTCTTCCTCTTTCTCTGCAGCAGATTTATTTCCTTCTTTCTTTAAAAAAAAAAAAGATTTATTTCCGTCTTTCTCAAATAAATGATTTATATATTTCTTTCTTTCTTTCTTTCTTTCTTTCTTTCTTTCTTTCTCTTTCTCTTTCTTTCTCTTTCTCTTTCTCTTTCTCTTTCTCTTACTTTCTCTTTCTTTCTCTTTCTCTTCCTCTTTCTCTATCTCTTCCTCTTTCTCTTTCTCTTTCTTTCTCTCTATTTCTTTCTCTTTCCTTCTCTTTCTTTCTATTTCTTTCTCTTTCTTCAATTGGGTTTTTCCATCTGAAATTTCTCTTTCTTTCTCTTTTTTTCTCTTTCTCTTTCTCTATCTGTTCCTCTTTCTCTTTCTCTTTCTCTTTCGCTTTCTCTTTCTTTCTCTCTCTTTCTTTTTCTTTCTTTCTCTTCAAACAGGTAATCCAGACATGTAATATAATACATGGAACTTAAAACATAACTGGCGAAATGTGGGTGTACTATGGGTACATCTCTGTCTCACTCTTCGGGGAATAAACGCGTGATGTTTTGTTGATAAATATGTTTGATGAAAGACTTTTTAAAAACATATAGTAAAATCACGTATACAGCAGATTTATTTCCTTCTTTCTTTCTTTCTCAAAAAAAAAGATTTATTTCCGTCTTTCTCAAAGAAATGATTTATATATTTCTTTCTTTCTTTCTTTCTTTCTCTCTTTCTTTCTTTCTTTCTTTCTTTCTTTCTTTCTTTCTTTCTCTTTCTCTTTCTTTCTTTTTCTCTTTCTCTTTCTCTATCTCTTCCTCTTTCTCTTTCTTACTTTCTCTTTCTTTCTCTCTTTCTTTCTCTTTCCTTCTCTTTCTTTCTATTTCTTTCTCTTTCTTTCTCTTTCTTCAATTGGGTTATTCCATCTGAAATTTCTCATTGGTAGCCCGGAGTCTGGATTTATGGCCGGTCAAACAGGTAATCCAACTTAAGGGCCATAGTTTCCTGACTGACCTTGCGCATGTGGGCGGAGCTTAAGTCCCTACTCTAGACACGCGTGGTGGCGCGCTACACTAAAATGTTGATCAAAGAATATGCAGGGGCGCAGACATGCGCACGTAGGTCGCCATTTTTACCTACGATTGTTTGGCTGATATTTGTATAGATCGATACTTATGTTTGTGAGTATACGTATATTTTATGGTTTGAACAGGACATTATTTTTAGCATATATGTGGAAGAAAACTCTTTTCGAGCACATACATTGTAAATATATTTTTAATTTACAATGCATGTGCTCGAAAAGAGCGTTTTCCAGGCAGCCAAATTGTGCGGAAAGAGCCACTTTTTCGCAATGGTGCTTTTTACTTTTCAGTTCTTAGGGTTCCGTAGTCAACAAGGAACCCTTATAGTTTCGCCATATCGGTCCGTCTGTCTCTCCGCGGCTTAGCTCAGAGACTCTTAGTACTGGAAAGCTGTAATTTGGTATGGGTATACAAATAAATCACGCCGACAAAATGGTAAACCAAAATGAAATAAAAAATTTGTTTATGGTGTCTATGCCGATGACACTAAAATGTAAATCCGGGATGGCGGCTGGGAAAATTTTGTTTTGTTTTAAATCGTACGTGAGAAGGAACTTCGTTCCTGACGGGGGTCCCCCGACCGCACACGTTGATGTTATTACCTACTTTCGACATAATGTGATCTAGATTTTCTAGAACAATTCGTTAGTATTTAACTTCAAATATGAAAGAATGAATAAACAATCGCTCACCAGATGATTACAATAGTACATTACTATTACTGTCGCAGCCTGCAACTGACGCATTGATGGACGATCGTGAAAATGTGGACCGAGGCACACATAAGTGAGTTCATCAATGCTTGGTTGCGGCCAAGACTTAAATAGTACTTTTCTCAAATATGCGCAGAAATTCAAACAGAGTAAATTATAAATTCCAGAATCAATGTCGGACCATGATAATTTTTCACGCGCCAATATGTTCACTTGTTTATTCTTTTAGGGAAGGTGCGTATTTACGCGACCAGGTTTTTTACACCAGGTTTTTACTTGTAAGTAGGTACAGTCACGGACTTTAATTGATGAGCCACCTTCAAACTTTTCAATTTTGCAGTTTCATACATTCACGAGATTACACGATTAAACACGAACTCAAATCGCAAGCTCGTAAACAAGATGGCAAATAAATTACTTTTAATCGGAAATATCCATAGAGGTTGACTAATAAGTTCTCAATGATAAAAATAAATACAATGTTGCATTAAGTTTATCCAATCTATTTGATACCGACCTCGTTTGAATCATAGCTCATTAACTCGATAATTTATGAAAACATAACTGAAGACAGTGACAGTTGAAATATCAAGATGACAAATAAATTACTTTTAATCGGAAATATCCATAGAGGTTGACTAATAAGTTCTCAATGATAAAAATAAATACAATGTTGCTTTAAGTTTATCCAATCTATTTGATACCGACCTCCATTGAATCATAGCTCATTAACTCGATAATTATGAAAACATAACTGAAGACAGTGACAGTTGAAATATCAAGATGACAAATAAATTACTTTTAATCGGAAATAGTCTTATCCATAGAGGTTGACTAATAAGTTCTTAATGATAAAAATAAATACAATGTTGCATTAAGTTTATCCAATCTATTTGATACTGACCTCCTTTGAATCATAGCTCATTAACTCAATAATTCTGAAAACTTAACTGAAGACAGTGACAGTTGAAATATCGATGTCAGAGAATTTCTCCGTACGCTAACGTTACTATGCAGCAGTAACCTAGCAACAATTGTTTATCGTTGCTAGGTTACTGTTGCTAGACCTGCAATTGGTTGACTTTGAGTAGTCACTGCTGTCAAGTAGTAGTTCTGCTCTCAGGTTAGCCAACCGGTAAAGATATGAAATATAATTTACTTCTTCTAATACGAAGACATATGACTTTGCGTGTCGGGAACCGAATAAACCCGATTTGCATTACACGGCTAAAATGCGAAAAGTACCAGGTGGATCATCAATTAAAGTCCGTGACTGTACTTACGCCGACCAAGTGCCGACCCGAAATACTCGCAAGACTTCAAAGTATTTTGCTCCGTCGACTCTCGACGCGATTCTGCTCCTTATTTATATGAAGTTACGGATCAATGTTCTGTGCAAGTATTTTTACTTTAAAGGTTTGGTAGTTTTTTTTTTGTAGACGCAATTCTGCTCCTTATTTATATTACGTTACGAATCAATGTTCTATGCATATGCAAGTATTCTTTCTTCCGTACATTACTGTCGCAGCCTGTAACTGGGCTATTGATGGACGATCGTGAAAATGTGGGCCAAGGCAAAACCGAGGCACACATACGTGAGTCCATCAATGCCTGGTTGCGGCCAAGTCTTGTATAGAACTTTTCTCAATCTCACAATGCGCGGAATTTCAAACTAAGTAAATTAATTATAATTTCCAGAATTAATGACGAACAAGGATAATGTTTCACGCGCCAATATGTTCATTTGTTTCTTATTTAATTTAAACAGGTTATTCCCAAAGTACCCCATTCTTTTGATCTAAAAAGATAAAAATCTCATACATTACTTCCCAAGTTTCTCCAAGGAATTTGTATTATTAAAAAATACTTATTATTTTATTCCCATTCTGCTCCATAGGTATCTTGAATTATTCTCAAAGTACTCCACCGATTATTCGTTATCAATCTTCAAACTGCTCCATAAACAGCTCTATTTGCAAAACAAATCGAAATTTAAATAAAATCTTTTCTGAAACATGCTTGGAAATTCTAGCATTATTTTGATAAACTTCTTCGAGATAAATCAAAATTGCTGTACTGGTCAAAAACAAGTGACGATGCGGTCAGTGTGTCGTCTTAGGGGAATTATCTGTTGTGTTGTGTTATTTGAAAATGGAACGAACATTTTGCTTCAACGCGCAACGCATCAAAGATTTTTAATCAATGGGACTCACGTTACTCTTTCACAAATGCGATCATGATCCTTATTGGTAAGGTTGCACGGAACAATTTCCCATGAAAGTATTTTTTTACGTTTAGGTTTAGAAGTTTTTTTTTGTAAACGCTATTGTAATCTTTATTTCTATAGAGTTGAGGATCAATGTTCTATGCAAGTATTTTTCTTCCACTAAGTCTTGGTTGGACGTAACCTTTTTTGCATACGCGATTGTACTCTTTATTTGTATGCCTTTACAGATCTATTTTCAATGCAGAAAGAAAACACTTGAAAGTATTTCGAGCCCTGGTTTTTGGCACTGGTGTCTAAAGGTAGCTTGGCGCTGGTACTTACTCGATTTTACATAATAAAATAAATAATTTGTCTTTTCTTTCAACTGCGTAGTAATGTTATCTTATCATTAATGCACTGTTTTTAGGGTTCCGTACCCAAAGGGTAAAACGGGACCCTATTACTAAGGCTTCGGTGTCTATCGGTCGGTCGGTCGGTCGGTCTGTCGGTTGGTCGTTCGGTCGGTCTGTCGGTCCATCGGTCGGTCGGTTGGTCGGTCGCCTACCCTACCTACCTACCCACCCTACTTACCTACCTATCCTACCTACCTACCCTACTTACCCTACCTATCCTACTTACCCTACTTACCCTACCTACCTACCCTACTTATCTACCCTACCTACCTATCCTACCTACCCTACCTACCCTAACTACCCTAACTACCCTACCTACCATACCTACCCTACCTACCTACCCTACCTACCCCCTACTTACCCTACCTACCCTACCTACCTAGTATGGACCATACCATAGTTGGGAAAAGGCTAGGCAGATGATAACCTACATAAAAACCATATAAACAAAAACAGTATGTACGTAGAAACCGCAGCACTAATAAAGCATCCACGCGAACAAGACTCTCTGCAGCGAGCTAGTCTAGACACGCACACTATTGTAATTTGTTCGTGATTATTTGCACTAACATACACAAACGTACGTAGTCGGTCAATAGCCGGCGCGGAGCAGCGAGCGACAGCCGTCCCGTCTCAATGCTAACGCGCGACTGCCGCGCGCGCCCGCGCAGAGCACCTCTGAACCTGTATCTCTAAGAGGGGTAATGAAAAAAAAAAATTTTTAATTTACATTTCTGCTCAATACAATCTGTAGTACTTCTAACCATAAATTTTTCAGTATAAAAATATTTCCAAACATCAAAGCCGTTTAGAAGTAGTAGGGAAATATTAGCCAAAAATTGCATTTTGTTAAATATTTTTTAAGGCAAAAGTATTAGTCATACGAAAACATTGCTCAATACAAAATGTTGTACATGAATCTATGGCAAACATATATTTTTTTCAGATCTTTTAACCAAGCCGTTAATGAGGAGTAGGCTTTTTAAAGTGACCGTGTTACGGTACTAAACGGGACTAAGCGCCTTAACAACGTAAATAACGCAATTAATGTTGTTGAACTGTCAAAATGAAACAAATTAGTCGTAATCGGTTACGAAAATAAGTTACGCAATTAGATAGATGGTTCGAACTCATTCGAGAAATAAAAACCTTACAAACATTTAAAACTCTGTTAAAATCTTTTATTATTGACAAAATTTAAGTTACTGGTTTACGTTTGTAATTTACCCGCAAAAACTGATTTTTGTTTCGCTTGAATCTTTTGCTGCCACCTTCAATGTTTTGTTTGTGTACGTTGATTGTTGTTGTCTTCTTTTAATATTGGTGCATGCCATACAGCTCTGCTCAATAATGTCATCATTAAGGCTCTTACATATTGGGGCGATTCGTCACGCGACGCGACGCCGCCGCATTGTTCGCCGTGTAGTTTTGTCAGAAATTGTTTTGTTAAAATTCGCGTCGCGCGGCGAATCGCCCCAGTATGTAAGAGCCTTTATTATATAGTTAAAATATTTCTCATTAAGTGAAATTTGTAGTAAATTTCTTTTGAGTAAATAAAGATTCTTTAACCACAACTCTCTCCATTCTATTTTGAAGGAAACGGAGGCTTCAGAATAATGCATGCGCCAGTTGGAAGCTGATGCCCATCGCGCTAGACAATAGCCAGCCACCTATAAAATATTCACGAAAAGAGACCGACTGATCTATTCATAGAAAATGTCACTTTGCAACACTCCATTATACCTAAGACATCATAGTAAGGTACTTATATATAGGTAAGTGCTACTAATCTTAATCCTCCTCCACTAATCCTAATGACTGCACCAGCACTTCAAAGTTATCTACTGTAATATCGTGAAACTTCCCTTAGCAAGCAATCTCCATAATACTCGCTCAGCACGTGTTAGTTATCATATCTTTAAACAATTGTTGTATTGTGATCAAGTCGGGAGCTGATACAGAAGTTAAACACAAGTTTGCATAATGTTCCTGTGTGGAGTTAGGCGGCAAGTGGAATCGCTCCTCATTAGGCAAATCGGATGGCGTTAGCTCAACCTATTAGCACAGTCAATGTTTGGCGATCTCATCACCCTGCGCCCCCGCACCGTCACTCAGATAGCTATGATAAACCATCTTTCATTAAACTTTTGCACGTTGATTGACTTTCAACTTTAATTTCACCAAGGAATTTAATTAAAACGTAGCCAAAATTATATTATATCGTTAACAGTTTTAGATGTTTGATGGGCTTAATAGGTATTTAATTTGTAATCAGTAGGTATCTAACTCTCGTTACGAATAAATACCAGCTTAAGCGCTTACCGTTTACACAGAATATTTGTGAACCAACTTCAGTGTTAGATAGACTCGATTCTTGAAAGAGAACTTTACTGAATTATAAGCGAACTTTAATAGCGGACGCGAAAGGTAAAAAGTTTATTTTAAATAACCATCAAAAGCGAACATTTTTCCGAGACTTTATGAAACGTTTCAGTAGATTTATGAATAAAACCTTTCAGGGCGGATGCGAGGCCGCAATGTAATTTAGGTCGTATAAGGAATAGAGCCGCAGCCTCCAAAATTAGACCGTTATCATTCCACCGCTGTCGCTGCGGAGATCACCAGTTATATGAGCCAATACACCGAACAGAATAAATTTACTTTATACAGACAGTTGACCTTCATAACCGATATTGTTGCCTTTATACAAGGAAATATTTCGGAAATTCCCGACGTCCGCCCTCTCCGCGAGTCGGGGCTTGTGTCGTTTTTTTAAAGTTATTTGCGCTGCAGAGCCGAAGCTACGAGTACATGAGAAAATTGGAAAAACCTTTAAAGGAATTGAGACTCCAGGGAAGCGTAGATTTATTAGACGTAGATTCATAATGGGATGAACTTTAAGATTTAGTATTTTTCCTGATCAACAAATTAGTAGGTCGTGTGTTTCTTTTTTAAGCCTCTTATTGTTTACTGTAACAGATTTTCCTAGAAGTACCTACTACTTAAATGGAAAAATCTCATCGCAGCTTCCTAGGAACTGTATGGGCAAATGAAACTCATCCGCACACACTGGCGATGATACCGCATGTCAGCGGCACGGGATGGGCACAGCGGCACGGCACCGCGGCGCAGCGGGAGCCTTTGTCTCGACCTGCCCTTTTGTGAGAAATTCCAATTAATACGTTATACTTTTATGAGAAAAAAACCCATGTATCGATACACGCTCTGAAATTGGAACAATACCACACCACTATTGTGTACCTGTCAAACGTTCATCGCACAAAAATTCATATTTGAAGCAACGCTTTGAACCTTTGAGTTTAAAATGTATCGTGTTATTCAGCTGAGACTGTTAGCATTACAGTACATTGCGCTCATTGGCCGCTTTCATGCGTAATTCATGTGCTACACGACGCATTCCAAATGTAATTCAGCACGCGAACTGTCCACGATACCTACATTTTTCGCCACCAAGAAACATCATTAAAGTATTGAAGATCCAGCTAAGTAGATGTACACAATAACCAGTTTCCAACTTTCCATTGTATTTTAAGAAGCTTAGACAGAAAAGGATGTTAAATATGAAATCAATTGGAACGGACTTTTCCATTAATAAAGGAACTCGGGAAGAAAGGACGCCGTGTCCTCTCTAATTAGAAGTCGCGAGTCGAATTTTCAATGCGTCTCCCGCCGCTTTACTAATGGTGAACTGAAATAAAAGTTTATATTTACTGTGCGTGGCTTCTTTCTCTGAATGAATATTTATACTTTCTCTCTTCACTTTATTCACCTCAAAGCCAACACCGCACCGGCTGAAGTTTTTACGGGTATACTTTTTATGGCGGAATTTTTCTTTGACTTTTCTCGATGTTCAGACTGAACTGAAACGTGTTCCGTGATGTGTTGCTCTCGGATACATTATTTTTATTATCCGACTCTGTATGTGTAAGTAGGTAGGTCTGTACATATATCTATGTTTACATTCCGCAGTCTCAGTACAAAATAAAATAAAACGGAGGCCAAGTTAATTTGTTAAGGGATGCTCTGTATTAGCATGTGGGTGTAAAGAGACGTGCGACACATCTCGGGACGTCACGTCGCGTCGCCAGCGGGGAATCATTTGTTAGAACAGCAATAAAGCGGAGGATTACCAGCCGTCAGGAGGCGACAAACTTCCCAATAAGCCGCCGCCTTCCGGTACACCGCGACTCGCTTTACAAGAGTAATGATGCTTAATTTTAATGACGCGTCGCCGACCAGAGCGTCACGGCGGGCACGCCCACCGCCGCCCGCGACGCCGCCATCGCCGCACCGCCCGGCCGCGCGTGACCCGACTGCAAACTAACACTGATATTGGAAGACTCAACGACGACGACCGAAAGTCTGACGATAAATTTAGTTATTACTTGTGAAAATAGACGGAAGGAGATCGCTAACTTGTCCTCGTGAGAAGATAATGGATCATTGTGGGGGATGTTTTTAGTTATTTCACGAAAAAGGTCTCGTTAAAAGCCCCGTTATGTTAGGAGTTTTCGAATTGTATTCCGGAGTTTCCCGTTTAAACCAGAATTGACGATACAAATTTTGTTTTAGTGGTAAAAGTTTAGATTATTTTAGATCCCGTCTTACTAATCCGGCGTTTTATCACGCAAGTTTTCCCCGTTGTAAGTCTATCTTCGTCTTAGATAACGATATTATTGGAAAGAAAAGAACTTGTGCTATTAGGAAGCTACGCTTTTACAAAAATTGTTGGACACTCGTGTTTTATTAATGGCAAAAAGAAATTGGGGCTTAATAAATAAATAATAATTTGCCATTTACAAAACAGTCGACAGGTCAGCAGATGAAACGATGCGAGGTAACATTCATATTATGTTAACAAAGTCAGATAATGTTTGTCATCGAATATGTACCAATTTATTGAATCGTAACGTTGGGAATGAACATTTCGGGTGTGCAAACAACAGTCTATATAAAATTAAAGACAGCCGACGGCGACACGCGGTGCGGCTCGTCCATCCATCCGTCCGTCCGTCCGTCCGCACTCAAAACTCGATGAATATTGTTTACAAATGCACCGCATCCATAACGAAAATGTTTGGTTGATACCACCCAACTGATATATCGATACTTTTCAATATTTCATCACGACGTAAATGGTTCTCGTGTTGTAAACTAGTTGGACATGTTTGATTTGATTAAATGTTCATGTTTTTTGAGTGCGATATTGTCACAGTGATTGATATATCGTGTGCTTTCTTTAGAACATTATGTAGTTTGTAACAGACATGTAGAAACTACAATATTGCTTTATTTAAAAACATAGATTGACTTGCCTCATTGCATAAAATTGCAGTGCATCATAGTCTCCGCACGACATCCCCAACATTATCCCAAGGTAGTGAGACGAGTGTAGTCGACAGCAGTAAACGGTGGCAGGTAAGTAACAATATTTCCCACGGCAGCAAATTGAATAAACACATCACCGTGCGCCTTAAACGACGAAAAGACAAGTCCAATAACGGCGGGCACCGTAAGCGATAAATATTCTGCTATCTACCGCCGCCACGCTCAACATATTTATGCTATCCTAGTCAGCTTTACTAGCTCGCTTAAGATATTTGTTTTTCTCGGAATAATACAATTACAACAATGTTTTTGTTACGCATTAAATACTCCAAGTTTATTTTGCTAACTGCCTTTATGCCTCTGATAATTTGATGAGTTTGGCACAGATTCGGCGAAGTGCACTAATCGATGTGTTTACAGATGAATCATGAAATCCACATTGGGTATTCATTCAAATAAAAATATCTATGTGTTGCATATCAAAATTAATAAAATTATGATTTAAAATAATAAACACACACGAAATAATAAACTCATCATAAAATCATTTGACGTAGACAAGCACAAATGTAAGTACGTAAGTAATATACCAACATACGCGAAAAAAGAGATTCCCCTTCGAGAGAATTCGTGCTAAAACTGACAAACACGCAGGAGGGCTCCTAATTTTCATATCGAAAAAACCAAAATGGCGCTGTTGTACAGTACCTACACATGTTGTTGCGTGAATTTCTCTTAGGGTCACGTATTGGCATCGTCTAATACAATTTGTTCGGAGACGCGCGGCGCCCGCGGAATGCAAACACACCCGTGACACTTCATAACATATGACGATTATTCGCAATTTGTTGCTGGGACATGGGCGAAATAGAAAATATTTATGTGCTTCATATTATGTATAAACGGCACGTTTCCTTAAAAATATTAGGTTTTGTCTTCATATACTTATTTTGATTTTTTCGAAATATTTTTTTCTGGTAAGTTTTTCACATGAGGATGAAAAAACAGCAAATAATCCATTCATAATCAAGATAGAAGAGAACACTAAAACGTAAATATTGTGAAAGGCTTTGACAATACATAAAGGTCGACGAAATTCCGTGATTTTCTAAAAAAAAAGATGTCGTTCCGAATTCGTAAAGTAATACCTCATCATTATCTTCCACCATTAACTTAACCATAAACAACCAGCTATTTTTAGAAAGAACCTTCTGTAAAGAAAAATCCATTTCTATTTTGGTTTTTGACGTGGAATGTTTAATTTAGTGAGCGTTTAGTGAACAACATTTGCGTATGTCGGTAAAACGTTGAGTACATCGATATTACACTCGAATTATTAAGTCTTGGCGGCGTCCGCCCGCAAAGCAAACACATGAATACTAGCCATGAATACAGTAAAGTAGCAGCGCGATGTGCACAGGCCAGGGATTATCGGAATTTATGTGGCAGTGTGTGACGCACCTCCCGCTTGTTCGCCGCGAAGAAAAATATTGTGGTCTGAGAGCTTAAATATTGATAGATTTATGAACACTCTTAAAATTATGACAGGCTCGAGCCACCGGCAACTTTATTGAGTCTTATCTCGACGCTAGATTTATTGGTGTCTGTATCAAGTTTAGGGGAATCATTTCGTTGTTTTCACTTGCGAGAGAATAAGACTGTTGCTTTTGAAAGGTTGGTTATGTGCTTTAGATCTGTTACGGAACTTCTACTGAAACAACAAGTGCACTGAAACTGAAATAGTTTTATAGCAGAGAAATGTTATGTCAGGGATCTCTTGCAAATCTGTGTGTTTCGTAATGTTAGTTTATTTTCTTTGTCTCTGTGTCTTTGTGGGTAGCGGTATACAACAAAATCTTCGATATACAAGATTCAGCCGCGGTATTTGACGTGTCACGAGTCTTGTGTCAGATATTCATACAAGATACAACAATATATTTCCCCAGCAGGTAATAGTGAAATGTGATTGTGTAAATCTCAAAACGGCTCCTGTGAACTTATTGTCAGTATAGAAAACGTACCGACGTCGAGCCAGCTATTGTACATTCATACGTCTGACGAGCAACAAAAGAAAATATTTTCTGAAAGAGTACTCCCAAACTAAATCATTTGAACCAAGAATATAAGTTGCGAGGAGCAGCAGACAGATGGCGCAACTTGAGGTGCGAATAAAGTTTGAGTGGAAAAACTTATTCCTCCGCGAATCGTCAGCGGGGCGCAGTCTGTGCCCCCGGGACACCTTTAACAATTTGTAAGTTATTTATTGCTGCCAAGAAATATCATTAACCCTTTTAAATGTAACAGCTTTAAACAAACTTTTGTTTACCACAGGTATTTACTTAACAGTTCGCAGAGTGCACTTGGTTTGTAAGGAAGTGATTACACTATCTACATGTTTGCGACACCACTATAAATTACAATAGTACCTACCATCTGTCCCTAAAACTAATATAACTTTTCCAACTATTCGTTACATTCTAAATATTTCTGAGTAATCGTCAAGTTGGCTCGTTCCGAACAAAGTTAGCGGGGTTATTTCAACTAAACTAAACTATTACTTATGAAAACTGAGTTAACATGCAAATCTTCGTCCATTCCGAGAGGATCTTGCTTACGTAAGCGCTGTTTAATACTTCGCGCATACTTATACTTTTCTTTCTTTCTAAGTCTTTCCAAAATTAAGATTTTACGACACAAAAATGGTAACCGGGTGCTGAGGTTGCTCATCTCTGTGGTATCCAAGTTCTGCAGTGTTATAACTAGTGCTTGTATATGTTATAACTAGTGGGATTCAGATGCTGAAACTTATATTAATTGTTATCATTTTCCAACCTACTGACATCAGCCATTCGTCTTTTAAGAACTAGCCGTGTGCAAAGTAAGAAATAAATTTTATTTGCTCGGACACAATGATATTATATTTAACAGATATGTTATAAGCGCGCAATCGTGAAGACTCGAAAACATTCCAATTGTAACGTTTTTACTTGTAGTGAAATGTAAAATGAATGAAACGTGGGTATGTGTGCCGCTGCAGCGCGGAACACTTTTTTCGGTTGTTTTGTGAGTGTATAACATATCTATTAATATAATATCATTGCTCGGACATGTGTATAAATACATAATTAAAATAAACATACATGCAAGATCTTAAATAAGGGGTAGCTCACGACATGTCTGCCATTTCTCATGGCGTGCAAATATCTTAGGTAGATACAATTATTATTATCGAATCAATGATTTTTTTAACTTTTAAACCTGATATAATGATGTATTACTTAATTGGTTCTTCCACAGAAATAGTGTTTTTTTTTGGACTGGACGTGCGGTATGCATTTTATATGTAGGATCTTTATTTGCACGTTCTCGACAAACATCGTAAAATATGAATTTTAAATATGAACAGCAACCTCTTTTTACCTACATTGAAAATCCTAACTATCCTAACTACATATTATGTATATAAATTCGAAAGTAACTCTGTCTGTCTGTCTGTATGTAACCTTTTCACGCCTAGACCACTGAACGGATTTCGAAAAAATTTGGCAAGGTGATAGATGACAACCTGGGGAAGGACATAAGCTACTTTTTATCGCCATACTGCGCGGGCGAATCCGCGGGTGGAAGCTAGTAATCCCTACCTATTCCTACTATCCTACTATATAATATTATAAATGTGAAAGTTTGTGTGTTTGGATGTTTGTTACTCAATCACGCAAAAACGGCTGAATGGATTTGGATGTAATTTGGCAAACAGATAGTTTATAACCTGGATTAACACATAGGATACTTTTTATCCCGATATTCCCACGGGATCGAGACTTACGCGGGTGAAACCGCGGGGCGCAGCTAGGCTGATATATTTTCTAAACCTGCTCTCGATTATTCTATACTTTCGAATCTGAAACTAGTCGACCCATATTATGAGATTGCCTGACAATTTACCTACGAGTCAAACTATACCCAAGCAATCACAAATACAATTGCGTCGCCCAAAACACCGTAGGCAATAAAAACCCCTTAAAATAGTTCAAGTAGCACAGAAAATGCTGTAATGAGATGACCTACACCTTAAACGAAAATTTAATATGCATTTTCAATCTTCTTCCATTGCAGAACAACGACTATAGGTGACTAAGTATAGCTCCATCAAAGGTCACAGTGCTAAAGCTGCAAATATACGGGCAACTTTTTCAGCAATTATTGCCTAAGATAGTGGAGAAATTAATGGAGCAATATTTTTTTAATTGCTTAAATTGTTATGGCAATACTTATTACCTACATTCATTGGTGAGATTTAACCATGTAAGATGGCTAAATGTTACCAATGTAATGGCTGAAAATCCAGGGGTTTATTCATAAACGTTGCTTAAAGTTATGAGACGTTTAAACGTCAAAAATATATGTTGAAAACTGTGTCTAATCATTACTTAACTATAAGCAACGTTTGTTGAGGGGCCAATGTGTATGCGTAGTAGGTACCTATTACAAAAGTCACTCTATGTAATGGAGGAACTTCTAGGAACAATTGCTACAGTGGTTGATTTTTCGTACGACTTCATAGTCAATTGACAATTATTGCCCAATTTAAGTTGCCCGTGTTAGGATGCTTAACTTAGTCAAACAGAGCCGTTCTCTCTTTTAAATCCCGTCAGTATTTTCAGGAGCCATTAGTCTGTTTTTATTTCCTAGCTAGCCTTAATGAATGCAAGGACTAATTTTCGTGAGTACCATAAGTCTGGTACTTAAACTCATAAGTTCTCGTGTGTGTGAATATTTCATTTTTGCTTAGTTTTTCAGTTTTACTTTGCGGGTTTTAATTATGTGCTTTGCCGTTCTTGATGTTTTCGGCACACGAAAATAATTAGAAGAAACGTTTTTTGGAGGTTTTGTAAGAAAAGGTTTTTTTTTAATTAATTGGGTGTAAGAAACCATAAGGCCAATTCATGATTAGAAGATTTACGTGCAAGTCGCAATCTGTTAAACTTGTCAAAAATGTTGGTAAATTTATTGTATTTTTGACAGATTGCGTATGAGAGTAGCCGAGAGTGTAAATGCGAAGGTACTCAAAAATACCGGAATCGCCCCTCAGTTTTTTCAGCCCGTCGTTTTTGTATTTGCTTTTCTTACAACCGTATAGCCCCGCTGAATAAAATATGTGAAACTACAACGGTTTTCAAGTCTTTGTTTAAAAAAGTTTCGAGTATAAAATAAATATCACGTGTTTATTATAAGTTAATTAATCACTAACTGTTCAAACACATTTTAAATCATTATTACTATTTAATTTACTAATAATAAAATTTAACATTTCATTATAGAGCTTTCTATGGTGCCTAGGTTACGAAAATATAGCACTCCATAATAGTTCATTAAATCAGAAATTTTACAAGAAATATTAAACTTAAGTAGGGTGGCTCACGCTACGAGTATAGTGCGGGGCTAATTCATGGGCTGGTTAATGCACGCTATGGCATAGCTCGACATGCAATGCACCATACAATGGAGTCACCTGCTAAATAGCTGCATTTTGAAGTAGTTTATAATAACATGTTACGACAGTTTCAAACGACCTTGTGGTAAGGGATAGGCAAAGATGTAGGTACTGTTATACAAAGTGGAGACGACAATACGACAAAAATAAAACTCCGTATATCTAATGACGTTCTCGTTCTACATACAAAAAAATTATCAAATAACCAATAGTTTAGTTACGATAGCTACTCAAAGCCCTCTCACTAGGAGTCGGGCGTTGGTTGCTGCGCCACAGTTTTTAACTTTTGCAGCTATCATCGTTTAACATTGTTTGTCTTTGTATGTGTATGTTTTTTTTTTTTTTGTTCCCAATAAACGATTATTATTATTATTATTAAAGATCGGCAAATTCTAAAGTCAGCCCATCACTACTATTTAGTTAATTTGAAAAAATGACTTTTTTAAATTTCGATGTTAGGATTTATTTGGTAGTTCCAAAATACTCAGCATTAGTATTGCCAGTGTTTTCATTTATTGTTGTATTTTCGTCTCCACATTGTATATCTATTTTTTATGACATTTGGCAACTAAGCCTATTCCAACAGAGCACGAGATCACCATGCCGGCGACGCTGCGTCCGCCGAGGAGTTTCCGAAGAAATTGCCATACTCAGGTATTGAAATGCTGAAAATGTACTTTTTTGAGAGTAATTCCAAATGGCTGTATGTAAGTATATTTTTACTAGCTTTCACCCGCGGCTTCGCCCGCGTGGTATGTCGATAAAAAGTAGCCTATGTCCTTCCCCGGGATTCCATTTATCTCCTTGCCGAATTTTATCGAAATCCGTTCAGTGGTTAAGGAGTGAAAAGGTGACCTATACACAGACAGAGTTACTTTCGAATTTATAATATTATTAATAGTATGGATTACCTACTATTACAATTTTCGGAACAAAACAAAACATACGATATTATTCGGTCTAACCCGGAAATCGCACCCTGAAACTAACGCTCGGAAAGTTCCGGACGACTTATTATTGCTATTAATTATAATTGTTATTTTGTAGACATGCTATAGAAATTAACGCAATTTTATTAGCGATGCTTTATTTATGGTAACCGTCAAGGTATAGTGCGTTCCAAATGAGTATTAAAAGCTTATTAAATTATGAGTAGGTGTCTACGGTAGATCATGAAGTGGCTTCAAAATTGATAATATTATACACTCTGCCCTATAAAACTAATCTAATTTCTACAGGACTACCCCAGGTAACTGGTCCGCGGTCCCAGTTCCATAGTGAGCCGAATGACCTCTAACCCGCTAAGAGTATTACCGTATAATTTTCAACGTAAAAATAATTAATTGACCTAATTATGTGAAAGAATGTCGTGAACCTTGAGGGAGGTGAAACTGTGGCAGTTTTTTCAGTATGCAGCCATTTGTTGGTAAAACATTATCGTAAGGAAAAGTTTAGCCAGTAACAAGAGAAGAAGTTAGTAGGAGTCCCACAAAAGGCTCGTGTGACACGCTACGACAATATATGCCGTGTTACCTATAGCTATTTCATACAACCGTTAAGGAGTTACTAGAAGTAGAAAGAAGAATGTTTTGCTAAATAATAAATTTTCAGCCATTGAAAAGCGAAGAAGTAAAGGTTGGTAGAAGACCTAGGTTAAAAACCTTCTGTGTTTAGGTCAGAAGGACTGTTCATTAAAAAAATGTTTGCTTAGAAATACCAATAAATATACACACCTTTGCAAAAAAACGGGCACCTTAACAGTTATTGGCTTTTGTATGGAAAAAAATTATATTTTTACTATGTTATTAGCATAAATGACTACATAGTAATTTGTTATAATCAATAAGAATATAGTTTTTTGGCTACACCCCTCTTCCATCAGCGCTACAATTTTACTAGCTCTTATTGATTTTTCTGCCATTACAATCAACACAAAGATATCACTTTTAAGTCACAATAAGGCTGGATTATGCGACAAACATAAAAATTATTCTAATAAAAATAACGAGAAGTTAGTTTTAGTTGCCAGGATAATTTTCTAACCGCAAACCTGCAAAATGTTAGTAAACGTTACAAACGGAAAACGGGATTATTATTGTTTTTAAACAAAAGTTTCGAATTTGGAATTAACTTTTTTTATTACCCAGACTCTTTATTATGTGCCAGTAACATAGTTTGGCTATTAAAACCTCTTCACAACTAAATGATTACCAATAATGTATAAAAATCAAAACCGCCCGTTTTTTTTGCAACGGGGTGTATATATACCTAATATAATTAGTTAAACACCTGTGTAGGATGGACCTGCTCTTGACTTCGCCTCGCTCGCTTTTCGATGGATGAGGTCTACAATGGAATGTGCAAGCCCAGAAGATGCCTGTTCGTTCTTGCTTAGAACGCTGATGGGTTATAGGTGCTCCACCTAAAGAAACACAGACGCTGGCAGAGAGTTAAACACTTTGGCTGTGCGCATGATAAATGTGGAGGAGAAGCGCTGAGTACGGACTAGTCGGGATATCGGGTGCTTTGAGAACCAAACAAGGAATACCGTAGATGAATTTGTAGCAGTTTCTCACAGATTACATACAATACCGCAATGGCCATCTTAAAAACTTTCCAGCAAAACTAATTCACTTTATTCACTTACTTTATGTACTTAAATACTACAGACTTTCTCATTTCCTATACTAACAGATGAAAATAATAAATGCAAATATAAAAGTTAGCATTTCTTAGCTAAAGCGCTATTTAAAGTAACCCGTTTAACTGAGGTGAAGTCTGTTCACAAAATAGGTTTAACGTCGACCACGACCGATTTGATTAAGTTAAATTTCTGGCAACTTTTGAACGGTACTTGTTAAGAAGTACAATTGTAAATTTTAAAATTTTAAACTGTGAACAAATTAAATTTACGCTGCCGACAAGTTGACGGACGTAATTAACGGGATTAGCTACGTTTCTTCGGTATTAAACTGTTTAAACTTATGACATATTATTAAATAATAGACTAAGAGATTAGACTATTTACTTAAGTACAGAACTTTTTCAGCAGTTGTCTTGCATTTACGATTTTGGTGTAGAAAAAAATTATTTCGCTGCTATGGATTCGCGGCGGTGTGCTTCCGGCGTATATCCTTTGTCCAAAATTTAAAGGACTAAACATACCAGAATAGATAATTATTTCTTTAACATAATTATTCACTTACCTCGTCTCACCCAGCGTTGTATCAACAGAAAGTTAGATAGATTTTCGCCTTACCTGAAAGTAAAAGAAAATTGTGTGAGAATTTTAAACAATAACTCACTATGATTTACTAAATAAACACGCATTTCAGCTTTTTGACTTTTCTACTTTAGCTTTTCTACTGTAGGGGATGACAACCGTTACATTTTATTTTGAACACCATAAAGAGCGAAAGCTATTAGTCATAAGCAGAGCTGTTTTTTTTTTTTGTAAAATTGAAGTCTATCACAGAGACAAGTCTACATTTTTGTGAAATTTCAGTTATGCTCGCTTTCTTATAGTTTTCCTTTAACCTATGGAGAAAAATCAATTAAGTACCATTCATTTTTTTCTACTAATTAATTTAAAATAGAACGACCACATCTATCATATTTAAGTACTCATAAAAAAAAAACATGTTCAGGAAACGTCAAATCAATACGCAAAAGCTACCCCAACATAGCCCAACTTGTGAGCAATCTTTCGAAAAGAGGAATCTTGGCCCAAGATCATCAGAGCGCGTGACGGATGGTCGTAGACACGCAGTCATGACTCCGGGACTATGATGGATGTGGCAGTCCGGAGACGTGTTGGCTTATTACGAACAATAACGTACTTCACAAACAAAATCTCCGTGTGTGACGTTCCATTATTTTATTAGATTAATGTTTATGTTCAACGAGACAGGAGATTTTGTAGATTTTTTGCATGGTACCAATCTTGCTTCTGTAATAGTTTATTTGGAGAAAGTTCTGTTTTACGGATAAGTATAAGTAGGTTTTAATAACATGCAGACTAGGTTCTCATCAAATCACGAATCAAATCCCAAAAAGTTTCTTAGATCAAATGATTCGTCATCAGTTTATAATTAAAATCTCTTTAAATATTGGGCTACCTAAGTAATTATTTCAAGGTTATCAAAAGCGAAGCTCAGCACAAGTTCAACCAGTGTCTTCTCAACAATCAACATGATATTAAACTCACTATTATTCAAGTTATGATAGTAAGCTACGACGGATAAAATGGATTGTCGGAGTTAAAAGTTTAGCTCGGCGTCAAGTTTTAGGCCTGTGGCGGGCCTCCGCCGACTAGCGATAATGGCGCGTCACTCATCCGCAACTGGATGCTACAGATTTACATCCACGTGATTTATGACTTCTTCATAGAGAGGGGAAAAAATATACAGGAAAATATAGGGAGGGAACGCGGCTCGGCGCCTCCACCGCTTGCTCGAGCGGCGCCGAATTGAAAATACTCCTTGTAAGAAAATAGCAATCGCTACAATAGAATATTGCGTCTGTTTTGATATACACAATTTGAAGTAAATCGTCAAAGAGGATGACGCTTCCTTTTCGTTTTATTTATTCCAACAATTGCGTTTCGGGGATTATAACTTTTCGTATTATGTCTTAGAATATATTAACCTAAATACAATGTGCGTGCATGGGTAGCGGAATTAATCTTTGTGTGCGTCCCTTTTACGCATTCTAATAATTTACTTCGGGTTGTAGTACATATTTAGGTTTGAAAGATGGGCAATTTGGAAGACTAATGGCGTAGAAACCAGAGGTCCGGTATCGATACTAAAAAATTGCCGCAGGCTTGCGTTTAACATCAAGCGGAATTCAGATTATGTGCGTTATAAAACCTTCGTCGTCAAACATACGACACAGATACTTTTGTAAGTAAAAATCTGTTTTCCATTCTGCATTAACCTGCTACTATAATCCGTTGTATAAAGTTTTTTTTTTCGTAAATTATTATCTGCAACTCGGTTTGTTAAAAGATTTACAAAGTGTTTGTATTTTTTGCTCATACCTCAGACGTGAATATAGAGTAAGAACCGCGCGATATGCTTCACGAACAATATAGAAAAAGGATATTGAATCGGTAAGAGAATGCTGTAACTTAAGAAAATGTCTATCGAGCTCGACGTGTTGCTTGTGTCGAGCCGTGTTCTGATATTGTAACCGACAAAATATTCTAAATATTTTCCAAAAACCACAATATTTTTGAAAAATTAACACCACATTATTTTCGTTCCAGCTTCATTTTCATACCGATATTTTTCGGGAAAAATCCCGGATCTTTCGCAAAACAAATGTAAAAAGGTCATCCTTTTATCTCACAATTTGCAATTTGAATACGCAGACAAATTAATCCGGCAAAAAATTAACCAAAAGAATACAAAGCGGCAGCGCGGGAACAACGGTCTGCTCCGAAATATGCGACAGAGGATATCATTACATTCTGCGGCCACTGCTTCCACACAGACCCGCTGCTAACCTGACTTTATCACGTTTTACTTTTTTCGTTCCAAGGAGTGGAAGTAGCTTTACCACAAAAGACGTAGAGGAAATAATTTAATTTAAAAGTAGCGGGACACTCCGGGTTACCGGATCCTAAACAAGATTGTCTCGTGTGACGTGTGCGTACTCCTTGATATTCAGTGCGCGCACTTCAATTTCAAAGGTGACGTTTGTTATTTCTTAACAATGAAAATCACGCAACGCATTCAGACAAAAACAAGAAATCTTCAGTAACTAATTTTCTTTTCCAGTCTCCAGTGAATACCCGACGACGTGTGGAAAATATCCGAGGTTTTCTGATGTTTTGGCTCGTTGGGAGATAATAACCTGTCTTGTTTCCCGTCTTGCTCGTCAGCGTCTGTCTCCGCAGCTCGCGCGGCACGGGAGGGTCGCCTGTACGTCGTTTTGTCACTAACGTATCATTTGTACTGTTTGCCAGACCGTTATTGGGCTTGTTTTTGGCAAACTCGCAGCGTATTGCGACGCCCTGCGCGTTTAAGCCTGAAATGAAAGACCGTTTCGGTTCAACCCCGAGAATTGGTTGCCTTCATTAAGGGTCTCTGTTTGCGCGTCTGGCGAAACACTGTTATTTAAACTAATTAACTGAGTATTGTGATGTGATAGAGAGAAAATAACGAAAACATTAATCTTCACTACCACCCTTTTATTAAGAACGTAATGCTTTCATCTGGTTTCAAATTGGCTTTGTACGCCGTTGTTGTTTCGATTAATTCGGAGCGAACTATTGTCACTGCGGGCTTACGTTGACGTTAACTTAATTCACCTGTAATGGCTGAGTAACTGAAATAAATAAGGCTATTTTATTTTGTTGTTCAGTTTGTGACGAAACTGCGGCCCGTCCCGTCGCCCCGCCCCGCGGCTCCGCAGCCAAATGTATATTAATGTGCCACCCGAACCACAACACTAATATTGTTTTCTTTTTATATCCACGACCTCGAAAGCTTTTACTAGTGTCAACTATTACGCTTGCTTTACGGTGTGAAGTAATGTCATTGTATAGACGAAGGAACAAAGGAGACTGACATTGGCGGAATACTTCGTAGAAATAAGAGTTTACTCAAAGGTTCTTAAGAAGAAAATCTCGCCTAACGACTGAATATGGTGAGCGAGAAATGTCACGATCCGCGCTGTGTGCCGGTGACTCAGGTTTGTAATAATTTTATTTTAGCTTCCTTAAGTTTTTATTACCGCACAGGATATGCATTGCGCGAAACAAGACTAGGAACGTAGCTATTGTATATTTTATATTCCTCAAAAGTTAAGAGGCTTGAGAACTGAAATTCAAAACATACAGAAGAAAGAACAGGAGGCACGAATTACCTACCAATGGGGACCGTCTCACTGGAGTCACTAATTAGCTATTTCTAATTTTAAGTAATCGCTGCCTTACGGAATCAAAATTCAACTTCGCTAATTCGGGGGAAATGATCCGTGAATTAAATTTAAAAAAAAAACAAAGCAGATGAGGCGGTAATACCTTGAGCCCGTAGTCCGTCGGTCCAATGATGACGTAAGAATTTTATTACCTCCCGTGCCTCCCGCAGACCGCACTCCCCCGCCACTGGTTCCGTTTCAAGAGGATTAACTTGTAATCCCACAGGAGGACCAATATCATTCATTAGAATGCTATTCCCAGCTTTATTACGTCTGACACAATGTTTTCGTCGGCATTTGGAAATGGTTTTAAATTACTTTTTAACTGTGATTCATATGAAAAATATTGAGTGGACACCCGGTATTTTCGGACCTTCCATGTATTAAAAATCAAAATTTATGTGTACCGTTATAAATAAAAAGTGGTGTAAAAAGGAAATCTGCAAGAGCCAAGTTAAATTAATTCATAAAATATCTCGGAATAGTTGTAGAAATAACAAAGAAAATTGTATTTTGTTAGTCGCCCAAGCTAATTATAATAAATGGCCCGATGTTGTAGCCTAGCCCTAGTTTCTGACTAAGCAAGCAATTTAAAAGACAACTCAAATACTGGCTGTTATTTTTATTCCAGTCTTCCAACTTCCACTTCCCGCTTTAACCTTATTTAAAAGACATTTTAAAATTCCAACTCCAGTATAGCTTCTAGTTTTGAATTTATCGGCTTTTAAAAGATTTTTTCGAATATATACTGTAACTGTTTAGAATGCTGCGCCATTGAAATCGAATTTCAAATACATTGTCAATTGAATTTAAAAAAAAATGAACCGTTTGCTAATCAAGACAGACTAACAGCTGTCATCTGTCAATACGCAACGAACTCAAAAATTAGAAATCTCAGACAGTTCAATTATCGAGCAGGGTGTACACGTATTGCGTACGTACAAGGACAATACCGAGGCAGGCCGAGCCGCGATGAGCCGTGGTATTAAATCTAGATTACCGTTTGGCGTTTCCGCTCGGCTGGATAATCAACGGGACTATATTAAAGCTATCAGTCACGTGACGCATGACAAGCTACGCGTGTTGTCACGCGGAACATTCGCATATCAAACGTAAATTGTGGGATAGTGTCGTGACAATTACACATTTTCATGGGTTAAAAAGGACAATACCACTCCGCAGTACTCATCGGAAAGCTATTATTCGTATTGATTCAATAATGTGGAGAGTAATATCGAAGCAGTTTTTGTTTACCTTGATATGTTTGATGAAAGGTCACTTAAACCCGATTTTTCTAACTGTGAGCCTGTCAACGTCAAAATATTACTGTATGAGGTTTTAAATAATAACAATAATAACTTAAGGAATAATATGACAGAACCGTGGAGACAACACGAGTTGTGTATAAGAGGCGCCGCCGCCAGGGCATTGAGGGGCCGAAAAATCGAGTTATATCTAATATTATTATGGATTAAATTGTGGAATAATTCTATAAATACATTGCGATAAATAATTTCAATTACATAGTACTTAGGTAATCACGAAATTAAACGCACAAGCCTAAAACGCTATTAACCCCATACCATTTGATGGTAACTGTTGAACGATTCTCGATCATTAGTTCACGACAACGACCGCATTACTAACTTTACGAAGACATCGACGCGATCGATAGAATTAATTCAACTCCTCAAATTACAATCTCTCATAAAACATGGAAAATTGCGTCGCATTTTTTCCGTGCGTCGTTTAATCCAAATCGAATATTTGAGTTAAGCGGGCACCATAAAATATGATTAGTGGTTATGTGGGGACCGGCGCTGGCGACACCAACGGCAAATATGGCCGGCCGGCCTAGGCAAACACGGGCCGGACTGCCGCGGGCCGAACCCGCACCATTCACAAATATTGTTTCGCCTGATCTTCATGTTTCTGACAGTTGATGGGAAAATAATTATGTTTGATTTATTAGCAACAGTGAAATCAACAGGAAAATCAGCAAAAACAATTTACAATGTGAATTGTAAATTGAATTTTAAAACTCATTTTTTTTTAGAAACCGATCTTTTACAACATTGGAAACGATTTATAAATACCACTTACATCCCGAAAATAGAACAGCAGAATAAGCTTCTAAATAAGTCTATCTATACACTCATAACCTTAATAATATACCTACTTATAGTTCTAGTTAAGCCCCACATGTACGCACTTACGCGTACCTACATAACCTCTATTCATAATGATTATGGCAAATAATATCTTTTGTGAGCGGAACACTATTAGGTTTTATGTCATAATTATGGCGGGACGGTGCCCGGGGCGGATGGCGGCCGTACTCCGCCGTACGACCGGCGACCAGCCCGCCAATGTGTTTTCATTCGACGCTGCGTAAAGGCGATTTTTACAAACGCCGCGACTTCGTCCAACGCCTGCATTAATTGGATGCACTGACCGCGATGCTGTCCGGATGAAAATATTTACGTTCTCCGCAAAATATATTGGAATATTTCCAGGTGAACGGTGACGGCTCTATTATGTGAGTACGTAGTTGGCGAATCAGGCAGATGATGTGAAAACCAATCGCTTTAGAGGCTTCGTTCGATAAACAGGCGCGGCGGTTTGTAATCCACACGGCTTGACTGAGCTGCTGTATGAAGGGAGATAATTAAGCTATACGATCGGTGCTTAACGCGACACTACATCTAAATTCAGAGATAATGGCGTCATACAATTATGTTCGAGTGTATGACGCTTGATCTGTTGTTGTGTTAACCGCCACTGTTGCGTATCGACTGAGCCGTTCATTTTTGGTTCGACGAAGTTACATTTATAGATGTTTTGTTAATAAAATATGTATAGAGGATAGAGATATGAGGAACAGCGTGTAAAGTTCACTTATCCTCCATAGAAAAGGGAGAATCCTCCGACCAAATGGGTATTGTGTCTGGTAGGCAACTGCCCGATGATTGATGTCGGGACGTTGTATACGTCGCGCGGTAAACTCTGCTTGCGCGATACAAGATTTTGCGTGATGTCAGTGTAACGCATAGTTCACATGTGGCATTGTAGATGCCGCCACAGATGAATACATACCTATTGTGGATTTATTTTGTAATTTCTTTTTGTTTAAGAGTGCACCCTTATGTGAGATTTTTTATTAATCGAGTCTCGAAGCCTGAAATCTATGTAGCAAATTACGGATTTCGCGATCAATTCCCTGATCCTTCGCAGTTAACTGATTAACTATGACGAATAGTATCACAGAAAGGAGGCTTTACAGGGCTTCCTGTTGCAATAATAATTAATTTGCCAGTTAATTAGTGTAGCTGCAGTGGGTGTAAATCAAGCGGGGGCCGCCGGCGTGATTTCGCCATTGTTATGGTGTTTCACTGTGTCTAATGCTCATGTAGAACCTAATGAAAAACTAACAGATATTAAAATAGCAGCTTATAGACCAACTAGATAAAAAAAACCTAACTAAGTATCTAACTTTTCTCTAATACGAAAATGGCGCGAATTTGCAAATGGCGCCACGTGCGCGTGGTTAAAATTAGAACTACATCTTTCGTCTCATTTTCTCTTTAGTATTAAAGTGAGACAAACGTATTGAGTAAAAGTGCTTCCAAGGAGGTTCAATCATTCAGCTTAATTATTTTCGTAATGTGTGAAACCCCTCGGTAGAAAATAAAAAGAAACCGTAAAGGATACGCATGGCACTATACAGGTGTAGGCCCCGCTCGCCCCTTGGATCTTGCCCCTGATTACCTAAGTGTACCCACTCGCTCCTTAGAATATTAGATGGCCCCCGGTCGCCCCCAATTGCTAGTAGGTTAAAAGTACAGTCAGCACTCTAAATTTTTAAATATTAAAATAAATATTGTTTTCTTTAAACTTCAATCAAAACCTAACAAAAAGTACTAGGCTTGCATGAATTCAAGATAGTATTACAATCATTAGTATTATCCCAATATTAAGATTTGGATGAAAGGGACATAAATAGTTTATAACTAACAAAAAGGACTAGGCTTGCATGAATTCCAGATAATATTAAAATCATCAAGTATTCTTTAAACTTCAATCAAAACCCAACAAAAAGTACTAGGCTTGCATGAATTCAAGATGGTATTACAATCATTAGCTCTTCGGCTCGCTCTCTCAATCGCTCTTCAATCTGTATGTCAATGAGCTGATCGAGGTGCTCAGCAGAGAGCGTGCCGGCTGTTACATTGACGGTGTATGTGTTAACAACATTAGTTACGCCGATGATATGGCGCTGCTGAGCGCCTCGGTTTGTGGTCTTAGAAGGTTGGTGGCTATCTGTGAAGAATATGCTTTACTTCATGGATTGGTCTACAACGTCACTAAAAGTGAAGTCATGGTCTTTGGTGTCAGTGGTCGATGTCCAGATGCTATTCCTCCGGTCAAGTTGAACGGAATATCGCTTACGAGGGTATATAAAGTAAAGTACTTGGGACATCTTTTGACCGCTGACCTCAAAGACGATGATGATATTGAAAGAGAACGGAGGGCGCTGTCGGTGAGAGCTAATATGATCGCTCGCAGGTTTTCACGTTGTTCTAGGAAAGTAAAAAGAACCTTGTTTCGTGCATATTGCACCTCATTTTACACGTGCAGCCTGTGGGTAGATTACACTCAAAAATCGTACAGCGCCCTTCGAGTGCAATATAATAATGCGTTCCGGGTATTGATGGGGCTGTTCCGCTTCTGTATCGCATCAGGGATGTTTGCTGATGCGCGTGTCGATTGCTTCTACAGTACGATGCGGAAAAGATGCGCTTCCCTGGTGCGCCGGGTGCGGGCCAGCCCCAACATTATACTGCAGTGTGTTGCGAGCAGACTGGACTGTTTGTGTTTGAATCGCTGCTGCAAGCTTTCTACATCGGTTATAAGCTTGTAGCAGGGATTCTCATACCTTTAAGGCAGTGTTAGGTTAAATGTGTAGGTTAGTGTACTAATATAGTTGATAAGATAGATTGTTACTAACTTTTTGAGTCCTGTTACTTGTTAATTAAATATAAATAAATATAAATATATTAGTATTATCCCAGTAATAAGATTTGGATGAAAGGCACACAAATATTTTATAACTACCAAAAAAGTATTAGGCTTGCATTAATTCACGTTTAGTTTACATATAGATAAGTATTAAACTAATTAGCAAATAACGCAAAACGCATCCGTTCCACATTATAATACGAACATAGAAAAAGAAAGCATTATATATACGATTCTCTCAACGGGTAACATATTTTAACAAACCTTTTGTTTATTGGACCCATGAAAAAGGTTCCTTTTGTTATAATAGGTAAGCCAGGCAGCAAAAACGAGTGTCACGAGTTGGTGAGATTACAGATAGAGTTATTAAAGTAATCAAATAAAGCGTTATTCATAACGTGTGCATTTTTTTTTTGGTTAAATTTCAAAGGAAATGCCTCAAGGGGCGAGTCGGTACACAAAAATAATAAAAAACGGGGCGAGTGGGACATTTTAATCTAAGGGGCAAGATCCAAGGGGCGAGCGGGGCCTACACCGCTATACAACGGAGTATGCGGCAAAACAGGTACTTAGATACTCTTATCTAATATTTTACGGTAGTGTAGTTGTATGCTGCGTAATTTTTAACTTTCGAACAATATATGCAGGCTTCATAAATGCATTTTTTGTGCAAATATGCTGAAAAAGTTTTTTTCGTTGACTCTAATTTAACAAAAATCTACATATTCTATAAAAACAGAAAAAATGTTGAAATCCGTATGTAAAGTTTTGGAGAAGCGGTTTTAGCCCCATATTAGCTTTTTATTGTTTCACTGAATTTTTTCCCTAGTCAAAAATACACACACAATTACTTGACTAAATTGTCGAAGCCATATTGTTTGTATCAATTCACCAGCTGAAGTGGCTCTTGGTGTAGCAGTGGCTGTCGAGATCTCCCCTGTTTTAAACACAATGCCACTGAGAGTCGTTGCAAGCGGCTTATTTACCTAAATGAAGGCCTATTAGAGCCTTGCACAACCCGAGAACAGGAACACTACGTTTAGAGGAAGATGTGTGACTGTTTTGTGGACAGCATTCTGTATTTAGGCCGGGGACAAATCGAACCTATGCAGTGGAATTTTGCGCGCGTAATTCCGCTCCATCTGCATTGTAGCTAAAATACTCTGAAGACAAGTGCCATAGTGGCAGGAAAAGGGGATCTGCGACGTTGCCAGGCAACACACTGACGTAACGAAAAATTCTACATCGCACGAGCAGAGTTTACCGCGCGATCAGCATATATATAACTTCCCGATATCAATAGTTGGGCAATTGCCCGCCAGACATGACACCGGTCTGGTCGGATAACCCTCCCTTTTCTATAGAGTATGAGTAAATTTTACACCCTGTTCCTCATACCTCTATAATCTCATCAGCGGAAACGTGTGTGATGTTAGATAGATAGATAAATAAATCCTATAGTTGGTGCTCAAAAAAAGAAATAGCCCTAGAACACACAAAAACACATGCACACAGAAAAACACACGAGCATGTTATGCTGTGCTTTTCCGCTTAGAGTGATCCTAGGCCAATCGAGGTGATAAACGCAGTTCTCTACTTATTTAGAACCGTGATTACACGAACCATTAAGACTGGGCTATTTCACACTCCGTAGGTATCAAAGCCTCAGCCCCCGAAACAAATAACTAGCCATCGTAACATATTACGAAATCTAAAGATCGAAGTATGAATTATGGAATGTTTTTTTCAAAATTTAAATCCGTGTTATCTACGAATAAATAACGGGAATCCCCCCCTCTTGGCATAATTTTTTTTGTCATAATATTGTTTGCCATAATGTTTTCTCATAACTTTTATTGTCATAATAATGCTCTGGCATAATAATATCTTGGCATAATGCTAAGGTTAGCATAAGTGTCTTTATGTTAGCATAATTTGGAGTTACATAATTTTTAAGGCATAATATTTATTCGTCTATTAACCTTAATATAAACATTATTCATACTAACGATTACTAACGATTAGCAAACGTTTGTATGACAACGTTTCATTTGGTAGAATTTTATCTTTATTTCACTTTTCACACATATAAATTATATTTTTAAATATTAGAATAAAAAATATATAAAACATTTAAAAATATAAAAATATAAAAAAATAGTAGCCCACCGGTATCGGGAACAGGGTCCAAGCTACCGGCGGTCAGGGCTCCAGAGAGAGGAACCTCCTAACAATGCGAGCCGTTGTTAAGCTGATTATTATAATGACACAAAACGTTTGGGACATTTATCTTTTGTCAAACATTTCTATCTTAGGTTACGATAGGTTAGGTTAGGTTAGAGTATGACAAACAACACACGAGCCGAGCGAGCGAAGCGAGCGTGTCGCGGCAGCGGCCGGCGAAGTGCCAGAAGCGAATCGCTTTTGTAAAAGGAAACAGTAAAGTTAGGTTAGGTCACATTCGGCCAGTGTTCGAGCGCTGGCACGGCTTCCTGTCGTTTCGGGTAACGCAGGTGCTCTCGGGGTATGGTTGCCTCGGGAAGAACCTGTGTCGCATAAACAGGGAGCCGGACGCTCGGTGTCACCACTGCGTCGACTGCCGGGAGGACACGGCGCGGAATACGCTGGCAGAGTGTGTCGCTTGGGAGGAGCCGCGCCGTGCCCTCACCTCAGAAGTAGGCAGTGACTTATCGCTGCCGACAATCACAGCAAACAATCTTTAAACAATATACGTTTGGTCAAATGATTAGTTAGGTTAGGTTAGGTTAAAACTGTGACCTCCTACGCACGAGCCGAGCGAGCGTAGCGAGCGGTGCCGCGGCAGCGGCCGGCGAGTGCCAGAAACGACTAGATTATATAGACGATACTAAATATTTGGCAAATATTATAGTTGGTAAATAAGTTATTGTCTAAACGTTCACTTGCAAAACATTAGGTTTGCGTTACAATTATTTGTGAAGAGATTTTTTGGCAATTTATTTTAAATGAAACAAGGGAGACCCGTTATATTAGTATTTATTATTTTTATTCCAAAGAACATTATGTGTAAATATCATTATGCGTTTATAACATTATGTTTTATAAAATTATGCTGCATTATTATTAAGCTAAAAGTATTTATGGCAATTATCATTATGGGTAAACATTTATGCGTAATGATCACTATGCTGAATTTCGTTATGCCAATGTAAATTATGACAATCTATTTTATGCTTAACATTAGTAAACCATAAATCACACAAGAAAAGAGTTTTTTAAAAAACGTCTATTATTTATTTCACGTTACAAGTAGATACTCTCTAATCCGTAAACATGATGAAAGATAACCAAAATACTTTCAGGAAATTAAACTTTAATTATAAAACTTAACACCTACGTTACATGGCAACACTGAAACAGTTATTTTAAATAAATCCGAGGAGTTTTGAAAACAAGTGAATGTTGTGAATAACTGTGAACGGCACCGGTGTATGGAATCTACAGCGAGATATCTATGAGATTCCACTTGCACGAGGAGCTGGGACATAACCTTTGGGACATACAGACGTATAGTTCGTACAACATTTTTGAAATTACCGCATAGGGATTTGGGATTCACGTGTGCAAAAAAAGAATGGAAGCATGTACAACAAATAGTTATAAAATAGAGGTGGTACGCAATAATGAATGGATTCAAGTGAATATTGAATGTGAAAGTAATTTAACCGAAAATTAAAATAATTTACTCAATATTATGCTTAATACGTTCACTTTTGATTAAACATTTAAGGATGCAAAAAGCTTTTATCTGTAATTTATGTATAAACGAAAAAGCATGTCGTTTTGTTAACTTAATTTATCAGATAGTACCTAATTAATTTAAAAAATATAATGACTGCAGAGAATAATTTATGTTATTTTGTAACTTCGACAAAATAAATCTACAATTTCAATTAAACTCAACCCGCCTCCTTCACAACTCAACAAAACAAACTTTATCTGAAGACACAGGTTTAGACCATTTTTTAATTTCTAACTTTATTCCGACTACGATAATCTCGGTTCTTAATCCAAAATTTGACATCTAGTGCCGAACTAAGTTGATAGTGTTTTAAAAAGGACTGTAGATAAATATAATTATTAGGTATAGGTACAGTTTCCTTCTTATTACCAAAATTGGTTGGATGGTTTAACTATGTCAAAAGAAAAACCTTGTTTTTTTTAATATGACCGAATACCGCATCAAGTTGATCTAACATTAGCTGACCCAGATCATTGTTTACATACAGCAACCGTGTGTCCCAGCAGTTACCTGCACAGAAACTATGTTTATTACAGAACAGTAACCGCCAACTTGTGTACCTACCCGACGAGAATTTAGCCGAAATACTAACTACAAATGGCATACGGAACGTATTTTCAGATGTGTTTGGCTTGCTTAAGCAATTAATGTGGATGGAGGTATTTTGGCTGGTTTATTACAGTGATTATACAAATTTATTATCGTTATTTTTTATGGATTAATGATTAGGAATGGGGTTACTGGTATTGTAACGGTTTAGCACGATTACTGAGAGTATGAAGTCGATTTACGCATTTTTGGATCGAGGCATAATCGAAACATTTTGGAAATAAAAACTAAAAGTTTGTTCTAATATGTGAGTTTTATAGAAACAATAGCAACAGGAGCAATTTATAGTCAAAGAGCCGAACCGATTGCTCTTTTCCTATCCTGATTTTATCAGCAAAGATATGAAGTTCGATGAAATTTAGGAAAGAATGTCGCTTTTATTTTGGTAGAAATAAAAGCGATTCTTTTATTCTCCGTTCTTCCATTTTAGATTGAAAGAGAGGAAAATCGTTTGCAAATTCCATTACTGGCCTGAAAAGCTTTCTAGAATTCTGCAAGAGTTGTAGTGCCTGTAGTTTTGAGTTTACTCCACTTCTTCTTTTCGTGTGGTTAGTGACTAACCAGAGTTTTAAAGCCGCTCAAGGACCTCTGACTTGGTTTCACATGCCGTTGAGAAATATTTCTCTGGCGTGCCTGTTTCCTCACGAAGTTTCCCTTCACTGTTTTAAAGCCGTCCAAGGGCCTCTGACATGGCTCCACATGCCGTCGAGAAATATCTCTCTGGCCTGCCGGTTTCCTCATCATGTTTTCCTTCACCGTTTGCAAGTGATAATTATACAATACGCACATGCATCCGAAAAGGCTTCGGTTGCCTGTACTCCACTCAAAAATGTACCTGTACTTTTGGTATAGGTAACAATTTTTGCCATCTCGGTCCTTTCTATTATTTATGTGCTTTCCAGACTATTTTCCGACCGTATCTGATCAGTTTTTCAGTCGATTTTTCCTATTAGATTAAAATTATTGAAATTATTTTAGTTCCTGGCAGACAACTTTATACTTCTTATAACCACAATCTTGGTTGAAGCTAGCTGATAAAAAAACTTATAATTAATGTTGCCTTAGATAAGTAAGAAACCCTAGTTAAATTAGATTTCGTAAAATGGTTAAAAATTAAAGTAAATTATGTATTTTTTTGACGATTGACTCCAAACAAATTAAAATATCCATTCGATTCTGAAAATCATATCACCGTTTCCATGAATGCTATTTCATAGAAAAACAAGCTTACTATTGAAACAAAAGATTTATAATCTATCTAACTAGCGAGCTAATACGCGACGTGTTCTCCGCGTTTCCACAATATACACTCACTTGTCTCGCTATCTTGTACACTCTCGTTACACAAATGACTTGTCAAACTCACATGTGAAACTCACTTGTCTCGCTATCTTGTACACTCTCGTTACACACGCAGCGGGTGCGTTGAAAAATCATCTCGTTGATAACTCGCTCGCAAATTGCATTAACATCACATATTCATCACCAAAGCATCAAAATAGAAATTTCAGTAGTCAGCCAGAAGAAAAATTATGTTAAAGCCACTTAAGCCTCTGTCAATTAGTCGTTCAATAATAACAATAACCTGAAGGGAACAAGTTACTAACTTCTAATAATCCAATCAAAAATAAATACTTAGTTTAGTTATAAAGTAAGGCGACAAGAGTCTAAATCCCGATCCTCAATTTTCTGGATTATTAGTGATATATAGCGTTTCGATACGACCTAATGACTGCCGCCGGATACGATGGCACTAGGGTTAACTGCTTATTTCTATGATTTATCACTAGTGTTACGTGTGGAAATCTAAGGATATTTTATTAACTAATAACCGATTTCTATTCAATATGTCGCATAAATAATCTGCTAGGTGAAGGAAAAGGTGAGGAAACCGCATGACCTAGAACCATCGAAGACGTGTGACATCTACCAACCCGCACTGGGCCCGCGTGGTGGATTACAGCCAACTCCCTGTCGAAGAGAGGAGGCTTGTGTCCCAGCAGTGGGATCATTTATATTATGCTGATTAGGTATGCATTTTATTAAGATTTGGTTTCCTACGAAACTGGAGAACGGTCACACAATAGGTAACGGCTGTCCATATACAGAGCGTTTTTTGACACCTAATGTCAAATAGTTGTAAAAATAATAGATTTTCGTAACATAGGTCAGGCGGAGGTGTACCTATAGTATCTAAAGCCACATTTCGCCAGTTATGTTTGAGTGTCATGTAATAGGGGGCGAGCCTATTGCTATCAGGGACAAATCCAGACTCCGGGCTGCTACTGAGAAATTCCACTGCTGAGCATGTGGTCCTGGGTTCGCGCAGTGTTATTGGGTTTTTCCATCTGGATTTTTTTTGTGGCAGGCCGGACTCTGCATTTGTGCCTGGTTTTTGCCAATACGCTCACCCCCTGTTGGAACTTGAACTTAACTTACCTACATAAGTCTAGACTTTAAGTAGATATAGTTGAGTGCTCAGACCAAATAAGAAACCAAGACAGCGCTGTCAACAGTGACGTGAGGCCGGTTTCGTAAAAATGTGTGAACTTAGTGAGGTGTACTTTGATTGTAAATGTGTGTGTGTCAGCGTGTATGCACAAAGCGGAGGTGTCGTTTTGGCATGCTTCAATGTATTGTTCTCAGCGCTCGTCTTGGTTTTTTATTTGGTCTGAGGTTGAGTGAATTTCAGTTAGGTATTAAAACAAACCAAGAGTAAGCCTACATTATCAATGAATAACAAAAAAAATTAAAAAATTAAGCGCCACTCGTGGCCAGAACATTAACTATAAGCTTATTACAAAAGACAAGCAGGTACTCGAAAGATAAAAGAAAACTCCTCTTAAACATTTCATCAGAAAACGTCGAAATTTAATTAGCTAATTAACATGACTGGGACGACATCGGGTGAATAAAGTCATTGGGGGTGAATTACGACATTTTCTTATTAAAAAGATTCCTCTCTGAGATCACAATAATGAGAGCTTTGATTATTTCCTACCTGCCTTTTTGTTTCTTTTTTTGTTCTCTTGTTTTAGTAACCTGAAAATGTTATATTGTCTGTAAAATTCTGACAATTTACTTTGTTTACAAGTTTCGCAGAGATAGAATGAAGTTAGTATACAATTTTGTTTTATTAACACTATGTTTAAATTCTCTTTAAAATACACGTTTTAGTTTCATCAATCAAGGTTTCAAATAAGTAAGCCTAGAACCAAATGAATGGGTTTAGTTTCAAAGCGCGCTGATCCGAAATACGGCCGAGTTACACTGCCGGGTTTTGGATACCTAATCGAAACGACTATAGGTATAGTGTCCACCGACGGCTAACGTTATTTACGGAGTTTACTCGATCAATCTTTCTCATGAGTGCTTCTATTTATAGCCAAAGGTAAAACTTCCCGATCCCTGTATAACAAGAACACTTATTTTTACTTTCGAGGTCCCAGGATTTATTTTGATCAATGACGTTTGAACTGGTTTAGACGATACTGAGATTTTCAGTGAAAATCCTTTATATGCTATACAATTTGATACTGTTTATTCGTTACAGGTAGTTGGAAGACCAAAAGTCTTTTTTATTTTTGAGGATGGGAAATCATTCAATGTCTTCTCCCGCTCTGGGCGGTGCGGCCGGGCGTGTCAGACTTTTACTGACTAAAACCCACCCGTGTTCCTTCAGTTGCCTGTTGCCAAGGTCCCGGTATCCCTTTCGGACTTTGCCGCAACAAGTCCAAAAGTCTGACAACCAGTTTTATTAAGAGGTATTGTGCTACCCAGTAACTGAGTTGTGGAGGTCAAATAGGCAGTCGCACCATGTTAAATAATGATATTCAGCTTCATCTGGTTAGACTGGAAGGCATACCGAATATAGTTGGGAAATGACCTGAGAAGATTGATTGATTTAAGATAGTTTTAAAATTAAATTAAACTAACAATCACAAGACTCCCACAAATCGTTTATTGGTCGGAAGAGATAAAAACAAAAACGTTGCAATTATTGCTGAGTCTTCCGAGTCTCCTGAGTCTATCCTATAGATAGGTACCTAAGTGCGAGAAAATATTCAAGAAAAAAACCGATTAAGTGAGTGAAACATAACTTTCCTCCCAATAAAACACCCCAGGGTAGTCACTAACTCTGACCCCATGAATTTTAAACCTGATTACTTAGCTAAGAGCGGTTGACATTTGGAGTGCCTCTAACTACTCCCATGTGGGATTTTTACCGCGTTTTTTATTTCACTTAGACGAGTATGTACGTTTTAACCCTGTTACGTATGGTAATAGCTGAGAGAAGTTTCTGCTGAGCTGAAAATGTACTTAAATGTGGGGAAATAAGGTTCTTCGCTATGTTGTGGAGATGGGCACGCATACGTATGCGTGCATATATATACTGCGTAATAATTTCCAAGAAAAATATGTTTGCATCTACGAAGATGGCAACCTGTTTTTCTTAGAAAATTCAAATGTTTGGTAAATATGCGGTGGTGTAATAAATTGAAATTACTGAAAACTCCTTAAAGCATTATTGTAGGTACTCATCATAATGCACTACTGTTACTTAGAACACCCTGTAACCTGAACATAACAACATCACGTCTGTAATCCCCGAAAAGTTAGGCAGTGGTGTATCTGTGATCATTTGCAAAAAAAATTACCTGCTCCATACATTTGTGTACGTACCTATAACTGGACAAAATGCAAGGAATAGCTGTTTTTTTTCGTGGTTTTCGTTTGGTTGGTCCCGTATTAAAAGTTGTTCATAATGGTGTGTACAATGAATCTTTAAGTTATTCCCATTACACCTTGTAGAATACCATCTCCAGCATAAAATTATCATTTACTAGCTTTTGCTCGCGACTTTGCCCACGTGTTTCAAGAATTTTCGGAATCGGATAAGCAATTCTGAAGATTACCCCCTACATACAAACTCACAAATTTTACCTCTTTTTTATATTATTAATTAATTAAAGTATGTATAGACAAAAGGCGAACCCGCTTACAGCTGAGATAATGAAACATGCCGATGGGATATTCTATACAAAAAATGTATTTGCATGTATGAGAATTAATTCACAATTTTGGAGTCCACGAACCGCTTTTAATGTTTTCTAAGAACGGGTGAACGTTGTAAATAAAATAATAAAATGAAACATACATGGCTACTCTCACAAAGTGAATTTACGCAAAATTCTCTGTAGTTACTAATAATTTAATCTCGGTGAGCTTGATGTGGTTTTCAAAATATCTTTGTTGATATGTTCGTAGAACTCTACAGGATCGTGTCGTGGTTGCGTCCGTCGTGAACGTCCGTTATAGTTGTGTCTCATCTCAAGAATACTAAAATTCTGTCAAAATATTATTATTCTGTAACGTAGGAGTTCTCAGTACCTAGTACGTTCTATGTTATTATAAGTAAGTAAGTACCTACTTTTTTCAACTTTTCAGTGCATCTTGAAAATTATTTACAAATAATGAAGGAAATCATTGGTGAGAAACTTGTGTGGCTAGTATAGCATGCAGTATGGTCTTTAACCTAACACCACTCGAAAAAAAACTATTTTTATCCATATTATAAATTCGAATGTAACTCTGTCAGTCTGTCTGACTTTTTGACACCATAACGGCTCAACGGAATTCAAAGAAATTTGTCACCCGGATAGTCCATGACCTGGCTTAGGATTAGGACATACGATAGTTTTCAGTCGGGTAGTATACGTACGTTACTATGGAGTAATAATCGACCTCGTCGCGGGCATAGCCGCAGGCAGAAGTTAATCCATACTATATATTATTATATATCCTTATTAATATTATAAATTCGAAAGTAACTGTATGAAATGGCTTTAACACGACAAATTGACGTGTCAATTTGCTGAACAATTAATTTTCGTTACTGTGAGTAGGTAAGTCATAAAGAGTAGGATTTCCGTGAACGAATTAGGTACTTCTTTGAATAAATGAGTTTCGTAAAAAGTGGAAAAGCAATGTAGGTATTACAAAATAACGGTATTCAGCTGCGGTTAGACTGTAAGCCGACCTCAATATAATTGAGAAATGGCTAGGCAGATGATGATGATGTAGGTATTACAAAATTATGGTAAATGGAATACTTTGTGCTATGTCAACAACTTGGTACCAAGTTCTTCTTTGTGGTCCTTAAAGAGGGCGATCCTTAGATCTTGCATTATATAGGCTTTATACATAATAACTACCAAATAAATACGCTTGTCGCAACTCCCTATATAATTAAAAAAACATCGGACCAGCCGACGATCGGCAATATTGCAGACGGACACGCACGGCAGACGACCACAGACTGCCACGCACCGCGCACCGAGGAACTTCCGATGTCTGCGATACCCCGCACGTACACCTTCCCACGGTCCGTCGTCCGGGCTTGTCGGTGTCCGTCCGCAAAATCGCGTGTCGTGGGATTTCGGTATAATTGCGTAATACATTTTTTATTTCATTTTGACAGTTCAACAACATTCGTTGCGTTATTTACGTTGTTGAGCTGAGTTTTTTTCGAACTTATGAAGCAATGGATTTTTAGGGGTATGAGGAACAGGGTGTAAAGTTCACTCGAGGATCCTCCGACCAGACGGGTGTTGTGTCTGGCAGGCTACTGCCCAATGATTGATGTTTGGTTTTTGTATATATGTCCACTGCACGGTAAACTCTAATTGCGCGATGCAGGATCTTTGTGACGTCAGGATTTTTATGTGACGTCAGGTCTTCGATGCGTAGTTCGCATGTGGCGATGTAGATACCGCCACAGATTGATCGTGGACAGGATCGTGAATTACGCAATTAGGCTGCAGCCTAATTGCGTAATTCACGATCAATAAATCAATCAATAAAAGATCAATCAATAAATTATAGGAAAAACTGCAGTTTTTCCTATAATTTATGTGCAATTAATACTTTGTGTTTCATCGTTTAGAAAAATATGTCCAACTTGCCCATTGAAAGTATTTTATCTAACATAACATAGATCACAATTAATTACTATGTATCTCTTTGTGCAATTTTAATCTAGATAAAGGTGTTTAATTTTGAAAAAGTAGCCTATCTATTAAACTCTGCAATTCTGCATACCCTCTGTGAGAACCTAGCGTTAATTATTCGCTTCTTTTACATTATTAGTGTACTTTATTTACTCATTCCGAGATATATTTAAAAGAAATTATCTAGCTGAAAGAGAGAATTAAGGAAATTAACAATTTTCTTTGTCCTCTTTGCTCAGATTTCCAACTAGCGCCATCTCTGAACGGAAGGGGAAACTAAACGTATTGAGTACATAAATCAGACTGAGTGAATGAATCTTGTTCGACTTTCAGATTATCAAATAAAATAAATAGATCGCACGTGTGACCTCGTATTTACTTTGATACTTTTGACAAAAATCCCAGATTTTTTATCAAAATTAAATGTAAAAATAAATAGTAAATAACAAGTAATATGTAGTAAATGATAAAAAGTAAATGACAAGGTGTATTTGTCTTTGCTTTTCATTCAACCATAGGGTGGTAAAGCAAATACGAGGACGACTATACTTTCATTACGTTTACGTATGAAATACGCTCATATGCTTAAATTAAATGTAATAATATGCTTAATTGAATTTTATATAATAAATGTGTGAACATTTTACTGAATCTGACAGCTCTAATTATATTAACAAATAAGTTAATAAACTCTGCAATTTTATCCAATTTCGTTCTCTAATTTATTAATAAGTAGATAGTTATTTTCGTTGTGCTTGCGTTTGAAGTTTTCAGACAACTTGTGGGTTTAGACAAGTCTTTGTATTCGTTCCAGAATAGTAATATTCCAGTTAAATATCTTACTTGATTTGCTTAACTTCGTGAACAGGCTTAATTTTCAAGAGATTAAATTAATATCTTCGATGGGGAAAGTATGGTTAGATTTTTTGTAACAGACAGCAAAATTTAAGTTTAATTAATTTTCAACATGAGGTTTTGAAAAAATAATTGAAACTAAGCTTAAATCTAAAGGTGTGTCCAAACATAAAGCGGCAATCGTGCGCATCTGCCGCAAGCGAACGCTTTTGTCTTCCTGCCGCGCACAAAGCTTTTTACCCAACTAAAGCCCGGCAGAAATGTGTCTTGGCGCGTTCTTGCCGCTCAATGTTTGGACACACCTTTAGGTTATCGTGTAGGTAACCCTATTAAGACTAAAACTCGGTTTCCTAAGTCAAAGTCAAATAATTTATTTCAACTAGGCACATTAAAGGCACTTTTGAACGTCAAATACATAGAAATAGAACTGATTCTAGTTGCCCCTTCCAAAAGGTAGTTTTCGTATGGAGAAGAATGGGCAAGAAACTCCAACGTTATTCTTTTAAAAAAAAAAAAATGTTTTACAATATTTGGTATACATCAATTATATAATTACATGTGAAGACGATGCACCGAGAATACAATTACAATAGGTAAAAAGAATTAAAAATGGAGCAATGACAAATAAATAAATAAGAAAGCAGTGAACGGTCATACAATAACGGCTGGCCAAATACAGATAGATAGATAGATAGAATACTCTTTATTATGTACACCATAAAAATTACAAACATAAATTAAAAATTTGACACCTTAAGAGCAGAGCGTTTTTGACACCTTAATGTCAAGTACTGGTGAAACTGACAGATTTTCATGACGGCTGTTATATTATGACGGAACCGCTCTTCTAGGGAACCGGAGCTTTAGGTAGCCACTATTATTTTTCCCGATACCTCAGACCAAATAAAAAACCAAGACAGAGCGCTGTCAACAGTGACGTTAGACCGGTTTCGTAAACATGTGTGCACTTAGTAAGGTGTAGTTTGATTGTAAATGGTTGTAAATGTGTGCGTGTGAGCGTGCATAGAGCGGCGGTGTAGTTTTGGCATGCTTCACTGTATTGTTCGCAGCGCTCTGTCTTGCTTTTTCATTTGGTCTGAGCCCGTGTTTAAAAAATTGTAATATTTAATTCAACAACAAACAGTTAACACACCTTTAACCCCGCGTAAAAATTACATTTGTCAGGTGTCCAAGGCCACAAAACACGATAGACGCAAAAATCAATACCAAAGCAATTTCAAAATGCTTAACGGCTAATGGATATCATATCAACAATGTTGACCATCTACTGATGGCTGATTACATGGCTTATGAGCGACGGTATCCACGCCCGGGTGGTCGTAATCAAGCCCGGGTAAACAAACAAACAACCGGGTAACCGGGCGATACTACCCGGCTTCCGGAAATTAACTTATGCGACTGTGGCAGTCGCGGCAGATGCATTTTTTCGCTGCATTTTGTAAAGAAGTGTCTTTTTCACGCGGTTGCACTATGGTCTTAAATGATTTGTTGCCGTTGAGTTGTGACTTGTTTTCAACAATGGAATAAGTAAATAGCGGTCGTATTCATTTGTGTATTTCAAATTATGATATTACGGTATTGACGTGTGTCATTCCCACTCTTTTTTAGCAAGCTTTTATTAAAAATAATATTTTTTTGCCAGTAAAATAACACTTTTTTTTAACAACTTTGTTTTGTAAAAATATACGTTTTTCCAATGCTATAAATTGTTGGAAAAACCTATGAAAACTAAATCGGGAGCGTGCATTTTTGTTTGATGGCACATACGGATTTATTAAAAAAAATTATAACCTATCTACCTACATACACGATCTGCATTGAGTAGTAGTTCCCAATGGGCTGGCAATCTGTTTGATGCTAATACAATCTAAACGTATGACGCTGCTCGTGTCTGATACGAGGTGCCACTTGTCACTTCGGACATGAACTATTGGAGCTATGGTATATGTAGGTACTGTAACATGCACATACATTAGTGCCAGGCATTTAACAGACTATGTCTATGTCCAATTGTCCAGTAGTGGACGTCTTCGAATTGATACTATGAGGACGACGATTTAACAGACGAAAATTTGCTCTGTTTAGATACAGTTAGCGAAACAAAATCGGTTACATCTTTGGACTAGTACTAACTAAAGATTATGAAATAAATCTGTAGGTACATAATGATATACCTAAACAATTTTAAGAGTTTAACATGAAATGTAGAAAAACAATGTATCGATCAATTTGTATCCATTTCATATTATGTAAAAGTTACAGTGTTAATTAATCGATTATTCGCATAAATACCAGGTCGGTTAAAAGCTTACATTAAATATTCGTTTTTGTAAATAAGAAGATGAAATAAGAAGAATAATGGAGAAGAAAAGAAATGCTTCATAAGCATAAAATGCTACTTGAGCATAGTCACCAGGATATGGAAAAAGAAACTGGTCATGCGTTCGCCGCCATAATAGTTAAGCCAAATAATTTATCAAAGAATCAAGCAAAGACCCCAAAACTTAACATGACAAACTGTATGCAAAAAGCCTTCAATCCTGTCATCAGTGATTTTATACTGCACGTAAAAAGCATCAACTTCTCCTTCGATTTACGGCAGCTTCTTCGTAGAACATTTTCTAATCAACATTCAAGAAGCGAGGTATAAGGCGGTGTCCCCATAAATTACGTATCAAGTATGTGTAGAGGCTTTATGAAAAATGTTTTCGTAACGCGGTTTCCCGGTGGATACTTGCGGAAACTCCGCCGGCGCGACCGTGCACACGCGGCTTTATGCAAACAAAATATATTAGCCCTTTGATATGTTGGCTCCTTAACTTTACTATTAGTTTCTCGTAGAGTTATTAAATTGGCTCCGTTGGCGTGTGTGCTAGATTAGCTGTGAGGTACAGGTAGTGATGGGTTTTTGCTTAATTGAATAACGTCTTTGCGTTCATCTTAGTAAAGTATCTATTACATACTGGCATATTTTGTTTATGAGAGAGTGTCAAACAATTTTTATATACAAAATACAAAATATCATTTGTTGAACATATTTAATTATCCATGGCTTTAAACCTTCTTCTTTTCGTGTCAATTGACAACTAAAAATAGTAACTATCACAAGTAAAAGAACCTACCGTAAGTACCGACAGCCGACACTGATGTCACAAAGTATTTTTAAATTGCTCCAAATTAATAATAGTAATAGGTTGCGTGTTAACCAAATTCAACTTTAACCTAGTTTTTACTCAAAGCTTTTAACCCGCAAAGGATATCGAGTTATAAAATGGTCACAAATATTTTCCAAATATTTCAAGTTCTATATCAATCATAATCCGATTTGAAAGGAGAGGATTTAGACCCGGGACACCATAAGCAATAAAGCACTACACGTCAGATTGAGAGCCATACGATTCCAATCCGCTTTAGAGCCAGAGACAAAGGGAAACTTCGATGAAATTGGAACATCAGACTTGATTCGACGCATTGACGGAAAAACCTTTTGATATCTAGGTTAATCAAGTGAAGAGACAAGACTGATTTAATTTATCACTATCGAATCGCATTTGTTGAACAAAATGTCAACAACAATTCCAGACTTTTGAAACGATTCAATGCGGATGAAACGCCGATATGTTGTGAATATTTTAAAGTCCAGCGTTCAATAGCGTAAATCCGTAAGCGTAATTCAAACTGTCGTTTTGCGCGCGTGTAGCCCGTGCCTAATCCCGGTCGGACGGGTACAAACGACATCGTCAGGTGATATCAGTTGCAGCTGCGACGTGCTCGCTCCTAGATTCACTTACGGATTGATGGCAATGCAACGCGATATATACTCTAAGCTACAAATCACCGAAGCATTCCGTTCGACTCGCACAAAAGAATATTGAAGATGTCTGCTTTATTACCTTAATATACACCTGTATCGCGCATATTTGACGCGTGTGGTAGGAACATATTATCTGTCACCGTATAATTATTATGAACTTCGCTAGTTTATAATCTATTGGTATTATTTTCGTTAGATTATAAACTGTCGAAAAATTGTGAACTGCAACAAGCCATTTACAATTTAACGCATTATTTTTCGGTAGTTATGTATCCATGAGAAACCGACAAATTGAGAACTGGTATCAAAGCTTGCAACGTAACGCACCTTGCGCTAATACTAAATAGCCCCGAGCAACTAGGAAGTACCGCTCGCCGGCCGCTGCCGTAGCCGCGGCTCGCTACGCTCGCTGGCCTCACGCGCGGTTGGTAACAATATTCAATTTCACCTAGTTCACAATTTTTCGACAGTTATCTAACGGAATTAATAACGATACATTATAAACTAACGTTTCTCGTAATATTATGTGTATTGTAACATATCGAAGTTATAAAAGTAGCGACATTTTTTGAAAAACTTCGAATCACTTTTTACGTTCGAATCGTGCCTACATTGTATCATGTACACTATTCACTTTTGTTTAGCGTACGGTTGTGACGACCATAAAAATAAAGAGGAAAAAACCCTTAGTTTATGCTCCCAACACACGATAGTTACGCTCCAAATGAGATTGTTCATCATTTTTCTCTTTTTTATGGCGAGGTTTGTTTTACATTGTATTCATATTATTTTCAATAACGCTGCGTTATTTGTTCTGCGAACATTATGTTGTTTGATAAACTCACTCTATAGAACATTACGATATTGAAGAATAAGGTATCAGATTAAATATACTTTTAACTATATTTTATAAGAACAAAAATTTTTCATTATAATAAATCGTGCGCTGAAAAAGTTCATATGGAAAAGAGAACGATCATAAAATCACATTCATGACACGTTAAGAATTTACAGTCACAAATAATAAACTTTTATTTTGCCGTGAGTTGGGGCACATAACTGGCTCATTTTCCCGGAGTGCGTTAAGCATGTAGGTCATAAAGACAGGCGCACACTGACGGCTCTCATCAAGCCCTCGATATTTCAACGAACATTACAAACGTGCGGCCCGACGACTGATGTTAATTGGATGCGCAGGCCGCTGCAGGCACGACGATGAAATATAAAACAGGTAGTTTCTAGGTGACTGCAACTGCATTATCCTGCTGCAGACGTAACGTGTCACGCCTGGTTATCGTTTCGTAACGGTGTGGTTGTTAAAAGGTTTGAGAGAATTTTGAGAAGTGACAGTCGATGAGAAAAATCGTCTTAAGGAAGCAAGATACAGTGCTTTTCTTTAAATTAGTTAACGTGTTCGTGCGGGTTGTTTTGTCTTGTAGTGAGATTTAAATCTTTCTAAATTGTGTAGATATCTATAGCAATTTGATTAATATTTCGTAAGATATAAACTCCGCAAGAGGAAGTATCCTACATGGTTTCTATTCATACCCCATCTCTAATGACATACCGCTACTTTATTTGGTCCATTTCCTCTTGAACACGATCCACTTCGGATCATTTCAACTGAAAATCCTGTCCATTTTTCACTCTTTTATTGCTGCATACATTTTCTGCATTACGTATTTCAATTTTCTAACAGATAAACCGGGACTTCATCAAAGCGGTGGGCGTAACAGTAAAAACGCAGCAACTCAAACAGCTACGTTACCCACACACAATACAAAATATTGCTATTTTTGTAGCGCATTCGCACACAATACGTTTGAAACGGACTGTGTAATAACGGCCCATCAAAATTTCTACGGTACACTTGCCGAGCCGATCGGAAAAATTCAGTCGACTCGACTCGGGCCGACTCGGTTCTAGACTCGTAATCCGCATGCCTCGCTATGTGTGAAATTGAAATTAAAATTCTATTAAAGCGGAACGATTGGAATAGAACACGCCGTATCCTATTTTTATACAGCACTGATAAATTGATTATGTGATTGGACTGGCTCAGTGGGACGGTAAGGAACAGGCTGAGCCATTTAAACGTTCCTCTTTTATTAAACAATGCTATAGCAAGCGATGTTATGGTGGCCATCTCCGATACCAGCAAGTTGGTAGTTAAAAAGAAGTTGGAAATTAATACTCTCATCATTTCACCATTTTCGAAACTTTGCTATTAGTTATTGTGGTGTTTCGTAATGGACAACTTTTAAAAAGTTTGCAATGCTTCTCTGAAGAAAGATTTTGCAATACCTTGAAGGTAAAAGTTTTGCGACGTGTTTATTTTATAACTATTAACAAAACGAAGTTACTGGAAGTTTTTGCGTAAGCTCACTTTTTTGCGTTAAATATGAGTCACGTTGGGTTTTATATGTTACTAAGTAACCGTGATTTATTACCTACCTTTACTGATGAATAAAATATTCAGTTAATAGGACTTCCAACTTCATGACTATTACTAGAATCTACCTACTATCAGACTTTGTAATCAATTTCTGCGAATGAAACAGTTCTTTATGCAAAAGCTATGTTTTAAATCTTCGCGTCAACATAAAACCGTATTTCCAAGATAACAGTTTTGCTAAAAATCGTAGGTTGCACTGGAGACGATGCGGGGGCGGAATGTATGAAGTATCGCTCCTATACAATTTTCCGCGTGAAAACTTACTGGGTTTATTCAAGCATCGGATTTTTACTGCCGCGTTATAAGCGTCATACTTACTGTTGCGCAAGAGTGCCTCTTGAGAATATCAGCAAATATTTTTATTTTAAAGTAAGGTAACTATAGGGCTCTTTAAACCCAAGAAACCTAAGAAAAAAAAATCTTTATGACTTTTCTTGGAAAAGCAATTTGGTTAATCTGAAGTAATGTGAAACCATTTTCGGTGATTTTTCTAAAGCAGCAATATCGTTAATTTCCAACATAGTAGGCCACACCTGCGAGTGCGATATCACGTAATTTACTAGGGACGTTAGCTCGCTCAATTGGAGTCCATGACGAGAAATTCTCGGATGTAAGAACATAGTCTGTTCCACGCTTAGGTTCAGATTTATTGACATCGCGATAAACTGCTCTGTGGAGCACCATTCGTCGATTAAATGACGTCACAAGCTCAGGGTTGGGTCTTAACTGTCCTTTTGTTATTGTATTCATAGTACGGTATGGTTTCATATCTCAATGCGTAGGTGTTGAGGGGCGGTGTAGTTAGCATGGCTATGTATGGGACAGACAACCGCAATATGTCGGTGATAATGTATGGGAGTGTGAACGGGTGCGTCTGGGCGACTATGTGTGTTATATGTTTCCATTGTTCATGTGTTATCGAGAATAGCTACGACGGTAGCTTTGCCCGGGAAATTATATGGCATCAAGAACGGGAACTGTTATTAAACAAACAAATTATTAAAAGCGACAAGTAAAGTGTTGGAATCCAAGTGTCGGATAACCGTAACGTTTTCCTTCCCTTTATAAAACGGCCTAGAAAATCTTGTGTCGAGCTGAGATAACGGAAGAGGACAAAAGTTTTATCATACTTTATTTTTCACTTCAGTTCCCTCGTGGGCCAGGCCAAAGTAACTGGCTTCCAACTACTGTCAGTTTTTTACCGACTTCAAAAAAGGAGGAGGTACTACGTTCGGATGATTGTTTTTTTTTTTTTTTTATGTATGTTCACCGATTACTCCGCCATTTGTGAACCGATTTTTAAAATTATTTTTTTGTTCGAAAGGGTATACTCCCGAGATGGTCCCATATAAATTTTATTAAGTTTGCTTGCATAGTTTTTGAGCTAGCTTCAATATTACGTATTTTTCCCACAGTCTATTTAGACGATATAATTATTAGACTCCTTCACTGTTATTTACATAGCAGGTAGTAACTTGTGTGGGATAGGTACCACCACTAAAAAGTGAAAAATAAAAACTTTTTACAAAAAAAAACAACCGACTTCAAAAAAAACACTAAAAAAGTGAAAAATAACTTTAATTTCGGAAGTCGGTGGCAAAAAACGAAAATTAAAAAGCAAAAACACCGACTTCCGAAATTAAAGTTATTTTTCACTTTTTTAGTGTTTTATTTTTATTTAGTCGCGGGCAACAACTAGTAAAGCATATTTTTATATGCTTTACTAGTTGTTGCCCGCGACTTCATCTGCTGATCCAGGATGAAAAGTAGCCTTTGTCCTTTTCCAGGTGTAGACCTTGACCTGGAAAAGGACAAAGGCTCAGGTTTGTTTGTTACGCCATCACGCTAAAACGGCTGAACGGATTTGTATGAAATTAGGCACTTGGAACGGCACGTTTATGCACTGTCTCGGTGTCACACTTGAATGTCTCTGATTTAAGCATTTTTGTATTTTGTATTGGTCTGAATGATTATATTCCGAAGTGTTTTTTCGGTGCAAAACGTTATTTCATTTAATTTACCCTACAAACTGGCTATGTGCCAAATTTCATACAAATGCATTCAGCCGTTTTAGCGTGAAAGCGTTACAAACAAACTCACTTTCGCATTTTTTTAAGTTCTTATTTTTGCTAGACGAGTTTAAATTAACAAATAATAATAAACAAACAAATGAAAACAAATGCACAAGAAAAATAGGGCGCTGGTGTGTGCCTTGGACTCGCAGCTTAAAAACTTTTTCGAGAGCAGCGAAGATCTCGTTGATACACACTCGATCCTGTATTGCGCGGCTGTTGCGGCATGTCGTTTAGCTAACGTCAAGTTCCCAAACTATGACAAAGCTACTCGACCAAAACCAGCTGTACCAGCCTGGCAGTGCAGGATCGAGCGCCGTATCGATGGAGCCAGGGTACTCATCGGCAAACTATACAGCTTCAGGGAGGGCAATACACGACCACGAGTGATGCGCTTTGTGAGACGGGCATTCTCGGGGACAGGAATCAGTCCTCCAGAATACATGTCCCGTGTCACAGAGCGTATCGACTTCCTGAAGCAAAAAGTCTGTGCATGGGCGAGCCGAATTCGGCGGTATAAGCGGCGGGTGGACCGATACACGCAGAATTGCATGTTCCAGAGCGATGAGAGGTGGATATATAGAGCTTGGGAGCGACCTGAACAAAATGTGGCGGACGTTTGCCGCCCGGATGATGCCACCACGAGCGCATTCTGGGGCAGTATATGGTCGGTGCCCGTCTGTCACGCTGAGGCTGACTGGATACAGGATGTCGAGCGAGTGTGTGAAACTATACCAGAAATGGAAGCTGTTTTAATCTCTCCACAAGATGTAGCCACAGCAGTCCGTCCGTTACCGAATTGGAAATCACCGGGACCGGACGGACTGCACAACTTCTGGTTAAAATGGCTGATTAGTTCACACGCTCGCCTGGCATCTCAATTCCAGTCATCCTTAGAGTCTGGGTCGCTACCGCAGTTTCTAACAACAGGCGTTACCCACCTGCTCCATAAGTCAGGTAGTCCCGCGGAACCGAAGAATTATAGACCGATCACATGTTTGTCGACGGTCTATAAACTTCTTACATCCATTTTGAGAGTGAAAATAAACACACACATTGACAACAATTCAATAATGTCCGCCTCTCAAAATGGATGTAGGAACGGGTCCCGCGGTACTAAGGAGCTACTCCTCATCGACATGGCCATAAGCCAACAGGTTCGTCGATCCCGTAAGGACCTCTCGACATGCTGGATAGACTATAAGAAGGCCTACGACTCGGTGCCACATACGTGGCTCATGAGGGTGCTGGAGTTGTACAAGATTGATGCAACTCTACGCACCTTCCTTGAGTCGTGTATGGGGCAATGGAGGACAGTTCTTCGCTACCCAGGGTGTCGACAGATCCAAGGGAATGATGAACCTGTGCGGATTAAACGGGGAATATTTCAGGGCGACAGTTTGAGTCCGCTTTGGTTCTGCTTGGCCCTGAACCCTCTAAGCACACTGCTAGAGGATTCAGGTCTAGGCTATCGGTTGAGGAGAGGTGGTCAGGTCATATCTCACCTCCTCTACATGGATGATCTGAAACTCTTTGCCCCCAACGAATTGCGACTGATGGAGCTACTGAAGGTAACTGAAACCTTCAGTAACACCATCAGGATGGAATTTGGTGTGGACAAATGTGCAGTCATGCATGTAAAGCGAGGGGAGATTATGGAATCAGAGGGAATTCAACTCTCGGATTCCATATACCTCAGGTCCCTCTCCTCATCTGAAAGCTATAAGTATTTGGGTATGTCGGAAGCGTTAGGCATCAACGTTGCTGACATGAAGCAATCGTTGAAGGAGCGCTTCTTTGGTCGCCTGAAAAAAGTATTAATTAGTCTTCTTTCAGGCGGAAACAAGGTGCGCGCCTTCAACGGTTGGGTCATGCCGGTTCTGATGTACTCTTTCGGCATACTCAAATGGACTCAGACCGAACTCGACGCCCTGGATAGGAGGGTTCGTACACTGTTGACCGCAAACCGGATGCATCACCCACGATCATCGGTGATGAGATTGTACATCCCGCGGAAGTGCGGGGGTCGAGGCTTTTTAAATGCGAAGACCCTCCACAATCGCGAGGTGTGCAATCTCAGAGAATATTTTTTAAAAGCCGAAGTGGGTATGCACCGCGATGTGGTGGCAGTGGACAAAGGACTCACCCCGCTCTCCATGGCTAAAGAGAACTGGCGCAAACCTGTGGTGCTTACTACGGAAGACCGCAAGGAGGTATGGCAAAGCAAGGAGCTTCACGGGCGCTTCTATCGGGCTCTTCATGAGCCCGGTGTAGATTTCTTAGCGTCCGTATCCTGGCTACGTTTTGGTGACCTTTTCGGGGAAACTGAAGGTTTCGTCTGTGCAATTATGGATGAAGTTATCCTGACGAATAACTACCGGAGACATATTATGAAGGACGGGACGGTTGACGTGTGTCGGGCATGCCACCGTCCGGGTGAGTCCATCAGACATATTATCTCTGGTTGTTCTCGTCTAGCTAACGGCGAGTACTTGCACAGGCATAATCAAGTGGCCAGGATTATTCACCAGCAACTTGCGTTGAAATATAAACTTGTGGACTCTGAGGTACCGTACTACAAGTATGTGCCCGACCCAGTTCTCGAAAATGACCATGTCACGTTGTACTGGGATCGGTCTATCATTACTGACAGGACTATTGTTGCCAATAAACCTGATATCGTAGTGATAGACCGATTAGCGCGCCGCGCAATGATAGTCGATGTTACCATCCCACATGACGTGAACCTCGTGAAAGCTGAGAAAGAGAAACAAATAAAATATCTCGACTTAGCACACGAGGTTGTCGACATGTGGAATGTGAGCTCGGCTATCATTGTGCCGATTGTCGTAACGGCCAATGGCCTGATAGCCGAAAGCCTCGACCAACATCTCTCGAGGCTCTCGTTAGGCGGTTGGATCAAGGGCCTGATTCAGAAGGCAGTACTCCTTGATACGGCTCGCATTGTGAGGAGGTTCCTGTCTCTGCAGCCCTAACCACCGGTAGCTTGGACCCTGCTCCCGACACCGGCGGCCATCTATTTTTTATATTTTTAAATGTTTTTTTATATTTTTATTTGAATTTATGAAATATTTAAAAATGTAAACAAATAAGAAAATAAATAAATAAACAAACAATTGTTTAGTTAATTGATTCAGGCGTGACTGCGGAAATCCGTCATAAAATACAATAGACGCAGATATATTTAGTAACCTATTCCGCTTGACTATTCTTCAAGAGTCATAAAAAACCCTGTAAGAAATCGACACGAGTTTCACCTCTCAACGAGACATCTTTGTACACAGCTGAAAAACAAAAATTGAAAAATATATCTTTCCGATTCTGAAATCTTATGACAAAACTTCAGCGTTACGTGTAAATTGCCTTAACGCAAACCTTTGAAATAATATTTCAGCTGAAAGTCTGAAACTCGAGCTAAGAAAACACAATAATTCTTATCACGATGCGTGGGCCGGTGAAATATAACTCTCCTTATATTTTCACTCGACTTAGTCCAACATTTGTTTGTTTAGGATAGATTATGCCGCGAGTAATTGACAGATCAAAGTTATCCCATTACAAACAATTGATTTTCTTTCAAAATAATTATAAGATTTGATGGATTCGTCGATCGAAGGTTAAGTTACGCTTGCCGAGGTCGGTCCGTGGATGAGTTTCATCTAATACATGTTGAGATCCCTCCGTGGTTCGGTGGTCCCGGCTGTCATTTGTAGATCTTTGAAAGTTGTTACGGGTAGTCAGATGCCCGAAAGTCTGAAAACCAGTCTTACCAAGGGATATCATATTACCCAGTAATTGGGCTGTGGAGGTCAGACATGCAGTAGCTTCATGTATAATTCTGGTATTTAGCTGCATCCGGTTAGACTGGAAGCCGACCCCAACATAGTTGGGAAATTGCAGGTCGATGAAGGATATGGCCTTATATGACACGGTTCAACCAAATTGATTGATAGGTGCCTATATATATACGCAAAATACGCGCTTTGTCGTGGAGTTGCGGATATCAGCCCGTATTACCTATTACCTATTAACTAGGTGCTTATGAAGTCATTACAAGATGTTATACTATTGCAATTTGTTGCTTCATCCAAATCAAAATGAAGCATGTAACTCCAACCTTATTTAAACAATTGTTCAATTTCAAGGGGATATGTAAAATAAGGTGTTAGTATTATATTTTTCTTTTTATAAAGGACTAGCTGCTCCCGTGGTTTCATCCGCGTAAGTCTCGATCCCGTGGGAATATGGAGATAAAAAGTAACCTATGTCATAGTCAGGTCATGGTCTACCGATGTGTCAAATTTCTTCTAAATCTGTTCAGCCATTTCAGCGTGAAAACGTAACAAACAAACAAACTCATTTTCGTATTTTAATATTAACCTAAACGTTAGAAGTTAGTTATTTTGTTTTCATAACCGTTGTCTTCCCATAGATTAAGATAAAGAGGGCGATATCCGAAAGTTAGCCATATCAATTTTCCAAATAAATAAACTCAGTTTGCGGTAAATCAGAACTATTGCTTCTTGTTTTTATCCCAAAACCAATCAATTCAATAATAATAGGAACAAACATAGGAATTATACGACCGCGATATTTCAATGAAATTAACTTACTTTCTCAGTTATGTATATGAGGCAGACGGGCCGGCGCCGGCGGCGCCCCGCTTGTATTACAGAGGATTTGGCGCGGAACCGTGCCTACCTGTTAATATCTACATACTTGTCAAATTACCTTGTCAATTCATGTGACGGGTGATATAGCCTACTTACGCCTACGCACTGCTACGCGGCTACGTAGCGTAGCGGAGTTCATTGCTACGCCGGTGCTACGCTTTCGTAGCACTGATTAGTTACGATTATTATGGTTGTTAAATGAAAGTTAGGAATTAAAAACCTCATAAACAGTATTTAAAATAAAATGAATACTAAGCTACGTATATAAATGTGGTGTAAAGTTGGTTTAATAAAATAGACATAATTCCAATGTGAATTGCCCCACATTTTATCCTTGCGGTATCTAATGTTCCCGTCCCGTACAACTTCACGGATGTAATGGGCTGCGGAAGCGAAATGTGTGTGGCTAGCAAATGTGTCATCTAAATCAAAAAGTTCGCTAAAAACCCTCGCACCAATTAATTTCTAGTTCATAAAATAAAAATACTCTATAAGTATCCGTAGACTAATTCAAACTTTGGAGTTTATCAAAGGGATAAGCAAGTTTTTCTTATTAAGTATCAAGGGAGCTGTCGTAAATACAGAAATTAGCGCGAGTATCATCGTCAGAGCGGTGTGTAAACATGAAAACTTTGAAAGTGGCGTCGGCGCGCCGTCGTCCCGGCGTCGTGCCGGCGACGTCCCGGCGACGGCGGCCAATCTCACCCGCCGTGTAAGTTGCCGGCTTATATTAGCTTATCGCATCAGTTCGTGCTATTAGTTTTGTAACAAGTTTTATTCTACCTCGGTTAAATTATATCTTTAATATGTAGCGAGCACAAGCTTCTCGGGGTGTATTTTCTCATTACCCAACTAAATATATACAATTAAATCTAAAGCCGAGTGTTCACTGTATATAAATGTGGTGCGACGAACTGTGGCGTTAGGCGTCCTTATTAACTGCAGCGGTCACGCTGCACTGCAGGCGTCGCCTGATTAATGAATATTAGTCTTTATATCTTCGCGAGCAAAGGTTAAAATAATACGTGAATACAGTGTTCATTAATTTACTTTATTACTAAGTCGTAGATTTAACGCCAAAAACGTATGGCTAAAAATAACGTAATTTTTTTGCGTCAAAAAAAATTCTGCAGTCGAAGCTTACGTGTTTTCGTGGTATATTGTATACAAATAATAATGAATATGCCAAGAACAAAGCGTTGTTGTCGGTGTCGGCGGGTGATGGCGCGCCGCAGTCGGCTCGGGTGGTCGGGTGGTCGAACGTGGCGTCATATTATGTTATTTACGCGTCCGCAGAGGACAACTTTTTAATGGGGCGATAACAGACCACCCGAGACCGGCGCGTTGCTGTTAAATCTCATGCTCATAAATACGTTATGTAAACCCACCCTTATAATTAGTGGCGGTTACGGCATGTAGTTAAGTTTTATGAAGCCGGCGGAGGCTGTGTGTGCTCCTACACAAAAATGTTCCTTAATTTGTCTGCTGCGTTCCGGCGCGATCAACTGGAAATTGTTATGTTTATTCAAAGAGTCTTGTGTATCTACAAGTAGCTACCCTTTTTTATTTTTTCCGCCGTTTTAATGCTATTGGGTTTCTGTAGTACGCCGTAGCGCGTAGCCGAGATCGCATTGAATATGTATAGTTGAGTCTGATTTCGCGGCAACCTTCGCTTTCGATGCCCTCAGCTCCACTGAATACTGACGAGATCAATTTAATAAAACACAATACTACTTCTCCTTCTTCATACGTGCGGACTTCGGATTATACTTTCATCCGACAAATAGCTATTCAATGAAACTTTTTTATTGCTTTGTTTTATGATGTCTGTCTGTTCAAGATTAAATAGTACGCCGTTGAAGATAAATAGAATAACCGCTTTCTTATAATAAAGTTAATTTCATAACAATGTTCACGCTACGTGATACCAACACACCTAGTTTCTGCGAATTTTACGGTACCAATTTATACTTACCTTAAGCCAATTTATTTAACAGGTTCGTCATGGATTTCGTAGATATAATATATTCTGCATTCGTGAACATGTTTATGTTTCATTCGTAAATACAAACCTATATAGATTTACATGTTTAGAACGTAAATAATGGAGTTACATATCTTGTGTACAAATTGCGCGCCACATGATCGCAGTGGAAACGTCAGTGACCGCCGTCAACACGACACGCCGCGCCGGTCTTGTTGACGGCGGAGCCCGGGGGCTCGGGGGCCCAGGGACCCGGGGGCGTGAGACTCAGCAGACACAGTACCTTACTAGGGCGCCGCGCTGCACGCCTGCACTCCGGCTCTTCACTGCTTCCCCACTTTTACTTTCAAAAGTTTTTCAACTAGTTAGTTCACAAACTTGGGCGATGAGTTCTGTTCAGTGACCGAGTATGAGGCGTTCTGGCGGAAGCTAGCGTTGTCAGCCGTGGGGAGAGGGTGAAGCGCGTGCTGCACGTACACAGGTTACAACGAGTACAGCGACGAAGCGAGATCCGGAGTCATGCGGTCAGCCAAAAGGACACAAACCTACTGGCGAGCTGGGTGTATCGGCGCCGCGGCCGGGGGCGGCGGGCGGCGGGGCCGCGCCATTGGCTCGCCGGGGCACGCCTCCGACGTCGCCGGTGACGCCGTCGCCGCCGCCGCGTCGCCTCAGCAGGCGACCCGACCCGACCCTAGGCCATACACTCCACACCACTTCAACTATCTTAACTTACACTTCAAACTTTTCAATCGTCGATTTGCACATCTGAACTATTTTCGAATTAAACTGGAGAGGTAGGTAGGTAACAATAGTTCTTATTTCAAAACTAAGTATAAATAATTCACCTATGTACCTGCATGCAATGGTTCCGCCGCAATTCACCCCGTCAGCAACGAAAAATAACCGCGTAAACTGGTCATCTGGCACAACACAACACACAGCACTAACGAACTGGTCAACTTGACAATTAATCAACTTTATCACCGTTTACCATAATCGCTATAATTAAATAAGTTTGTGTAAGTTAGAAATAAGTTGCGTCGGCGGTGCGGTCACGCGTACAATGATTAGCTGTTGTGTTAATTTGCACTTACCCTCATAGAAATCATTAGTCAAATAATTACTTACCCTCTTTTTTTATTGTCGTTCCGTTGTACATAAAGTTAATTACAATTAGTATCAGTTTTATTTTACTATTGAAATGAACAAAAGGATTTTCTTGATGCACTTTCCCGGTTATTTTGATATCGATAACTAACGAAGAAAATTTTACACTTTCACTCGTTTTTCTTCATTTAAAAGTTCATCGTTTTTACTAGTATTTATATACGATTTATAACAATAAATTATTAAAAATCTTTTTATAAAATCTGTAAAAGAGTTAGTGGAAAATACTCCGCACAAACACTTAGCAAACGGAACTAAAACTAAAGTAGGTGGCAAGTTTAGTGGGCACATTTAATGGGTATAATTTAAAATTATCAGCATTTTGAATTATTCCTAAAATCTTGAAAAATTATTGTTCTTTTAGCAAATTCTTTAACTACCTACCCATAGTCTGTAAACAAATGGAAAATTTACCTGTAGATGCCAATTTGTTAGTGCAATTTACCTCAAAAGCTACATTAATTAAATAATTTGTGAAAACCAAAAAACATTATTCTTTGTTAGCCTTTATTGTCTCACTGCTGTCCCTTAAGTCCTCTTTCCCCCTGAAACAGCCCTCACGCGATGCATCCATACGCGTCCAGGTCATCTCACCATCGCTTTCTGGACTAGCTGCGGCAATCAGGAATATTACGTTATCTTATGCCAAGTCTACTTATACTACCTACATCATCATCATCTGCCTAGCCTTTTCCCAACTATGTTGGGGTCGGCTTCCATTTTACATGGAGCGGCTGCCTATCTGTCATCAACAACCCACGTAGTTTTAACGTGTTTTATATCAATTAATTAACCCAATTAAGTTTCACACATGCCACGGCAAGTACCTGCCAGTAGGTACTCTTCAGGTAATACAAAATGTATTCAGGCCTTGAAGTCTTTCTATAGTATTTGACAAAGAGCTATTAATAGGGGGCGAAACGTTGAAGAAATTCAAACGAGCGCTGAGGCCGTAAGTATGCAGCTCACGTGCACTCCGAGCGTACATACGGACACTGTAACGGGGTAGGCAGAAGTCCAGATCCAGGGAAGGGCTTTTTCGTAATTACAAAGAAGGTAAATTGGATGACAAGCCAGAAAGAAAGACTTTTTTTAAAATGATTTTTATAATTTTCAATGAATCATGGTTCCAGAAGGAAGTTTCAGCAGACAGTAATATAGTTTAACCATACGTTGGATGCTCAAACGATTTTGCGTGGGTCAGTTTCTCTCATTCGTCAGTTTATTTAATTGATTAGTCCGATTCGACGTTACTAAATATATATATTTAGGTTTATTAATTGTAATTAAATGTCTTGACGTGAATAATTATATACTTAATACAAACTCAATTTTTTTTTCAACGTGCTTAACTATCACAAACTCTTCAGAAGTGAAATAATTTCAAAACAAACGTATTCTACTATCTAATCTTTTGTATATATAGAGAAAAAAATTAACAAGAAACACTGCTTACTAGAAAAAACATAAGTAATTTCCTTTCCAATATTCTCTAATATTTACATAGCAGAATCATTAAAATGAGTGTTACACATTGTTCTCATATCGTTTCGCCTCACTTTCATTGTGTTCCTAAACCCATCAGGAAAACAAAAGAGGCTCGGCAGAGAACAAAGAATGGCTAGTCGAAGGGTAATTCTCGTCGTTACTGCTATTCAAAAAATAAATAGCAAAGATTAGAGCTATAGTTTGAGTGTAGTTGCTAATAATTATTGTGTTGGGTTTTCATGTTACTAACCTATTACTGGAGAAGTGTTTTCGTGATGAAATTGGTCGATGTTCCTTATAACTATTGTTATTCGGTTACATTTCATGTAATAACTGCTGCCTCGTTGGTCTAGTGGTCGCAAGCTACTGCTAATTACGAATCCTGAGTTCGATTACCGGGTCGTGCTGGGTCTCGAATTTCTCAGTAGCAGCCCGGAGTTTTGAATTCCGAGTCGGAAGGCGTACATAAAATGTATGGCGATACATGCACGTTATAACGTTACAATCGTCATGGTAGAAATTATAAAACCAGCCATTAACTGCCGTCCTGTGACTGTGACGTCTTATTGCCCAGTTTTGCCCACAATACACCGTGTAGCGAAAGTAAAAACAGATGTAATAAAAACTATACAATATTTATTGCGTACATATAATGGAAACAGAGAAAGTATAATAAAATCTGTACAATAAAAAACACTAATATACCAATTTAGTTACTGTCTATCCGTGACTAGGATTTTGTAGCTGTCTATAAACTAGGAAACATCAAAACACCTATAAATGGTAACATAAATATTGTAAAGGTCTGTAAATATTAATTACTGTTTGATTTTTATGGCCGTAAACATTCACTGCTGAAAAGAAGCCGCGTTCTGTAACGAAACAAATATCTAGAAGACAATTTTTTGGATGTTCATAGGACTGAGGATTTTTACTCTGCCATTACATTATGATGGTCTCATTCTTCTGAATTTCGAATTCGCGAAAAAAATCAGCTGTTCCCTACAGTTTGACGAGCTATGCGAGCGTAAATGTAGGGAACAGCTGATTTTTTTTCGCGATTTCATGGTTGGCCCATAGTGAAAGTTGTTTATAATGGCGAGTACGATGGCCTCTTAAGAGATTTCTTGTATGAAATTGAATAAATACACCTAATCATCTGCTGCCTAGCCTCTTCCCAACTATGTTGGAGTCGGCTTCCAGTCTAACCGGATGTAGCTGAATACCAGTATTTACATGGAGCGACTGCCTATCTGACCACCACAACCCATTTACTGGGTAACACGATACCCCTTGGTAAGACTGGTTGTAAGACTTTCGGGCTTCTGACGACCCGTAACAACTGTCAAAGATCTACAAATGACAGCCTTGACCAACGGCTTAACGTGCTTTCCGAGGCACGGAGAGGTCTTGGTATGATAGATACACCTTATATGAAGCAAATAAAATAAAATTAGAAAATAATATACTATGTTCCCGTTTTAAGTACATTTTATTAAATATGGTTGATCTTCTGTTTTTCATTTGCACATAAGTTGGTGAGTTCGCTGAAGTCTGCGAGTTCAGGTCATTGTGATGTACCCGCAGTGCGCCCAAATCGATGTAATTTGTATAAAACGTTACATTCTTACACGGACCATTTTTGTAAAATATTCTTTTACTTTCTGAACTTGGCAATTTGAAAAAGATGAATTTATTTATTGCCGACTACATTTCGAGAATAATATTATTGTGGCGTTTTGTGTCATTCTAACGTTCGAGGTTTAAGCAATGTGCCCGTATCACAATATATTACCTAATCACCGGCTTTAAACTCTTGGTAAAAGTTGATGTTCAACCTCCTTTCATAATTCTTTAGCTTTTTACGGCCCTAAAGGATAAAAAGGGGCTGTATGTATCCATATGAGGCTTAACTATTGGTAAAAATTGTTGTTCATCCTCCTTTCATAATTCTTTAGCCTTTTACGGCCCTGAAGTACAAAAAAGGGGATGTATGAGGCTTAACTCTTGACTAGACAACTCATGAGTAACTTCTAGTTATATTACAATCTCGTACAATATTTCTTAATAAAAGTTTCCCTTTGAAGTGAATAGGGTATTAACAAAAACTTCCTGCTTAAGACTACCCAAATTGTACTCAACACCGGAGCGGGCAGTATGGCCCAGTTAACTTAAACAAGAGAAACAAAAGCCTTACTTTCTTTTACCTCAATTATAAGAAAAGGTTAATCATTGAACGTACTTGGTGAGGCTAATTTTACATCTGTAATGACTCTTTTAATCTTACTCTCTGTTGTATTATAAATATCTAAGTTACATAATGGCTTATAGCAGCAAAAAGCCATTATGTAACTTAGATATTTACATCACGTTGGCCCTGTGGTAGAGGCCGCGATTAACGAGTTGTAGGTCGTAGGTTCGAGCCCTGACAGGCGCTTTACTTTGTGTAAATTATGTCACAAAACGGTAAAAGAAAACTTCGTAAGGAAACCGGCATGTCCTAAAACCAAAAATTCGAAGACATGTGACACTACCAACCCGCTCTGGGCCCGCGTGGTGGTTACGGCCAACTCCCTCTCGCAGAGAGGAGACCTATGACCCGGCAGTGGGCACATTATAGGCTGATTATGCTATGTTATCTAAATATTGGTGGACTTCTGCCATTTCTCCAGGGCCAGTGACCGAGTCACAACCAATATTCTGAACTGACTGCCTAATTAGTCAATTCGTCTGGTGATGAAAAGGTTCCGGGTTTGAAGCTTAGATCAGGCAAAGGGTCATTACATAGTTGTTTTAGTATAAATACTGAGGTCGTGAGGAAACCGGCCGTCAAGTCCTAGAAACAAAAAAAATCGAAGACATGGTCTACCAACCCGCACTGGGCCCGCGTGTCGGATTACAGCCCACTTCCTCTCACTGAACGGAGGCCTGTGTCCCAGCAGTGGGAACACTATAGGCTGATTATGTAAGATACATTTTAAATCTCGAACGTTTTTTCAGGTTAAGGTACACAGAGCTTATTAAGTGGAGCGAGGCAGACAAAATGTAGATGTACAATTAATAGTGTCTCTGGCCTTCGGTAATAAGGTTTTTTTTTCTAAAGGTACATTGGAATTTGAAGCAAACGGCTACACTTAGCTTCGTACGTGACAGCCCGAACCTTAGTCCCAAGCTGCCCTAAGATCTTGACCTAACCGTAATAGCTACTCGCATAATTTGTTTGCGAAGATGCTCAAATTGATCTTTATTAAGTTGAATGTATCAAAGATGTTTTGAGCCTAGGTGATCTTTTGACGTCATACAATATTGATGGACGTCTTGTACCTACACGGATCGTTGGACGCATGCGACCTACATACTCCATTCCGTAGAAATACCAAAATAGCAACTGGCAAAGCTCAAAGGCATTATACAGGGTGCCCGTGGAAGTATGGATCAAATCGAATAGGGGCGTGGGCAAGGTAATTTCCAAACTTCTTAAACATTTTTTTTTGAGGTTGGGAAATCATCAAACTACTTCTCCCGCTCTGAGCGGAGCGGGAGGGCGTCAGACTTTTACTGACTAAAACCCACCCGTGTTCCTTCAGTTGCCTGTTATCAAGGGCCCCGATATCCCTTTCGGACATTCCCGCAGCCCTGGCAGAACTTTTTAACCCTGAGAATGTAGGTGCAATTTTTAACGCTTCAAAAGTTATTTTAACTTTTATTTTTTTTTTATCTTAAAGAAAAAACTATCAGGATAGCCCTGACATTATTTTTAAGCAGCTAAAAAACGTGTTCTGACACAATTTTTTTCTTAATTTTCAATCGAGTAGCATGGGAAAAGGTAAAAAAAATAGCGAAAAATAATTATCAGGGTAACAAAGTTTGGAAATGACCTTGCCCACGCTCCTATTCGATTTTACCCATACTTCCAGGGACACCCTGTAGAATCACTATTGAATAGATCCATGAACCAATAGGCACCATTGGGCTATTGTTATTTGACTTACTACGTAAGGAAATGTTACGCAGTCATTCATGAAACTCGCTACATTATACCTGTAATTAAAATATGTTATACTGAGCTCGTGATCACTTATGCTGTACTGCGAGATGTTTTTTTCATTAGTTTAACAACAATTCCTTTTTTCAAAAATGTTCAATGTACAGTTTTGTCTTCGTTACTATTTTTTTTATTAATTTTAATACGTTACGGGTCGTCAGAAGCCCGAAAGTCTGACAACCAGTCTCACCTAGGGGTATTGTATCACTGGGTTGTGGAGGTCAGATAGGCAGTCACTCCATGTAACATCCATGTATTAAGCTGCATCCAGTTAGACTTGAAGCCAACCCCAACAAAGTTGGTAAAGGGCTAGGCAGATTGATTGATGTTATTTTATTATATATATATTATGTTGTTGTGTTTTAGAAGATGGTAGGTTTAGTTTTTTTGGTCAAGAAAAGTCACAGGGCGTTATCGCGACTAAATTAACTCGAAATGTGATTAAAGTACAAATGGTAAAACATATCGTTGTATGTAACCTATGTAACTACAGTAGAGTGCATGAGAAAATGGTGTACAATTGAATTACCCACGATGGAACGGAGAAGGTGTATACGTAACTTACACAAAGACGGAGGATTTGATTTTTGTTTTTTTCCACCGACTTTACCATCGAAATTAAAATTATTTTTCACTTTTGAGTGCTTTTTTGGAAGGCGAATGTTTTTTTTGTAAAAAGTTTTTATTCTTCACTTTTTAGTTGTGGTACAACTTGTGATAATCCTAACTAATATTATAAATGCGAAATTGAGTTTTTTTATTTGTTTGTTACGCTTTCACGCTTTTACGTTTTCACGCAAAACGGCGGAACGGATTTGGATAAAATGTGGCACAGAGATAGACCATGACCTGGAATAGGCCATAGGATACTTTTTATCCCGATATTCCCACGGGCTCGAGACTTACGCGGGTGAAACCGCGGGGCGCAGCTAAACAACAAACAAATCTATAAAACGCGCGTTAGGGTAAGTTCAGACACGCGACAAAGCCACGACACGGCAAAACGGTCGCGCCATTATCAGGAGCCGGCAATATGGATCGGCCTGTAAACGACGTAGTGTTGGTCGTGTTCCAGTAGACATAGCTTGCTACATAGAAAACATTCATTACCCTCACCCTTGTGACCTCTGAGGGGGTAGGCAGATTTGTTGTTGTTTAGCAACAGTTTACTGAGGGTTGCATTAGGCTAGTAAGGGAATATATGTTGTCATAGGCCACTACTGAAAACATGAACATGAAAAGTTATGAAATAATGCTTTCACGTAAGTAAATCTCACAGCAAGGTTAGGTTAGAAAACTTTTGCCTGTAAATGGACCGTTTAGGAGATTCTGTTTTGTATTCTTTCACGTATTTTATAAAATGTTGCAGTCCTGCAGGCGTAGCATGGCGCTTTCTGTCTCTACGAAGAATAGACATAGCTTTTTCTATACAAAGTGATAGTTCGTTTCTTCATTTTTGACATCCACCGTAGAAATCTTTCTACAATCTGTCATTTTGTCTTTCATTTTTAACGATCTTTGTCTAGGTCTTTTTGTAGATAGACTATTTCGGAAGAAAGTTTTCTATCCTTACTGTCAAAATCACACTGACAACCGATAAATCCTATGACAAAACCGAGAAAACAAAGAATTCTGATTCGAATTATGTAAAAGAGTGAATTTCGTAAAAAGTGCAGTTGACTCTTTCTACTTTGCTGCCGTAGTACTGTCTACAGAAAACGTCATTTTTGTCTACTCTTCCGTCGACAAAACGGTGCTCAGGCTACGCCTGCTGGGAAGTACCCCGTAGTACTTACCTTCTTTAACACTTATATGCAGCGAACATATTCGTAATTGTCTTGCCATTTTGCGGATTGGTGATCACAGTATGTTGTTTTGGCAGCCTGAACGACTAATTGCTTAAGCAAATCACCCAAGGGTGTTCAGAGAGACGTCTTTCCTCAGGATTATCTTTAATATGGCCAGTGGAGACTTTGGTAGTCTTCAAAGGACCTCTACTACCTTCAAAGGAGACAAGAGGTTTTTCTACGACGAATATTTTCCGAACTTTAACTGCACTCATCGCCCCATACTAATAGTGTACACGTTTGCACAATCCGGCGCAACTGTGCGCAGTGGAGATCACGTCCCGCCAACACGGCGTCTTAATATTATTTCCACGGCTTATAATATCCCACCTCTAGCGTTGTGACGTCAGCTGGAGACTCGATCGCCGATTCATTAGGTTAATGTAACCTGCGATCACCTGAACGGTTTCGGAGAAAGGGTTGGGAAGGGTTCTAGTGCATTTTGCTGCAGCAAATATGGTGTTGTTGGAAGGAAATGAGCTGCTTTTATGTATTGTTATTACTTATAAGACTGCTAGTAGCTACAGTCAGCAGCTTAAATAGATCTCAAAGTACAATTTTCATTTCACGAGATAAACGCTTTAGGTACATAAAGCGTAACTGTAAGATATTTATGCACGTGACTTTACATGACGAGTTCTGGGGTGTGATTCTGTAAGACCTCATTCTAAACTTCGAATCTGAATCCGCTGTGAGTTTCTTGATTGGCATTTTAAAACTCGGTTGACACACCAGCGCTACCCTTGCGAGCGTGTCAGTGAGTAGAACTAAATTGACCGTGAGATTTTGACAGATAAAGTATGAGATGACGTAAGACGTGGCATTCAGTAAGGTGATTCCCCCGTCACTTCGCACTCGAACCCGATTCAAAATTGGAAGTGAGAGTGAATAGCGATGTGAGATGCGAGTTGTTGTCTGAATTTTACAGAGTCGACGTACAGCAGCCATCTGTATCATGATTATAATTACGTTTAATTTAGAGCTCTCAACTTGATTTAGGTACCTATAGTATTAGGTCTGGTTACATTATAGAAGTTGGATGCGTAAGTAGTCTCTAATAAAATTGGGTAGGTTCTCTGTTGTCAGTTCAATTTGCCTAGCCTTTTCCCAACTATGTCAGACACCGACACCAATCTAGGCTAAACATACCAAGTTCTCGGTTAAAAATGCACTCTACAAGTCCCTATGTAATGTCCATTAAATTATACAATAGACTACCTGCACTAATAAAAAAAGAAGAGAAAATTAACATATTTTTAAAAAAACTTAGACAATTATTGGTAAATAAAAGCTACTACTCAGTAAGCGAATATCTAAATGATAGACTTATAAAGTCATAACTTAAGCACTCGAGACTTTAAATTCTATTAGACTTATTACTTATAATTATTATTACATCACTCAATGACCTCACCTCACCTCCATCTCACCTGTTTATATTTTGTATTAGAGCGATTAGTCTTATCTCAAAAGACATCTACATCTTTATTATAATTAGTTTGATAAGTAATGTTATATAATTAACAAAAAATGCTTCCTCTCTCCAAACTCACTTATTTTGCTGTGCCGGGTCCATATGATCTAATTATAAGTTTACCACCTAAGAATACCTACATGTGGAATGCAATAAAGTATTGAGTATTGAGTATGATGGGGTCGGCTTCCAGTCTAACCGGATGCAGCTGAATACCAGTATTTTACATGGAGCGACTGCCTATCTGACCTCCACAACCCAGTAACTGGGTAATACGATACCCCTAGGTTAGACTGGTTGTCAGACTTTCGTACTTCTGACGACTCATAACGACTGTCAACGATCCACAAATGACAGCCGGGACCAACGGCTTAACGTGCTTTCCGAGGCACGAAGGAGACTCGATATGTGAAAATGTTCACCCATCCACGGACCAACCCCGGCAAGCGTAGTTTAACCTGATGGATCGACGCGAGCGGCTGTTATTACTTAGCCACGAGCTCCTCTCTGTTGTCAGTTATTAGTAAATTATAAATTCAGGGCGGATAATTAAGATTTCCAGAAGACTGCGACAGCAAACGATCCGCTAAAGAGGATAGTTATTGGTCCAGAACCGCTTATCTGTCTGACAAAACCTTGCAGTTGCTTAACAACGATCACAACAATGACAAGGAAGTTGGAGTACTTAATTTAATAATCCTATTATTATAAATGCGAAAGTGAGTTCCTTTGTTTGTTACGCTTTCACGCAAAAACGGCTCAACAGATTTAGATGAAATTCGGCACATAGGTAGAACATGACCTGGAATAGGACTTAGGATACTTTTTATCCCCATATTCCCACGGGATTCGAGACTTACGCGGGAGAAACCGTGGCCCGCAGCTAGTAATCTATATAAATAAAAATGAAATGCTGTTCGTTGATAAGCACATCACTTGAGAACAGCACTTGATTTGGCTATTTTTTACCTTAAAATGTTCGCAATAGTCCGAATTAAGATCATATGGAATGAAAAATTGGAAAGGTTGGCCGTAAAATTGGAGAATTCGGGAAATACTTACGTGGTTTTTATCTATGGGATTTGTGTATGAAATCAAGACCATATTAATTTGACAGGACAACACCTGAACGTCAGTCGGTCACAACGGTAATACTAGCTTACCGTTCTGACCGACTGACGTTCAGGTGTTGTCCTATATAAATTATACGATATCCTAACTAATATTACAAATGTGAAAGTGAGTTTGTTTGTTTCGCTTTCACACTAAACGGCCGATCGGATTTGGATGGAATTTTGCACATGGGAAGACCATGACCTGGATCGGGAACGGGAACGGGATCGAGACTTATGTGAGTGAAGACACGAGGCGCAGCTATTAAATATTATAAAAGTGGGATAGGCAAATGTGTCTGAAAACAAAACAAGAAACTTTAGCAACATCAGAGAGCGCTATTTTAAAACTTTTAAATTCAAAAATAAGTCGTCACAGCCTTTACTTTCTGAAACTATCGCCGCGGAGCATAACTTGCGGCTGTCACGAGCTATGATATATTATACAGACTGTTAAGTGGCATGCAAAATGTATTTATACATTGTACTTCCTTACGCCGTTATGGCATTGTTCCAAGTAAAACAATCTTCCGTTGGGCGGCGATAACGGCAATAACGGCAATGGCAATCATTTTATTACGTGACGCCGTAATAAAAGTTAAACAAACTGCATTTTCGACTATATTAACGACTGCATACATAAAATTATGACAGCTGAAAGGATCATTAACTTAATACATTTGTGTTTTGATTTTATCGTAAAAAGTCGCGTTTTTATTGCGAGTATTATTTAAATTTGGTGCTCGTTCATAAAATTGAAGTGCTATGTAGGAATTTTAATAAGAAATTTTGGGGCAGTGCATTGCAGAAATGCCCAGTTGTGTTGTAAGGCAAAGAAAGAATTAGGGTAAATTATAACGATGCCTCGCAATGTAGGTACTGCCTTCTTTATCAAACATAGGGAGGTGAGTAAATCCACACATAATAAAAATGTGTGTCTTCAAGGAAAAGAACAGATATCCAGTAACAACAAAATAAACTGAAAGCCGACCTCAGATAGTGTTGGAATAAACAAGACACCACAGACATAAATCGAACAGATTACGTGTGACTCCGGATTTTTAATTTGTCTGTCTGTGGTGTCTTGTTTATACCTTTTAAGTCGATGAACATACATACATACATACGTACCGGTCAAAATCATAACCCTCCTTTTTTCTTATTTTTTTTAAAATTCTTTTGGGGTTATAATATATATATTTTTGAAATGTGCTCATTAAGCCCTTTCATTTGATACCCAACATGGTACGATTAAACCATATTTTTTTTTAAGTTCCTCACTTTATGTCCTCTAGAGGGCGCCATTTTTAATTTAATGTGACTTCACATGGCCTATAACCAGCGGACAATCACGATGCTTCTAACGATACCTCATTTGTCAAATTGTGAAAAGTGGTTTGGAAGATAGGAGGGAACAGATGAACATACATACATACATACATACCGGTCAAAATCATAACCCTCCCTTTTTCTTCGCCGTAGTCGGGTAAAAAGGCTGATGATAGTACCCAATCACTTAGGAAATATGGATCTAACCCTGGAAGAGGCAATATTGGAGAGAAGGCATACTCACACATGTATTGTATAATATTGTACTAGCTTAAGCCCCCGACTTCGTCCGCGTGGAAGTCGCAAGACACCACAATATACTAAAATAACAGCCATCTTAACTAATATTATAAATGCGAAAGTGAGTTTGTTTGTTACGCATTCACGCTTAAACGGCTGAACTGATTTGGATATTTGGCACATGGGTACATAGGACATAGGATACTTATGTAAAAAACTTCCCTGTAAACTTCGTTTGTAGTTTTGGTCAATAACAGTTGAAATAGCCGTTCTTATATGTATATGTCATGATTTACTGCTTAGCTCCATGAAGGTATAGCGTGATGATTATTAGTTAAATGGTTCATATATTTCGTTCCCTATTCGACCCAGTGAAGTAATGGCAAATGCGACTCTTGTCATACTCTGGAGTAGTGTCTGTGAATCTTTTTTCAAAAATATTCAGTTGACTCCAAAACGATTTTAATATAACTAGATATTGCCCGCGACTTCGTCTGCGATCAGGATGAAAAGTATACTATGTCCTACCCAGGCCATGGTCTACCCATTTGCCAAATTATATCTAAATCCGTTCAGCCGTTTTAGCGTGATGCGAAACAAACGAACTCACTTTCGTTTTTATAATAGTTAGGATTGGATGTTAACATAGATCATATTGTTCCAAGTATGTACTATCACATGACTAATACGCCTATATATTGTATGATATTATAGTGCCTCAGCTGTTGTGGCCGACGTTATTAGTTTAAGTCTACTAACTACCGAATCGTGCTTATTGCTTCAAAAAGATACTAACTTTTTATTACCAGTATTTCTTTAATATTTCACCACAGTATTTTGCTTTTATTTTTTGTGCCAGTGAGAGGAATGAAATTGTGAGTTTTCTTATAAGTGCCTTAAATTACTAAAAACTCTTTCCAAAGTATGTTTGCTTTTTGTTGATATTTTTTCTTGAAACTAATAAAATTGTAACTGCGGTTCTTGCTGGTTCGTCGTCACAAAAGCCAACAATGTGGAACCACCTTATAACAAATTTCTGCCTAGAAAAGATACAATACGTTAAGGCGGCTCCAATTTTTTTAAAGTTCCATAGGTGCCCAAGCAATTTTCCGTCACCTTGCCGTTCCGACTTAGATATTTCTTATTTATGTCTTTTGCCTGCGGTTCCGCCCGCGTATAGGTCGGTAATTATCCGACGGAAATGTATTTCCTGGATAAAAGTATCCTATGTCCTAACCTAGGTCATGGTCTCCTGTGTGCCAAATTTCATCGAAATCCGTTCAGCTGTGAAAAGATAACAGGCAGACATATAAAGTTACTTTCGCATTTATAATATTAGTATGGAAGTCTCCATCTTGTTTGAACAAGAACAGTGAACTATGCCGACCCGTGGCGCGTGAGTCGCTGACGGAACGGAATGTTGCTATCAATAAATATTATATTTTTATAAACACTATAAGTTAATGTATTTATTTAATTTATTATTTTGTTATTGTCCACTCATTATGTGCTGCACCGATTGACGTCATGACGTCAACGCCGGCTGTCACTGAAAACCAGCGCTGGGGCTCTGTCTCGCATAGGGTCGCAGCATTATGCTGAGTGATGGCCGTTTTGCGTGAATGTGACGCATATTTTCCCGCAACTTGTTATTTTCGTATATTTGTCCTTTCTTGGCGTCATGTTTGCCGCAAATAAACATATTTTCTTTCTTTATTTTTTTCTTTCGTCCATTATCAAGTTTAAAATCATTTCATAATCTTTCTTTTAATTAAGTACTTAGATCTTAGGTAATAGGGTACGTACTTATACATACTATCCATACTATCCATCCATACTTCCATAAATTATAAATTCGAAAGTAACTCTGTCTGTCTGTTTGTTACCTTTTTACGCCTAAACCACTGAACGGATTTCGACGAAATTTGGCAAGGAGGTAGATTGCATCCTGGGGCAGGACATAGACTACTTTTTGTTTCAAAAATAATCCTATAGGGGGTGATATGGGGGATGAAAATTTCTATAGGAAACCGAGCATTTCTTAAATATCCCGGTAGTACATTCCCGTGAGACGATAACCGACATCCACGCAAAGCTGTCGGCAAATGCTAGTTAATTATAAACCAATTCTTCACCAACTTGGCTTTAACAGCTTCCTTTAAAGTTTCTTCCTATAAATTCTTCAATCCTTTTTGAAACCACTTTTTAAATAAACTGTCCGTTTTCATTCGCACCTATTGCATCCCACTTCAAGTGTTTAAATAAAACTCTTTACACTTCTCCGTAGGTATTTCCTTGTATTCTGAGAGAAAAATGAAAAGCATTTAATGTTCTTACCTGTTATTGTAGTACCTACCTACATACATTACTTGAAATCAATTGGCTTTTATTTGCTAATCTTTGAAAGAAGATAAGAAGTTTCATTTAAAAAAAATATGCACAAAAAACTATTCCTATTGTAAAATAAGCAACATATTAACCATACGTATTATGAATTATAGTCGCTTTTCGTTGTCTGTCTGTATCACTGTGTTGTTCTTTTAAACTACGCAACGGATTTTAATGTGGTTTTCATCAACATTTAGAGAATTTACTGCGGGAAGTAGTTAATAAGTTCATACACAAAATCATAATGAACTCATTTTATTTATTTTATTATTTATGTACACACACTAAAATACATAGAGTTACCACATAATTCTATTATGAGTACAAAGGTACTGTTTATTTCTTATGAAATTTCTTCCAGCTGACCTGCAAAAGGAAAAATTAGCCTTATGAATTTTATGTGATAATTTTATGACTATGTCAGTGCCTTATATAATTAACCATGTTCCAATTAAATTATTTCTATTAATTCAATAATATTCATGATTTAACATCTAACACACACTTTCTTTCTTTCTTTCAATTCTCAATAATATCAGTGGACAGCTCCATGAAACAGTATATATATAATCACATTCAAGTACTTTGATTGCTACTTTTTTTAAATTGTTACACATTAACCGCCTTACTAATAAACGTTGTATAGCGCCTGTATAGTTACACAACGCTTTATCTTCTTCTTTCAAAAGTAATTTGACTTTTGAAAGAAGAAGACAAAGCATTGTGTAACTATACAGGAGCTATACAACGTTTATTAGTAAGGCGGTTACAGTGGTATTCCACTATTAATGTGTAACAATTTAAAAAATAAGATAAGATCCTACCTTGTATTTCAGATTTATGTATAATGTTGTTGTTTGATGCAATAAAAAAACAATCTGCCCTCCTTGCTTGGCTTGCTTGCTAAGATTCAAGGCATATCACCACACCAAACTACTTCTTACCGACAAAAAAAAAAAAAAAAAAATTAGTTCATGCTAAATCTCTCTATGTCGCAGTGGTAGCGACATCAACAACACAATAAAAAAAAAACGCAAAATAATATCAAACTAAAACCTAAAAAAAAACTACATAACTCTCATGACACGTTAATGCGCTATACACCTACCAATAAGAGGTCACTTATTGACAGCATCAAAAGAGGCCGAAGATTCATATAAAATAAATTGCCTCACAGTTGATAGCTGGGGGTCAATGAGGCATGACGTTGACGAGGGTGCTCCGACGCAACCAATATGCACGAATACCATCTTGAACCGTGTTTGACACGCCTGGTTTCAGGTGAATGCTGCGATTACATGAGCGTTAGAACTTACACGTGTGATTGTTTAATCGGGGTTGAGTAATCGTCTCTTGGGAATGATTTTTAGACTTTCACCAACATATGATAAAATAGTAAAATAAAAGATACATAAATATAAGAATAATTTGACATAAGCTACCAAAAAGCATATGTCAATCCTATTGAAAGTCGTTGTAGAAATACGACTGCCCAACTTTGTACTAATAAAAATAATCATTTATTTATTTATTATCAAATTAAATAGAACGGCCGTAGCCAATTATACTATTTAATCAAATTATAACGAACACAATTTGCAAAACAATATTTTACCACACTTTCATGCATTCTTCTCACAAAAATTCAAACATTCCAACAATAACAACTTCCATTCATCCGCAAATAAATCAAAATCAGGATTTGAGTCCAGGAGAGCATTTAGATCCCTTAGTGATCTTGGTAGGGGGGAGTTTGACCGTGCAACGGTACGGCACGACGGAGCCGCCAGCAATCTGTGCCGTCTACCACGACAATAGTTATTTGGCACAATCATGTACCATTCGCTGGAAATCCTTAAACAAATAAACATAATACATCACACCTTGTTTCCCCGAAGGCTTGGGCAGAGGTGTACCTATATATAGTACACCCACATTTCGCCAGTTATGTTAAAGTCCTATGTAATAGGGGGCGAGCCTATTGCCATCAATAGGACACAAATCCAGACTCCGGGCTGCTCTAAAAAGTTCCAGATCGAAGTACCAAATAACACATGTGATAATGGGTGGTAAACAATTGAACCCCTCGCATAATCCATTTTAATTCATTTTATAAATTGTTTTTGTAAACAAACAAAACTGTTGACGTATCTCAAACATGAAAGCGGGATATACTTACATTTAATCTCATAAATGAGTTTGCTTGGCGTTAAGAGTAAAGAGAAATAGTTGTAACTATTCTTAACTTTGTTAAAAACAAACCAACGTTTCTGCAACTAACTGTGACAACAATTTTGAATGATAACAGTTTATACAGAACGTTTACTGAGAAGAACTTTAATGTAATTAATATTATAATATGACCTTATCAAAGAACGCAGGTTGCTGTTGACAGTGTTAAACCCTTCCAGTGTAACTTGCGTGTTAAATCACGTGAAACTTTTCTATAGAAAACTGTTTTTTATGATTATTTTACACACAGCACAAGCCTATAAGTACCGGAAGACGTAGCGCTGGAAGGCCGACAAGGTGGACCGATTACCTGGTGAAGGCCGCGGGAATGCGCTGGATGCGAGAAGCATAGAACCGGTCGAAGCGGCGGTGCTTTGGGGAGGCCTATGTCCAGCAGTGGACGTCTTTCGGCTGAAATGATGATGATGATGACAAGCCTATAAGATTTCGAGACTTAAAATATCTGCGTATCCTTTTCCAAACTATATTGGGGTCGGCTTCCAGTCTAACCGGATGCAGCTGAATATCAGTATTTTACATGGAGCGACTGCCTATCTGACCTCTACAACCCAGTAACTGGGAAAAACCATACTCCTTTGTAAGACTGGTTGTCAGACTTTCGGGCTTCTGACGACTCGTAACAACTGTCAAAGATCCACGAATGACAGCCGGGACCAACGGCTTAACGTGCTTTCCGAAGCACGAAGGAGTTAAGCAAAACTTACTAGAAGAAAATAGTTTTTCTATTTAACTAAAAGAGCCTAATTTACATAATCGAAATCGTAAAAGCGAAAATTGGTTTATCTACTGACTGAAGTTTTAGGTAGCCTTCGGATAAATGACAGTCGTGTTACTGTCTAGTTCAATTTTAAGATTAACAGGAATCCATTTTGCACTCTTCCGAACAATGCTAAATGGATTCCTGTCCGTAAAGGAAAACACAATAATACTATAAAATAACAGATTTCATCTAGTCCTACTTTTCTTTTTGTGACAGATCATGTTGGTTATTTATCATCTCATCATCTGCCAAGCGTTTTCCCAACCAAGTTGGGGTCGGCTTCCAGTCTAACCGGATGCAGCTGAATATCAGTATTTCACATGGAGCGACTGCCTATCTGACCTCCACAACCCAGTAACTGGGTAATACGATACCCCCTTACGATACGATACGATAGACCCCTTGGCAAGACTGGTTGTCAGACTTTCGGGCTTCTGACGACCCGTAACGACTGTCAAAGATCCACAAATGACAGCCGGGACCAACGGCTTAACGTGCTTTCCGAGGCACGGAGGAGTCTCGATAGTAAAGTAAAGATGGTCACCCATCCATTGACGGATGTTGGTTATAATTTACTTTAAAAAAGCGCCGAATCCGCTTTCAGAGTGACAAGTGATTAAAATATTCATCTTCAAATAAAATAGTCATTTTAACGCAAACACTGTGTGATTGTTGAAAAAATATTGTAGTAGTTTTCGGAGCACATTTTCAATACAACGCCATTACATTTTATGGTGTGAATAATAAATAAATCATCCGATATTCACTACGAGATTTCCTGTTAAAAACTATAAAAGTTCGCAAATGTAGTTTTAACGTTTCATATTAAAATAACTGAAAAACTTGCAGTCGGATATTTTCATGGGTGGGCGAGCACCAGTCAACCCTTGTCAATGTCAATGGGCACTATCTGGAAATATCTGAAAATTTCTTAAGGAACTGCATCACAAGGTTTTACGTGCCGATGTGTTCCGAGAATTTACTGAAGTTTCCAATGATTTCATTAAACGTTGGAGCATGCTTTGTTTGTGTGACTGGTAAGAAGTTAGGATTTATTTATTTTTCCTTGTTGTTAGTTGCGGACGTGTTTGTCCTGGCAATTTTTTTTTTCTGAGTTCACCGAAAGCAGCCTAACTACTTCTGATAAGTGAAAAAAAGGAATGTAGACTGAATCTTTGCTTACTTAAAACAAGTAGGGAAGATTCATTTGGCTTTTCGTATCTACACTAATATTTAAAGAGAAAAGATTTGTATGTTTTTTTGTAATTTTATTAATAAACGCAATAACCACTAGACCGATTTAAAAATTCTTTACCAGTAGAATCCTACTAATATTATAAATGTGAAAGTTTGTGTGTTTGTGTGTTTGGATGTTTGTTACTCAATCAGGCAAAAACGGCTGAATGGATTTGGATGAAATTTGGCAAACAGATAGCTTATAACCTGGATTAACACATAGGATACTTTTTATCCCGATATTCCCACGGGATCGAGACTTACGCGGGTGAAACCACGGGGTGCAGCTAGTAGGCTATAATTTAAAAAGATATCAAGCGGGCTAAAACGCTGGCGGAAGCTAGTATTGAAACAAAGTCACTTTTTGTGTCTGTTTGTGTGATCGCGTTGTTTTTCTAAACCACGCAACGGATTTTTGATGCGGTTTGCCTTTGGAGAATTTTCCACAAAATTAGCCTTCTTCGTGACAGACGCAACTCTGTAAATAAAATCTCAAAATAGATGTAATCACATCTAATATACCCTCAACAAGGTACTTTGGAAGTCAACTACGGTCCTGATAGACACGTTATCAATCTATGATGACACCCGCCGATGGGCCTTTATTACGGAGGGCTCCATGTCACGGACCTTTCGACGCGGACGGCTAATGACGTTATTATAATATAGGCCTTATATAGGCCTTCAAGGGAATGGAAATTCATTGGTAGCTATCTAGCTATGTACCTAATATTAGTATGTTGGTCATAGATGTTGGATTGAGAGCTTAAAGGAACATTACTTAATAATAATAATAATAATGGCGCAGGAAACCATAAAAACCCACCAAAGAGACTGTAGTGACCTACACACTTAAATCTAATTATTAAATTACCAAACTAAAAGTAAACAAAATAAAATATAAATTATATATTTCTTAAATAAAATTAATTATAATTTATATACAAATATTTACAAAAGAACTTAAAAACTAAACTTAATTACATTTACAATGTATAATATAAATAAATAATAATTGAGTAACATTATAATATTCAACTAACAAACAGACAAGTACAAATATTATATTAGTAGCTAATTGCTTATCAGCTGGCCGGCGTACCTATGACGCGTCCATTGTTCTAGCGGGCGCGCGCGCTACGTCATGCGAACCGTGTGCGTGAACGGGACAGCACCATCGTGTGTTGTCACTCATGCACCCGCGCCGTACAGGCGACGCGCGCGCGCCGTGACTTGCAAATCAGTATGCCCACTGCGCGCATAGCCTTACAATATCTCGCGATCCTAGCTTCGCCGCGCTAACCTATAATCTAGTGCTTACGCTTAACTGTCTATACGTGCTGTTCTCTGCTATCTTTATTTCTACCACTCCTTCTTATCTAAGTGGAACTCTTGTGTGTGTGAACTGAAACCTGTGTCTGTGTACCTAATAAACTTTCATTCTTCTTCTTGTGTACTTGGGGACTTATTTCTTCGCTACCTGTTTATATATATCACATACACTACTACTCCTACAAGACCAAAAAAACCATGAAAAAAATGTAACAGAATTCTTTTATAACTGCCGAATCGGAGGTGACATGACAGATGTCACCTCCGATAAAACAATAAACAGAAAAATAGGAAAATGAAGAAAGAATATTATCTATGTTGACGAGATCGGCCGCACGACGAGCACGCCCACCACCTCCGGACTCTTCGCTCAGCTCCGCCTCGCCGCCGCCGGTACCCAGTGCAATTGTGAGCGCTGTGATGACACCGGCCTCGGCAGTTGCGTCGAGCTCGAGCGACGAGTATTTCTCCCCGCCCACGACGCCACCACCTGCTCGTCGACGGGGAGGACGCCGGCCGCCGGACGGTTTAGGACCTCGAGGCCCACCGGCCTCTGATAGGGTCCCAGCTCCCGGCGGAAGTGTGCAGCGCATGAGATGGACATGATCCATTAATGAGAACGTCATGCGCTCATACTATGGGGCTACAGAGGGAGGAAGCCACCTGACCGCGTACCGTGTTCGGATGCTTTCTCTGTTTCAGGTGCTTGAGCCAGCTGTCATCGTGTCGGCACAACGACTGTCGGATCAGGTGCGGGTCATCCAGCGTAACCATATGTTGGATGATACTGTACTTGATCGCCTGCGAAATGAAATGCAGAGTAGCCATGTCATCGCTCCCCCGTCGCAGACTGTTATGGTACCACTACCGGTCACTACCAGTCAAGCCGACGACGCGATTGATGACAGGGCTACAAACGTAAGTACCCAGTGCAGTGATGAATTGAGGAGTGCTTTGGAGGGTGCGATTCGAGAATATCGGCTCATGCCGCCCGAACTTAGGCCACGCTTACCTCGTTTGCCCATGCATAACAAAAATAGGGCGCTGGTGGCGGCTCTGGATTCGCAGTTGTCAAGCTATTTTGACGACTGCGAAGACCTCACCGAAATGAAATGAAATGAAATGAAATGAAATGAAATGAAATGAAATGAAATGAAATACTCACTCGATTCTGTACTGTGCGGCTGTAGCGGCATGTCGTGTAGCTCACGTCAAATTTGATAATGAATCTAGAGCTACACGACCGAAATCAGCCGTACCAGCTTGGCAGTGCAGAATTGAACGACGTATTGGTGGGGCCAGAGCGCTCATCGGCAAACTAATCTGCTTCAGGGAGGGCAATACTCGCCCTAGAGTTATGCGCTTTGCGAGGCGGGCGTTCTCAGGCACTGATATCAGTCCTGAGGACTATATAACCCGTGTCGCAGAGCGCATAGACTTCCTGAAACAGAAAGTGTATGCCTGGGCAAACCGTATTCGTAGGTATAAGCGACGAGTAGACCGATACACTCAGAACCGCACCTTCCAGAGTGATGAAAGATGGGTATATAGGGCTTGGGAGCAACCGGACCAAGGTGTGGCTGACACGCGCCTGCCGGATGATGATGCCATGTGCTCTTTCTGGCGAAGTATCTGGTCGGTGCCTGTCAGTCACACTGAAGGGGACTGGACTCGGGAAGTCGAGCGAGCCTGCGATCCTATACCAGAAATGGGGGCTATTACCATCTGCCCCCAATATGTAGCTCGTGCAGTCCGCCCGTTACCTAACTGGAAGTCTCCAGGGCCGGACGGGCTGCACAACTTCTGGATAAAATGGTTCATAGGGTCGCACGCCCGCTTGGCGGCTCAGTACCAGACTGCATTGGACTCTGGTTTGCTACCCCAGTTCTTAACTACAGGAGTTACCCACCTGCTCTACAAATCCGGTAGCACCGCGGAACCCAAAAATTATAGGCCGATCACATGTTTACCGACGGTCTATAAAGTTCTTACATCCATTTTGAGAGTTAAAATTAACAAACATATCGACACGAACTCCATCATGTCTGCCTCTCAAAATGGATGTAGGAATGGGTCCCGCGGTACTAAGGAGCTACTCCTCATTGATATGGCCATTAGCCAACAGGTTCGTCGTTCCCGAAAGGATCTGTCGACATGTTGGATTATAAGAAGGCCTATGACTCGGTGCCACATACATGGCTCATGAGGGTGCTGGAGTTGTATAAAGTAGATGCATCTCTGCGCACCTTACTGATGTCGTGTATGGGGCAATGGAGGACAGTCCTTCGCTATCCAGGATGTCGAAATGTCCAGAGGAATAGTGAGCCGATAAGGATCGAGCGAGGCATATTTCAGGGCGATAGTCTGAGTCCACTTTGGTTCTGCTTGGCCCTGAATCCTCTAAGCACACTGCTGGAGGACTCAGGTCTAGGCTATCGGCTGAGGAGAGGTGGACAGGTTATATCTCACCTCCTCTACATGGATGACCTAAAACTCTTTGCTCCCAACAATTTACAACTGATGGAGCTACTGAAAGTAACTGAAACTTTCAGTAGAGCCATCAGGATGGAATTTGGTGTGGACAAATGTGCGGTCATGCATGTAAAGCGAGGGGAGATTGTGGAATCCGTGGGCACCCAACTCTCGGATTCCATATACCTAAGAGCCCTCTCCGCATCCGAAACCTATAAGTATTTGGGTATGTCGGAAGCGTTAGGCATCAATGTTACTGACATGAAGCAATCGTTGAAGGAGCGCTTCTTTGGCCGCCTGAAGAAAGTATTTAATAGTCTTTTATCAGGCGGGAACAAGGTGCGCGCCTTCAACGGTTGGGTCATGCCGGTTTTGATGTACTCCTTCGGCATACTCAAATGGACTCAGACCGAATTTGACGCCCTGGATAGGAGGGTCCGTACGCTGCTGACTGCATACCGAATGCATCACCCACGGTCATCGGTAATGAGACTGTATATCCCGCGAAAGTGTGGAGGTCGAGGCTTTTTAAACGCTAAGACCCTCCACAATCGCGAGATATGCAGTCTCAGGGAATATTTCCTAGAAGCCGACGTGGGAATGCATCGAGATGTGGTCGCGGTGGACATGGGCCTCACCCCACTCTCCTTGGCGAAAGAGAACTGGCGCAAGCCTGTAGTGCTTGACACTAACGATCGCAAGGAGGTATGGCAGAGTAAGGAGCTTCACGGACGCTTTTTCCGGGCCCTGCATGGACCCGATGTAGATTTACTAGCGTCCGTAGCCTGGCTGCGTTTCGGTGACCTCTTTGGGGAAACCGAAGGTTTTGTCTGTGCAATTATGGACGAAGTTATCATGACGAACAATTACCGGAGATTTATTGTGAAGGACGGCACGGTTGACATCTGTCGGGCATGCCACCGACCGGGAGAATCAATCCGTCACATTATCTCCGGATGTTCTCATCTAGCAAACGGAGAGTACTTGCATAGACACAACTTTGTAGCCAGGATTATCCATCAGCAACTTGCTCTGAAATACAGCCTAGTGGAATCGGAAGTGCCGTACTACAGGTACGTGCCCGACCCAGTTCTCGAAAATGGAAATATCACATTGTACTGGGATCGATCCATCATTACTGACAGGACTATTGTTGCCAATAAGCCTGATATAGTGGTGGTGGATCGAACAGAGCGACGCGCAATGATCATTGACATAACGGTCCCGCATGACGGGAACCTCGTGAAGGCCGAGAAAGATAAACAAATCAAGTATCTTGACTTGGCTCACGAGGTTGTCGACATGTGGGATGTGGACTCTGCGATCATTGTGCCGATAGTCGTATCAGCCAATGGCTTAATTGCCAAGAGCCTCGACCAACACCTAAGGAGGCTCTCGTTGGGCAGCTGGATTAAGGGCTTGATTCAGAGAGCTGTACTCCTGGACACGGCTCGCTTTGTTAGGAGGTTCCTCTCTCTGGAGCCCTGACCGCCGGTAGCTTGGACCCTGTTCCCAATACCGGTGGGCTACTATTTTTTATATTTTTAAATGTTTTATATTTTTTTTTTATTCTAATATTTAAAAATATAATTTATAAGTATGAAAAATGAAATAAAGAGAATAATAATGGATGTTTTTTCTGGTTTTTATAAAAATATTTAAAAATGTATAAGAAACAAAATAAATAAACGAAATATAATAATAAATAATAATCCGTTTATTTCAGGCGACTCAGGCCCATAGATAAATACCTTAACCTAAACATACATATCTTTATTATAATAACTTAAAAATTATTGCACACGAAGTGATGACTGTGTCGGCGTCGTGTTGCGCTGCGTGGTGTCGCGTAACCTTCCACGAAAACGTCGGTACGCCACAATGCTTTGTTACTAGTGATAGAGTGCTAATGTTCAATATTGCAAAAAAATATTATTAATTAGCTGCGCCCCGCAGGTTCACCCGCATTTGTCTCGATCACGTGAGAATATAGGGATAAAAAGTATCCAATGTCCTACACCAGATCATGGTCTACCCATGTGTCAAATTTCATCCAAATCCGTTAAGCCGTTTTTGCGCGAAAGCGTAGCAAACAAACACACTTTCACATTTATAATACTACTAGCTAGCGGCTTCGCCCGCGTGAATTTCGGTTATTATATACTAAAACCGTCCTCGGGAACCACTCTATCCATTGGTCAAAACAGAATGAAAATCGGATGCAGGACTTTTTGAGTATATCGCGAACATGACGACAGACAGACGCAGCGGAGGACTTTCTTTTATAATACTTACATATATATATGGATATTATATACAGGCTGTAAGGGTAAACAGTCTTGTCATTGGTAGTTGGCTTAAATGTAAAAGTAAATGACCGAACACAACAAAAAAAAAAACGTCATTTTCATTAAAAGATTTTAAAAAGTTTCTATCCGACAAACAGCTGACTGACTGAGGGAGGGGTCGCGCTCGCGGCCGGTTAGGTCACATCCCGTACCCCCCGCCCGTGTTGAGACGCAAGTTCGTTGCCCTAGCGCATAGGACAACGAACTTGCGTCTCTTGTGGTAAAATGTAGATTAAAAAAAATGAAAAAAAAAGTTGTAATTTTCCATTGATTTTACGTTCTATAAATGAAACCAAACCACTGGTTGCAATGATAACGGTGTTTACCCTAACACCCTGTATTATATACATAAGTAAGGATACAAGAATGTGTGTGGGTGTGGTGATGATGTATCTGGCATTATTCTCATATTTTTGTGAAAGTACCATAGATACTCGTAATATTTTAACGGTGATCCTCTTACAGGCTATTGTATATAGAACGTATTTGCCATCATCATCTGCGTCATCGTTTTTTGTAGTTTACCTACTAATTAGTAATAACAAAAGTAATTAGTAGTTTGGACTTCAATAGCGGCCTTGATCCCCGAGTCCTTCTCAGGGGTAGTCTGTAATGTTGACATCATTTTTTAGGGTTCCGTACCCAAAGGGTAAAACGGGACCATTACTAAGACTCCGCTGTCCGTCCGTCCGTCTGTCACCAGGCTGTATCTTATGAACCGTGATAGTTAGACAGTTGAAATTGTCACAAATGATGTATTTCTGTTGCCGCTTTAACAACAAATACAAAACAGCAGGATAAAATAAATATTTAAGGGGCTACATGATTTTTTTGCCGTTTTTACAGATGGTACGGAACCCTTCGTGCGCGAGTCCGACTCGCACTTGCCCGGTTTTTTATATTACGTGTAAAAGCTTTGATAGCCTTTTATAGAATATCCTTTTATAAAAATAATTTCAGTAAAGCAGAAGACGGTTATTTACCCTTCAGTAGAACAATGTAGGTAAGGTAAACAATAGGTCATATTAAATAAAATATACACGTTTGAAATATACAACATTAGTTTTTATTTATACTAAACCCGAAAAGGGGTCATTGTACTCATAATTTTGAACAACTTTTTCTATGGGACCAATTCTCGCGATTTCAAAGTTGGTCCCATAGAAAAAGTTGTCCAAAATTATGAGTACAATGACCCCTTTTCGGGTTTAGCATAAACAAAAATTAATGTTGTATAGGAATACCTACGTTTAAAGTTTTATACCTACATAACTTGCTTTAACCCTGTAATATCTTCAAGAGAATAAAACAGAATACATGTGGACTGTGCAGAGAGTAGTAGCAAACCCACACATTGTAATATTGTGGTTTTTAAATCCAATACACTGTTGTTGTTACAGTGCGCAGCTCAACTACGTAATACTTACATTGTGCTGCAGTAGGATCATCTCGAGAAAAGAAAAAGAAAATGTATGTCAAGACGTAATATTTTAAAGTAGGTACTTTTTACGTAACTTTTAATGTTTCTCTAGTAAGTGTAGGTTGTATTAGGAAAGAAATAAAAAAACCGGCCAAGTGCGTATCGACAATGAAGGGTTCCGTAGATGGGATGAATTTATCAAAATCACAAACTTAACATGGTAGTTGAAAAACTTTTTCCCCCATACAGAATGTATGGGAAAACATGTTTTTGCCACTGCAAATGTAAGTTTGTCGATTATTACTCGGTTCCCACTTTAAGTGTAAAGGAGGTACCCTTAAAAAAATGTTTTTCATGATTTTTTTACCACTTTGCCGGCGTGATTTATATGTACTTAAATACCCGTATCTAATTACAGCTTTCTAGTAGGTACCAACAGTCTCTGAGCTAACCCGTGGACAGACGGACAGACAGACAGACAGACGGACATGGCGAACTTATAAGGGTTCCTTGTTGACTACGGAACCCTAAAAACACTCTGTTTAAAAATATTAGGATTGGAAAGACCTTATTAAAGGGTTGGAAAGCGAAGCGCCTTGCGACTTCATAATGACGAATGGAAGCTACCATCTTGATCCTCATTTGTTTTGATACCAAACATATCATGATTATCTAAATTTAATTGTTTTCGATGTCAGAAATGTACGTGTTTAGGGAGAAATAATAATTATAGTCTATGTCACCCGGACCATTATTACGAATCTATTGATACTTCATTCATCAAAATCAGTTCAGTAGTTTAGGCGCTACGGTGGAACACACGTAAATAAAAACATACATAATTACATACATAGACTGCTAATATTATAACCCTTCCTTTTGGCTTTGCCATAGTCGGGTAATAACGTTTACTTATATAAACTAATATCACAAAGATAAAATATTTGTGATTTGGTTTGCAATGAATAAACACAAACATTACTGGACCGATTTTAAAAATTCTTTCGCGTGTAGAATGCTATAATATCAAGGCTCGTGCAAACAGGCGCGATATCGCGGGGGCGACAGGCAGCGCTACCATTGTCGCGCTCGCTATATCGCGCCTATCAGCCTTCACTGAGTAACATAGGCATTTTTGAAGATATCACGCGAGCGAAGCCGCTTGCGGAAGCTAGTAATTAACAAAGACGTATTTCGGATATAAAGAAAAAAATACATGTATCAAAAGAAAAAAATACTGACACACTATAAACCACTTTTCATCAAAATTACCTTACTACCTCCCCCTGTTTACGTGGAAATTGTTAATGATGGAAGCATTCTCTTTGTTATAATACTTAGAAAATCTGTCAGATTCAATGTGCTATTCAACTTTTCCATGAAAATTGTTAATTAGTTTTATATCATACAGTTTGAATGGTTCCATTTTCCAATTATTTTATCATATTCCATGTGCATTTTGTTTCGCGAATTCTTGTGAAAAAATTGTTATTTATTACGTAACAAACGTTATTTTGCCAACCGTCATTCTTTTTTAGCATTTATATGTATGTTATCACAGTGGAAAAATATGAGCCGCAATTGGACATCGCAAATACTATGGAGATGGTTAATGTGAAACTGACTACTGAAGAGTCTGTACATAACATAACATCACGCCTGTAATCCTCAAAGGGTTAGGCAGAGGTGACTTAAAGTACAGGCTGTAAGGGTAAACACTCTTGCCATTCAAACCATGGGTAGTTGACTTAAATATAAAAATAAATGACCGAGTAACAACAAAAACAAACGTTAAATTCTTTAAAAGATTTTAAAAAGTTTCTATGCGACACCGGGCTCGCTAGCGAAACAGCTGACTGTCTGAGAGAGGGGTCGCGCTCACGGCCGGTCAGGTCTCGTCTCACGCCCCCCACCCGTGTTGATTTCGTTGCCCTAGCGCATAGGTGAAAAGGTGAAATAATCTAGTGGTAAAAAATAATATTTAAAAAAAAATTGTCGTAATTTTCCATTGATTTTACGTTCTATAAATCCAAACCACTGGTTTCAAGGATAACGGTGTTAACCCTAACAGTCTGTATACATTGGTATGCCCACATCTCGCCAGTTATCCTTAATTTTAATGAATTTCCTATCTCCCACTATAAAAACATAGCACAAGCTACTAGGTTGCAGAAATATGAATCTATGGTAGTCCTCTGGATGAAATGTCCCAATTAACTCTACTAGGTACCTACCTACTACAAAAAATATTAGTAGGAATTCATGCAAGCTGCGAAGTTTGTTTGTGTTTCATTTCCATCAAATTATCTGGTCGGACATCATCAGTTTCACGATTACGTTAAAATTAAGGTGATCGTAACCAATATTATAAATGCGAAAGTGGGTTTGTTTGTTCCGCTTGCACGCTAAAATGGCTGAACGGATTTAGATTAAATTTGGCACATGGGTAGACCATGACCTGGAATAGGACATGGATACTTTTTATCCCAATATTCCCACGGGATCGAGACTTACGCGAGTAAAACCGCTGGGCGCAGCTAGTAAGAATATAAAATCCATTTTATATTAAACCTGTTAATATTTTCCGGTAAACAAAAGTAATTGAAGGTCGCACTTCCATGCAGCACCTCGTTTACATAGAACACAAATTATCATACATCATATTACACATTATAAAGACGTGGGTTCCCAACAAAACATGTTAACAAGTTGCACATATTATGAAACAAGGGCGGGCTCACTTTGTTGTAACGCGAAACTTTTGTCTATCCGGGACAGGGTAGAATTTTCATTAAAACCTTCTTTACCACCCTAACATAAAAGAGCATTTTTTCCCAGTAGGAAAATCTCGATGCAGCCGCATTAACGCTTTTATTTGCTCTCTTATTCGAAAAAAACTTATTATTCCACTTCTCTCACCCGGGGAATTACATTATTCTCTTGCACTTCTATTTCTCGAAAGCATTTCAAATCTACCTTCTGTGTAGTGATGGCTATACCGTGCGATAGTGTTTTGTTTATGTTCGAGTTTAAAATCCGTTTACCAACTTCGGAATTAGTTTTTGTTGATGTCCGTTTCATTGATCTGGAAGCAGTAAGCTCGGATGGGTTTTTGTCGTTTAACCTTCCGAGAATTTACCAAGATTTTCTTCTTATTTTCCGGCGTCTTTATGTTATTCTTATAAGAGCTTTTGTTCCGGGGCCAGGGATCGATCACAGCTTTCTTTGAGTTTACGATTGGTTTAAAACAAGGAATTGGTCTTCAACAAAGCTGATCCTTTATTTATTTTAAACATTTAATTACACAAAGATGAATACTCAAAAAGCAAATCAGCTCTATTCCGTCTTTGAAGTGTTATCATTAACTACGCTCTTGGCCTCTCTAGCCTTGACCTAATAACCCCTTATTAAGCTTCCAGCTAATAAGGACATAAACGTTAATGCCAGCAGTATAAAGCTAACGGCTATAAACAGCCATAGGCATGACAGATGGCTAGAAGATAAGTCGGAATATAGGTAATGCTGTAATTAGCTAGATGTTACCTGTAGCTACGTTCTCTTCAAAAGTTATTTTTGATGAGTAACATATTTCCACTCGCTTTGGCACCATCATCATTTATTCAATCTGTGGGAGTGATTTCATGAAAACGGACGGAAGTGTGTAACAGGAAGACGGGGAAGTTCACGCTATTTGATTTGACCAATGAGTGCGGGTGGTGCTAGAGTTGGCCGTCTGATGGTACCAACCCATTTTCCGAGAGGTTGGTAATGTCAGTCAAGATGTCAGATGTTACACATATGCTACTACTGTAAGGCCCGTTAATTATTTTAGTTTTCACAGGTTTCTATTCCAGCTTGCTAGTTACTACTTGTGTTTGGTTGATACGATAAGAATATAATAACATGTGCTAAACAAATACACAAATAAACTCACTATCATATTTGAATTATGGAATGAGAAAGATAGCTAATATTAATCAACTACCCACTCAAAAACAGCAGAACAAACCGTAACAGATACTGCTTATCCAGATTTATTACTAAAATAAAAAAGTGGGAGGCGAAATGGTCTAAATTAAAAAGCAATGCCTTGTCGAGACAGAGCGAGCGGAAACAAAGAACCGGGAATTCATCAAGCGCTTTTGAACCCCTAGCATTGTGGTGCAGTATTCACAGACCATTGGCGGAAAGAAAATCTTCGAGAGGATCGCCACTCTTTGACGCCCGATGCAAAAAAAAGTAATCTTTTTTCTCAAGAAAAACTCTACTTCATTACTTTGTACGCTACCCACATAAAAGTATTGAGGAATTTGAACCGAGCTACTTGTTGAACGTGAATGCTTTTGAATAGATTATGCGGAGTTAATTAAATGATTTTTCCGCAGTGAATGGTAATGTCGCTCATATTTGAGGTTTAATCTTGGTTTTTGAATTATGTGGAGCATTGTTTGAAGTCAATGCGATGAGCGCCGCGCCGTTCTCGATCGCTTAATGCTTTTGTGATTTCTGATGTGGACAAACTTTACTTTAAGAATTAATCAGACTAAAGTTGATATTTCCTTGCGTTTTTATTTATTTATAAGACATATCGATAGCTTTCTTGTCAGTTTAAATCAGTTTAACAGTTTTAGAGCTACAGTAAAATTTAATCATTCCAATGCTACGCAAGTAACAAAACTAAACAGACCATTTAAAAACGAAATTGAAAATCCACAATCCACCATACTTATGTACTGTATACAAAACAAAACGTAAAACAATTCAGTATTCAGAATACGCTTCACATATATGCAGTGTATCTGTCCATTACGGTATCAGCATTGGAATTCCGTTGGTAGGTACCGTCCGCTCACGTAGCCATGCAGCAATGGATGGACCAGCCGGTCCCCGGTGACTCCTGAACAAGATTGATGTATTTGTGAGATAGTGTCTCATGTAGGGTAGGATAAACTACGTGCACTTGTTAAAGTTTTGTACCGAATTTAAAACCAGATCACTCTGAGCCTCTCGGTGCCTCCACTAGTTTATATAAAAACGATTAAGCTGGATTTACACGTTGGCAACACCGAACCTTCTTAGCTTTATAGACAATTAATTTTAGTAGGTTATTGCTGGCTTTGCGGTTATTAATTAGGGATTTTAAGTCGAGTATCATAAAGTTAACTAGTTGTTTATGACCTTTTCTTTTCTGTACATTCTGGCACAGTATAAATAAGTAACAGTATTATGTCTTCATAGAAAACGGCCGAAACGACTAACTTCGAAATCTCAGTGTATATCGCTAGACACACAACAGTCTCGAGTGCGCAGCAGTTACACACGAACCCGGGAGGTTTATCCCGAGTGGCCGTAGGTAATTATTTCAAGGTCACTGCCGAGACGAGATACTGTTACTTTATTATACTGTGATTCCTCATAGATTTAAGAATTCAAGAGAATGCCTGAATGTTTCATTTATATTGATTTTGTTTAAAGAATATTGGTGTCAGCTTCGGCTGCCTGTTACTAACACAAAAATAAAGAGTAAAGGTAGAAAATAGGTATAATGTCTTACTTGTCTAAAGCTACTTCGAAGACAACGGATAGCAGAAAAGAAGTGGAGGGGAAAGCGGAAAAAAAAGTGTTTGTAACAATCACAATTATTTGCATAAGAATGTTACTTAGAGTAGTAGATCAAAATAAATATTTAATACTAATATTTATATGAGGATGATGAGCTCGTGGCTAAGCAATAACAGCCGCGCGGGTCGATCCATCAGGTTAAGCTTCACTTGCTTGTGATGGTCCATGAATGGGTCACCATCTTTACATACCGAGACTCCTCCGTGACTCGAAAAGCACGTTGAGCCGGACCCGGTGGTTCCGGGTGTCATTCGTGGATCATTGTATTTACGGTTCGTCAGAAGGCCGAAAATCTGATAACCAGTCTTACGAAGGGGTGTCGTATTACCCAGTTACTGGGTTGTAAAGGTCAGTTAAGCAGTCACTCCATGTAAAATACTGGTATTCAGCTGCATCCAGTTAGACTGGAAGACCCCAACGTAGTTAAGAAAAGGCTAGGCAGATTGATTTTGGTCGCTTTAAATAGGTAACTAAAGTATCTACCACGAATGCGGACTTAATTTATTGGGCATTAAAAGCCAGACAGCTCTTATATAATTAAGTAATTATAACCACAGGCTCATAAAATATACTTAATGGTCTTACAACATAACGTTTACTTACCAATAAGTGTAAGAAACTATACAGAAGTAAGGAAGTTCGGATCGTTAAATTCTATGTTAAAAATAACTTAAAAGGAATCATCATTATTGTTAATTACTTGTATAACGTAATTGCCAAGAAGTTTTAAAAATGCTGGTTTATGCTATTTCTAATACATTGCCATTTTAGGTAGCTATTTTGGGTTAGTGAAAATATATAGGATACCTAATCTGTCTCCATATAACCAATCAAAGCCTATAAAAGCCTGAAAGCCGTTGTAACAACAATTTTAAAATCCGAGCAATAGTTTTTGAGATTGGCCCCAACAAACAGGCAGGTGGACAGATGCGCTTGAAAACTTTACTCTATGATGTGCACTAAACTTTATACTTCGTTCCCAAGTCATAAAGAATTCGTGCAGTTGTTTTAAACAGAGTCCATTCAAACCAAATAATATGCTACCTTAGATACTGCAGCTTCTTAATAAAATTTATATAAATAAGTCCACTAGCTCATGAATACAGAATGCACAGTTATATAATCAAAACCGCATTGTGTACATAAACTTGAATTTTATAAAACAAACTTCATTCGTATAAGGAGAATACTTTTCTCAAGAAAAATGTCTAATACACGGCGTTATTATAAGAAGAGTCATGAAAGCCGAAAATAATAAAAAGGGAGGTTTTTTTATCAAAGGTAATGAAATTCCACACGTTGATGGACCACATCAATTTATTTTATTAGATACTCTGTGTCAGTCGTGCATCGGCCGGAAGTCGGCCGCGCTCCCGTGACGTCACCTCCTTTGTTTCGCACCACTCTCGGATTATGTTAATGTTGTCTCTGAGACATTTGTCTTTGCGTAATGCTGCTCAGCTTCTCTTGCTGTAACCTTATTACTTTCCGATGTTGTTCACCTACATACTTTATTGTTGTTTACGATTATTTGCCCGTCTCTCCATCTAACAAGTCGCTATGAATTATTATTATGGAATCCTGTTGAAAATAAATTCCTTCTACGTAAACGCTGAAGTTTGCTCGGTACACAGAGAAAAGTTTGGCGTTCAAAAATATTATTTTAAAGATCAACATTTGCATTAACGCTTTGGAGTTTACTTAAGTAGCATTTTTTTTTATTAGCATTTTTTTTCTTCCAGATACCTATATTCATCGAAATAATGTAGGTAGGTAGGCAATCTAAACATTATCCAAACCATTTAAAACGAATATTGTTAGTACTTACATATTCCAATTCATATGTATATGACATGAATAAAATTAACTAAAAAACACTGCAACTCCAACTTCAAATAATTTAAACAAATACAATTTTTTTTATTTTATTTTGTAAATCATCAAATGATTTCTCCCGCTCTGGGCGGAGCGGAAGGGCGTGTCAGACTTCTACTGACTAAAACCCACCCGTGTTCCTTCAGTTGCCTGTTGCCAAGGTCCCGGTATGCCTTTCGGACTTCCCGCAAACAAATAGACACCTTTTTTTTTTGAGGGTGTGAAATCATCAAATGACTTCTCCCGCTCTGGGTGGAGCGGAAGGGCGTGTCAGACTTTTACTGACTAAAACCCACCCGTGTTCCTTCAGTTGCCTGTTGCCAAGGTCCCGGTATCCCTTTCGGACTTTCCCGCAACCCTGGCAGGCATCGGTCCAAACAAATACACACCTGTGGTTATCATCACCACTTTCTTTCTGTTTTGTCAATTTCAAATCACAATATAGGTAATAGGTACATGAATATTATAGTAACAGTGCGCGCGGCTTCTTAACGAAATTTCTCGTGACTAGAGGGCTGGCTCGTTCTGTAGCCAAAGAATTAGCATGCCATTCAACTTGGCAATACTGCCAGTCTTCTGGGTACGTTTCCGGATGTCAGACGAGTCATTTAGTTTTTGTACTTGTTTGTTAGTTAGAACAGTCACTTAATTTAGTACACACGGCTACACATCAAGCTATACATTTCCAGTTTATGCTGATCTCGCATTGTATAGGATTCCAGTAAAATGCGAGGTCAGCTTATACTGGAATTATAGCTTGATGTGTAACCGTGTATACCTACCTGGTGTTAATAGTTAATTGTGTTATATACTTATTGTACATAATCATTTCAATCAAATATATATTATAAAAACATAATTCAATGTTCATATTTGAAAAATCGGAATATAATAACAACATCATTTAACTGACAAAGGATCAACGTAGATGCTGGTATATATACCTATGCTTACATAATATCTTGCATGCGAGGTAGCAAACTTGGTAGTTATGGGAACACAATAGTATTCATACAGAGTGATCTATTCTTAGAAGACGGTGTCTGTTTATTGCTTAGATAGAGAGCTGGTTTATAGCATGTTCGTATATTGAAAGTGTCATTTTTACAGGACTAGCGCCACGTTAAAGGTTCTTCTTTTTCAGTTGTTAATCTTGACGGAGTTGTTGAATAGGTTAAGTTTCGAAAAGTATTTTTAAGTTTAAAATAGAAAATGGTAACTACTCGTTTAATTCTCCTTTAATTCTCGAAGCGACGCAATACTCTCGGGAGACTCGCAAAAATAGATTATTGATTGTTCTTAATATTGCAAAAACTACAATTCTTTGATTCAGTAGGTTCATTTTCCACATGATTTCTTCTAATAATCAGCCAATAATCCAGCATTAATGTTCCCACTGTTGAGACACAGGCTGCCTCTCAATGAGGTGAGCGTAATCCACCACGCAGGCCCAGTGCAGGCTGTAGATGTCACAAATCAAAAAACTATGCCGGTTTCCTCACGATGTTTTCCTTCACCGTTTTGAGAGCAGTGGTGATGAAATAATTTACGTAAAGTAAAGCGCCTATTTGGTTTCGAACCTACGACCTACAACTCGTAAGTCGCGGCCGTTACCACTACTGGGCCACCACTGATCGTCATTTGTGTCAAAAAGCTCGATCAACTCCTATCTAGTGTCCAATTATTAAACTAACTGTGAAATCTCATAATAGACGAAAATAGATCTGTTCTGATTGGTTGACCAAGTTATAAGCAACCATGAACAAAATCATTACATTGTGTACAATCTGCCTAGCCTTTTCGCAACCAAGTTGGGTTCGGCTTCCAGTCTAACTGTATGCAGCTGAATACCAGTATTTTACATAGAGCGACTGCCTATCTGACCTCCACAACCCAGTAACTGGGTAATACGATACCCCTTGGCAAGACTGGTTGTCAGACTTTCGAGCTTCTAACGACCCGTAACGACTGTCTAAGATCCACAAATGACAGCCGGGACCAACGGCTTAACGTGCTTTCCGAGGCACGGAGGAGTCTCGCTATGTAAAGATGGTCACCCATCCACGGACCAACCCCGGCAAGCGTGGCTTAACCTGATGGATCGACCCGTGCGGCTGTTATTACTTAGCCACGAGCTCCTCCATGTTGTACTAAATCACCTCAAAAAAACAGTAATTTGTTTCCCTTCTATAAGCCAATATAAACACGGCACACAACAGTTCAGCGGCTTCGAACTTCTCTGAAGTGGGTCCGCATTGGCGTGCAGTGTCCGCATAAGTGGGCCGGCGTCAGCGCCACTTATATGCTTGTTATATCACCAACACTGTGCTTTGTGTTGTACACTGACTGGTTATAAATTCAGTTTAGGAATGGAAACACCATTTTGCTTCCTGACATCAATAATTGTTTGAAGGAAAGACATTGAAGGTCGGAGAAGAAGGAGGAAGAAGAAAGGAAGATTGCAGATAAAGATAGGTATATCTTCATAATCAACCACAGCACTCAACATAACACTGTTGACGTAGTAAATACTATTGACGATACACTCCTTTGTATTGGCTATGACTTTTGGAATACATAATAACAAATAACTAGTAGCTCTATACAATTCAATAATCAAAACTTAATGAAACACAATATAACTTAGTTGTGTGGAACTTCGAACAAAACTTAATCAGAGTTGCTCACTCTCTATTGAAGTACAAGCAATTTTGTACTCACATGAACACAAATAAATGTATGCAGTATAACATCGTCCCCATTGCAAACGATATTCCACACAAAATCAAAGAAAAAACGTAGTTGTATATTTCTTATTTTCCATCAACATCTCAATGGGGTAATTCCCTACAATTTTATGCATGTCTCATTCAAGCTCCACTCCGATGGGGCACTGCAGACGTCCCCAAGTGGTCCCACTGCACCCGTCCTCGCACGAGGACATGTCGAGCTGGAGTATTGAATATGCACTATGCAAGTTGTTAATCCGTCGCTTAAGGACCCAATTGAAGCCCTTTTTATAGAGAAAAGGCAGTATTTATCCTTAGATGAAACGGAAATCTCGTGGAACCTTTACGTCTGCTTGTCCTAACTCTAAGTTTCAATTTTTGTAATTTAACGTGGCTATATGAAACTGTTTTAATAAGAAAAAAAGGTAAATAGCCTTTGCATCGTAAAACAATGCACGACTAACTTGTTAATATGAAAATAACAGCTTCCAAACTTATAATTTCAGGTCGTGAAATAGTCACAAAGTACAGCATACAGCTCACAATACGACATGCAAAATAATGCAACATGATTGGCTGTCCGTTGGAAAAATAAACATGAGATAAACATTGTTTCCTTTACTCCCAAATCAAGCAGATTTACTGTAATATCCAAACCTGATTACAGTACGTAGACACGTTAACAGCCTATGCAATTTCCCCCCTCGGCGTACTACGCTCGTTTGTTGATATTCAACTTTTGTATAAGCCAGCAAACATTATGGCGTAGTGTGATAGCGACCAAAATTTATTTCAGATACGTGAGCCTATATTGTCATATGGAATTGGGAAAATCCAATTGTGTCAACACACGAGTCGTATGGGGTAAGTTTGTAGAATTGAATTGGTCGGCAGGTAAACGGTTATTGTAGGTAATAATAGCGCTCCGAATTTGTCCGAAGTAACATGCCGTCTACACTGCAATTAGGGGCCGTTAGGCGATGGCTGGCGCCGGCCGGCTCCCTGCCTACTCGCTAACACACCATATTACCGCGATGGACAAATAGAAGGCATTGTTTAAAAAGGGTTGTTATACTTAAATTGTCGCATCGATTGTGTCGCGCTCGTTCGCGTAGATGTCCGTCGACTTCAACCGATAATCATGGTTTAATGTCTCCATAAATCGACGGTGTTTTGCATGCTTAAATGGCATGCGGTTAATACTTGTTTATGGGTATATCCTCAATGGACTACGTGAATATTATAGCCTTAATAAATATGTTTACACGATTTTTATGTATGTTTACACTTCACGTATTTTTATATTTTAACAAATTTTAAATCTATGTACTCGAATCAAATGTCCAATTACCATAATCAATCAATTATAGCATCAAATAACACACCTATCTATAAAATGAGACTGATTATATTTCAGTAAACACGGCGCGTGTTCGACCGTTATGTTCGTGCAGTAACATTTATCAATCAATTTATTGTCCAATTACATGGGACATATTTCTCTAAAAGTTACATTGCAACATTTACAACCAATGTCTCTGATACGTACGACCCATTAAAAGCCTATATATAAGCGAATAAAATTCACATGCATGGCTGTAAACGGCGCGATCGTAAAATTCACTGCACTCACTTTGTGGCGCTCTGGAAATTTATTTAAAAGCTGTGACACGCAGTTAGGATAATGTAGAGCTACTTACATAATATAATTAGGTCCCAGAATAGAATCACACAGCTACGTTGAAAAGAAAAGCTGGATTCTCTTGAACAAAACATCGCGATAACCCCTCTATGTGAAATGTTTGATTCAGGAGGCAGCAACAACTCCCTGTTAACACCCTTACCCCTTGAGAAAAATACATACATAATTTATTACGAAAGCTGTCTAAATTTTTATTACGTTGTAAAGTTATAGTACTTAAACTATTTTAAGCACAAAATAATGTAAAACTACAGTTGGTAAGCTATAAGCAATGACCGAAAACTTTATTGTCGCATAAAATTACCATTTCAGTGAAGATACATGGTATTCTTTGAAATAGCTGAACTTAAGTACAAGAGTAAACGTTTTGAAACGTACTATAAACTTGAACTACTTAATACAATATAAAGTGTCTGATGTGACAACATACCATGTAAAATAATTAATTATTTCAGTGTGTGAACGTATTATAATAATGAGGATATAAAGTTCATGTATTTGTTGCAGTGAAGTTACAGAATCAAATATTTCATTATCGTTCTAGTTTATTACATTCTATTATTATACAATGTGTTTAGTTCACAAGTCAGATGCCAAAATTATCCTAAATAAAATTATAATAAATTGGTTTCATTTCAGTGGAATAATAATCATCAGTATTGAAAGAATATAGCTGTTTCTTCTAAGAAAGGCAACCGCAAGTAAAGTGAATTTAAAATCTCGGGGCGGTTCCACCTCGGAGAATTTAGGTTAGAAGTTAACTGTTCGGTCATCATGAAGACGAACACCGCCACATTTCTTGGGGCAAAATCCCTACTCAGATGTATAAAAGTATTGTGACAACATTTTGAAAAACCATATAAATACATTATTAAATCGTTTTAAAATATTAAGGAAATGTAACTTTATATCTAATGAAAAACCATTCATGAATCACATCTATAACACTAAAATGATAATAAAACATTTTTTTTATAGTAGTTATTATTTTATATAGCCCTTTTAGTAACGCATCTTTTGATACCATTTTTAATTCTCTATCTTAATAATTGAGGACGCTACGTACTTTTCTTCAAAACGGGTACCTCTATACTAAAGCGATCGAAAAAGCATTTTATAAGTCGTTATCATCATACCAGCTAGCCATTCACCATAACGACATATTTCGCCACTTCCCTGCAACATTATTTAGTATGGAAATCATTATTGAATTTGCGTTTAAACGTGTTAAAGTGTCTGCGCGCACACATTCGCACTCGGAACAATTTATGTTAATTGTTCCAAAAAAACTATTACATCTATTTTATTCAATGGTGTCGCACCATTTGGTGTCGTCATAAATTTAAATACTGTGATTGTGCACGTTTTACGGGATAAAACAAATGTAATGTAGGTTAAAACGAATAATTAACGTGTTATTTTGTATTCAAAGCCGATGGATTACTGACTGTTGTACTCTTATCAACAAAATTAATTCACAACTTTGCTTTAGGAATTCCCATCCTTTAAATAGCATAACAAATATAATTTGTGAACATCGTACCTACGTGATAAAGTCATATCTACTCTTCGGCGAGTCATACTTAATGAAACAGTATTTTTCCCCATCCTCCTGTATGTACGAACCTCAATTAGTGATTTTATCGCTACACCGAGATTATTTGCTTGGTATACATAGGATCCGCATCCCCTGGGCCTCGACTAAGCTCCAAAATTTGCTACTACACAGAAACGCCTCCTCTTAAGTACAAGAATTTTCCACAGTTTTGTCAGCAAGCAATTTAAAGCCGCGTTCCCTTGCTTAAGATGCATTGGCTCATTCCAAACACAGGATTTAACGTTGGTTCGAGAGGCGGACACTACGAGTAAATGTGGCAATTCGTAGGCGACTCGTCCCACAACAGGCATTAGCACTAAATGACATCCACGAAAAATCTTCGCGAAGCGCTCAGATAAGAAATAGGGGAATCAAAAAGATTTTCCCGCCTTTTACACTGTTTTATTTGATTCCTGTCAAAATAGGAACAATAGTTTAGTTTCGCTCCCCCTGGAGACAGCCGCTGACAGAATTGCGAAAGTGGCCAAATTATTTTGTTGTAATTCGAATTTATGTTTGTTTTGTTTGTTCCTGTAACTTTTCAAACAAACCTAAAGATGAATAATATTAAAACAACGAATAATTAGGTTTAAAAAGAAAATATTTTACTCTCAAAAAGATACAAAGTGACATTAGAACAATGTTTTTTTTATTTATTTTTAATAGCCTATATTGTGTCCCACTGCTGGCCAAAGGCCTGTCTCTCCTTTTTCGTTCAAATCTCTTGAGAACAATGCTTAAAATAAATTATATATATAAAAAGCGTCTCTGACGTCACGTTAGCAAATAAGCATTCAGCTTTTAGGAAGGGTGTTATTTGTGATTAAATATTCAGTTAACGAGTTTTTAATCCATTAAATTAAAAGCAAAATCCGTATTTAAAAACAGCCAGATATTTTTTTTTGCCCTGATAAATTGACTATCTACGAATTTTAAAGTGAATCGAGGAATTGAATTCAATTAACACACGTCATTTGAATGCACCCCACATATAAAGTGGTATGCATGGTGAACTAAAGGTGAGTGAATTCAGTCGTGTGATCTATAAAATATCAAAAGTTCAACGTAGAGTTAAATTGCTTAAAGCATTATATGAGTCAATGTCTGGCGCCGCAGACGCGTAGTTAGCTATACCGTTTCAGCACAATCCCATGCAAAGAGCCGAAATCAGTTACGATTTCAAGAAAGGTTATTTATTTATTTATTTATTATTACAAAATCCACAGCTCTTTGAGATAATAACTTAGAATATATAAACTAGTCTTACAGCCAATTACGGATTTACAATTTAATAACCATACAATATGCAGCAGAAACAAACATACAAAGTGAGTAGTGAAATGCTAGCACCATCTAAGCATTGCTAAGTGTACAGTGAGAGTGAGTGTGTGTTATGAAATCAGTCGTATATTTAATCATGAAATGGATCGGTTCAGTAAATTATTTTCATGTGGTCCATTGGTAATCTTAAAATAACGTGAGAAGTGTAGGTTTAACTATTATAAAGGTTGAGTTATTCATTAGAAAAACCTAGAGATTAATCCATAATGTTTGAAAAAAAACAACATGAAACCCTATATCACTTCGCTTTAGCCAATTCGAAGTAGCCTTTCCAAATACGCGCTGCGGCCGTTGAGCGGTGACTCCATGCAGACGAAATTCTGGGAAAACGCTTTTTGCCGTGGGCTGTTGGAAATAACAGACAATTATTGTACAATGACTTTTTACTTCGTACGATTTTTTGTTTTATCTACAAATTGATTATAAGGAGTTCCGTTTATTCATTTTAAGAATGTTTTTGTTATGAATTTCGAGTTATTTACTATTTCTTTATAGCGTAATACCGTTAAGAAATACATCATAGAGATTATTTCTTTATCTATTAATTTAGGAATGTATTTTATTTATACTCGACTGGAATAAATGTTCTATAAAATATAATATCGTTCTATAATAATATAATATATAATATATTCTAGTATATTAGAATTGTATATAATGTTCTATAGGTGTGAACTCAATAACTTTTCTTAATTATAAACATTTATTATTAAAGTAATGGATTCCTAATTATAACAATCGCTACGCGCTACGACGTTGCTACGCGCTACGGCTACGAACCCGCGTAGGCTTTGTTAAATCGTAGCACAATACTTTAGGTACTCCACGCTTCATAAAACACAGTTACGTTGCAGGAAAACAACAATGTGCTATTTTTATGAACCTATAATCAAGTTGACGTATTGGAAATGGATTTATAATTCAATAATAAGGCACAAAGTGAACGGAACAGCCGAGTATATAACTGGCAACAGTAAGTTTACATAAGCTGGAGTAGTTATACCGTTATTATCTATGCAGTGTTAGAACGCAGGGGGCACCTGAGACTGCACGCTAATTCCGAGCTCAGCCTCTCCTTACGACCGATAGCTGTACGCTTGAACACGTCCGCCCGATAATTGCTGCATACGCAATTAGGGTAACGCTATTAGCGAAATGAAATTCCCACCTGTTTTATATGCGGCGCCAACGAGTTATAACCGCGATGACTAATTAAAGCAACAAAAGGTCAATAAACATGACTCACTGAATCGTTTTCAGTCGCGAACGATTCATGAACACGTTATTTTGAATGGGACATTGTTAAACGATACGGAAAAATCACACAAATTGAACATTTAGGACGTAAGCCGGCAGACACACTAAAACAAACAAGATCGCAAAGCCCGGTCGTGTCAACACGGGGTGGTAACGTGGAAATTATACGGCACAAATTACATCATTAGAAAGCGCGACTTTATACGGGTGTCTGCACGATAGCCGCTCGGCGCGAGCCGGTGTCTGCACGATAGCCGCTCGACGCGAGCGGTTGCGCGGTGCGATGCTGTTGTTATCGGCCTCACTTGTACCGCCAATCAATTACGATCGCTTCGCTTTTGAAGTACACGTCCGCGATCGATCGTCTACAATGACATTCGCAATATCAGATTTTATGGAGCTTGTTGCTGATTCGTCACTATTTTGAGTTTTCATGAACCCGCCGTGACCTCTTTCCATCCGTCCATGACCGGTAACAATTAGGAAAACCTCCGCCGGTGCAAGTCGCGCGGATATAAAACTTTATGTACGCATATAAATTTGGATGTCGAGACATGTTTTATTGTACAGTCGTAAAATTTGGGGTCGGAAAAGACCGACATATTTAATAAATACGAACAAGGTCGTAAAGTTGAATGCAAACCTCTTCGTGGCATCGATAATATCATCGAACTATTTCTGATGTTCATCAGTACTTGTTTACCGATCGATTCTGGGGAAGTCCGTGTTTCGGCGATGGCACTGTCTTTATTGTTTAAGTAAATGAATTTAGCGAGATTGTGGAAAGGAAACGTAAGAAACTCTTGCATTTCCCAAACTCTTTTTAGCGAATTTATCTCGAAACATTCGGGTTCCCCATACAAGTTCATAAAATGGCTCCAACAATAACGTGAATCCGCTTAACATTTCGCCCGGCCGCCCCGGGGAGGCGCGGGATTCCCGGTGGCGCGTCTTAAACGTGGGAATACGCCGACGTTACCTATCGCTTCACTTATTTACCGAATACAAGTCTAATAAATTTAATAAAGGGGAAGGAAACGTGTGACAGATGCACGAGCCACCGAGAAAAAATATCTGTCGGGAAGTTCCGTATACGTTCGAGATCGAATAAATTTTTGTTTGCATTTATCGTTTCCAATAACTCATAAAAAGTAATAAAAAATGCCACCTTAGCAGCTGTAAATTTCCTAAAGAGCACAACATCTACAGGTAGTTGGCAGGCTTCCAGTCCTACCTGAACCTAGATGTGTTCTACATTAAACTCTGTGTCACAGGAAAAAGTTTAATGAGCCTCATTTATACACGGGTGAAATAGTGCAGCGAGCTGGTAAAATCTAAAATTCAAACGTCAAAAATGTAAAATATAGCCGTGTAAATATTAAAAAAAAACGGCAAGTTGCTGGACAGTGAGGCAGGACGGTAATCCGGCTGTCGCCGGCAGGTATCGATGGACGGATTAAAACACCATTTTTACTGACGGTTAAACCCTTTGCCGAGTATCATTTTCATGTATTCAATTATAGCACCGATACTGCGATTTTGCGGCTTTGATGTTTTTCTTTATTCATATAGATATAATTTATACATTCGGTACTTACTTCTGGCTTCAAAAGATTTCAAATGTTAAGTTGTTTTCCTCCTTTCCTGTAGCTTTAACTTATGTACATAATATTTATGTGATGCGAAGTAAGTATAGTATAGTCGACTTTGTAATTGATTTGCTACTTTTGAGATCAATTTTCAGTAAATTGAATATTTACCGAGGTTAAAATAGTCTGAATGTCACTTAAACAAATCAATCTTTTCCTTATATGTCATGCAAGTGACAATCAACTTTAGGGTGGCCAACCAATTACGTTGTAGACTATAACAATAACGTACAAGGAAAATATTCAATTGATAAGCCAAAAAATCATTTGTGACGTGCTGCAATGTGAAACACGACTAGGAAATCGATGGTAGGCAGGTCTATAAAACTATAAATAATAAATATTTGCGGTCATAAAATTTTATGTTGTAACGAGGGCTGTGGAGCGGTGAGTGGCTTCATGGTGAACATCAATTGTTCTGCGAGGAGGCACGTCGCGCCGCAGACGGCACGATACATAAATTTAGCATACTGTTACGAATTCACGATAAAATATAAAGAAGAAAATGTGTTTATTACTCCAGAGTACACAATAACCTACTTACTTATACGTATTACGTAATAGTGTGATTCTTGGAACTAAAATAAAAGTATTATTAGTTAATATGCTGTTCTCAGTATTTGTTGTCTTGTTTCCTGCATTAATTTATTAAAAGAATCGTTGGTGATACGCGTGTTGTAAGTATAACATTTATTAATAGTATATAACCTTTGCAAACTGGAAATAAAATACCACACTAGCATATAAACTTGGCATAATATATGAAAGATACACAAGTGCAAGTTTCTTTGTTTATCTTTTAGGGGTATGAGGAACAGGGTGTAAAGTTCACTCATCCACCATGGAAAAGGGAGGATCCTCCGACCAGACGGGTGTTGTATCTGGCGGGCAACTGCCCAAGGATTGATGTTGGGTTCTTGTCACTTCTTGTATATATGTCCACTGCACGGTAAACTTTAATTGCGCGATGTAGGATTTATGTGACGTCAGGATTTTTGTGTGACGTCAGGTCTTTGATGCGTAGTTCGCATGTGGCGTTGTAGATACCGCCATAATCTAATTGATACTTTTACATGACCAAATCTCATTTTCCACTTGGGTGTTTGGGTGAGCAGATTTTGTAGCTGTTTTCACTCAATGTTTCCAATGTTTTCAGTCATTTTGTTTCCAAACCATGCAGATGTTAGTCTCAAAATAGTCAACACAGAATGAATCAATATGCTCAATACATGTGCCCGCCATCTAATGCCTCCTCATAGCTCGTAATACTGTCAATAAGTCCCGCTCTCTCGCGACTTACATGCATAATATGAATATTAATCGAGTAAGAACATTCCTTTCATTCGATTTATGAGTGTCTAGTTCTAATTAACTATGAAACATTACACATTGAAAGCGTATCATTGCATTTTCAAATTAACCGTGATTTTGCAAATTCTTGATAAGTTTTCTCATCAAGAATTTGCAAAATCATGGTTAATTTTTTTTCGGTTTTTTTTAATGCTGGTATGTAGCAATATTCTTGCTAATAAACAAAGCTATTGTTCGGTTAAACTGTCTCAGTTTCCAATTTTCTATTCAAAATTAGAAGAAAATCAAGTCAGAGATTTGCCAGATTTCTATTATTGTTCTCAGTTCTATTCTGTACTAGCTGCCGCCAGCGGCTTCGCCCGCGTGTAATCTTTATAAATTATAGCCTCTGTTACTCAGGGTGAATGTAGCTTTCTAATGGTGAAAGAATTTTTGAAATCGGCTCAGTAGTTTTTGACTTTATTCATTACAAACATACACACAAAAATACAAATCTTTCCTCTTGATAATATTAGTGTATACGTAGACTAGCGACCTGCTCTTGCTTCGCACGGTGTTTACGACTCGCAAAACATCGAGATTTCTTAGTTATATGTAACTTTAATACTAACGTATTATACACATAAACCTTCCGGAATAAATTCTCTAAACCATGGTGACAACCTCATCAGAATCTGTTGCATGGTTTAGAAAAACATCGCGGACATACAGAAAAACACGAAAAGTGACATTAATTTATAAATAGATATAGATTACAACCAGTGTGGTCAACAACGACGAAGATTTAATAATCTCATATAAATTCTTCGTTTCATCATCAAAATCAAAAGTCATTTATTCAAACTAGGCTGAGAATCAGCACTTTTCAAACGTCAAATCATCGTAGTCATAGTCATCTATGACACGAAGAAAATCATCATGAAAAGAAGAAAGTCATAATTTTATATGGACACTGCCACCTGTTAATCCATCTAATAATGTCATATCTTCCACTAGCCTATAAAAGCTAGTAGTAATGACACCCCTGTGACGTAGGGTCGCTAACTAGTTAAGGAGAGCACGACAAAATATGATCAGTCCTAGATCATATTGAAAATAACTGCAGTAAATGTAATACAATTTGCCATTACTATGTAGCAATCGATACTGTAGTATTAAGTGATGGATGGTACCACAGTGTATCTACTACTCACAGTACCCGCACGTTACTATGACATTCGAGTGTTTAGAAAAAGACTGACACTAATAGTGACAGTCTCTTCTAAAACTCTTTGTGCTGTCCTAACATATTGATATATATGTTACTAGCTTCCGCCCGCGGCTTCGCCCGCGTGGTATGTCGATAAAAAGTAGCCTATGTCCTTCCCCGAGATGCCATCTATCTCCTTGCCAAATTTTATCGAAATCCGTTCAGTGGTTTAGGCGTGAAAAGGTAACATACAGACAGACAGAGTTACTTTCGAATTTATAATATTAAGTATGGATTGTTATTGTCAAAATAGCAGCGCTGCGACACTTATTTTTAAATGTCGCAGCATCATGCTGAGATAGGAGCCTTTTGGCTTCGTACAGGACTTTCTTTTTATTTATTTTTTATGATTGTGTTTAGTTTAGTTGGTGATCTTCCTGTGCGAGTCACAATAAATACTTTTTCTTTCTTTCTTTCTTTCTTATAAAAGATAACTAGTTCTGTCTCGTTAGTCAAGACTTGATTAGTTGACGGCTGTGTGATGCACAGTGGTTCATCGTCCATACTAATGACAGGGCTTGATAAATGACAAACTTTACACTGTATCTAAATTATGCCCCAAAATGTTGTAGAACAGTTTGGGATATAAGCTTCACATCTTCACTGTAAGTTCCCACAAAAAATCCCTGTGAAAACTGAAAACACTCACGTTGACAGACTGTGACGAGTTTATGTTGTTAGACTGTGGTGTTACATACTCCAGGTATTGGTACAGTAGTAGTGTGCCCTTGTACATTGACATTTAGTGCAGACTGAACCGTGGTTTATGAGCCACGCTCCCCAACCGACCTGACTTACGTACTTTTACTATGATTACAATTTAAAAATATTGTGCTACGTGGTAAAATGGTTGTCTGATACGGAAGGGGTAACGTTTTTGTTTCGTAGATTAGAATTTTATGGTTGTTTGTATTTTTTAAAGGGAATAAATAAAATTGCCTTTATAGACCTCAATGTTTAGTTTTTTACTGTGAAAAACAGCTAAAAGTACGAGTAGTTTTCAGATATCAAAACATCAGAACGTGTAGATATGCTTTTTTATTTTTCTCTTCGAAAAATGTTTTCAATATTTTATTTTCTGGTAACATGGTAACGCAAAAAAAAAACTAGAACTTCACAAAATAACGTATAACATCCTAACCGGAGTTAAAAATTTTTTTAAGAAAAAAATATTCCGTTGCTTGGTCATAAAAAATCAACTTTCTAAGGGTTCCATCATGACGTAAACCAATGGAATTTTATAATACACCAGTCCTTTACCCCACGGAGTTTGAAGGCAACTTTAGGTCTCCCACGGGATTCCTACAACTTATAGGGATAAAGAATATCCTATTATGTTAATCCGGGAACTGAGGCACCTTTATACAAAAAAGGTCCAATGTATCTCGCACTTTTAAGAGGGATCTGTAACGGATTTTCTAGGGCGATAATAACATATAAAAATAACATTAAAGTTTTATCTATTCTCTTGTTTTTGTGGAAGTATGTGTACGCTTTTATGATAGTGGATTGATTATAAGAATATAAGTAGTAGCAGTTTTTATAGTAAATTGATATAAGTATAATAATATACATATTATTAATTAAAGTCGCTTTTCGTGTCTATCTGTGTGACCACGTTGTTCTTCTAAGCAACGCAACGTATTTTGATGCGGTTTTCACTAACATTTTAAGAAATTATTCCCGAAGGTTTATGTGTTTAGTAATACATTAATATTAAACTTACGTATAATTAAGAAATATCGATGTTTTGCCAAGTCGATGAAACCGTGCAGAGCAGGGGCAGGTTGGTAGTAAATTATATTTCAAGCAACAAACTAAACCTTTCTGATATTTATATATACATATATATATACTTTATTGTACAACAAAAAATACTTAGCAAAAAATAAATTTAACACTACAAAACATACAATGGGTGGCCTTATCGCTTTCTGCCATCTCTTTCAGGTACCCTTAGAATGGACAGTGATTGCGTGGACATAAAAAAAACATACTTATGTATTATTAAATATATCCGTATGTCCAAACGCCAGGATGTTATATTTCTTGCCATAACCAATAAACGCGGATTTTACTTTTTGCCCGACAATACGGTAGGTAGGTCCTTGTATGTCAAAAGTATATGGTGGGTCCAAGTACCTAATAACAAATGGTCAAGGTTGGTCGTAAACCCGCGGAGCCGTCGTAACGCCGTCGCGGACGCGTTGCCAACTGTTTAGGGGGACCGGAACACATTAACACCGATCATATTTAGCCCACAGAGTGGCCACTGTAAAACACATTTTAAATGTTACGTTTTTTCATGGTGTGTTTTGGTTTAAGCCATGGTGTTGTGTTAAAGAGTATTTTTTAAATTAATGTTAAGAGCAACTAACCGATGAACTACGCTGTTTTTGGTAAACAACCATAATGGTTTGATTTTCCGTATGAAATAGATTAATATGAATGGAAAATTCGTTTTGTGTTTCCATAATCATCCACCATAATCAGTCTGTAATGTTCCCACTGTTGGGTCACAAGCCTCCTCTCTTCGTGACGAAGTGGGCTGAACTGTAATCTATACCACGCGGGCCCAGTGCGGGTTGGTAGATGTTACATGTCTTCGAATTTTTATTTCTAGGATATTTTCTAGGACGTTCCCTCACGATGTTTTCCTTCACCGTTTTTGAGAGCAGCGGTGATAAAATTCTTTTCACAAAGTAAAGCACCTGTCTGGGTTTGAACCTATGACCTACAATTCGTAAGTCGGGGCCCATACCACTGGGCCACCACTGGTCTGCTGCTGATGTTTACTTGGCAAAATTATTATTTCATAAAAAAACATAATAAAATAAACAAGGTATTTCATTCTACTGTACCCTCCAAAATTGACAGTTTAAGTATTCTCTGCATCAAATAAGATTGTCATCTTAAAACTGTGGCTATAATATGGTAAGTATAGCTATTTCAATTTATTAGTAATCACGTCACACGTTCCAAGACACACACACGCAATTATTGAACGGACAGTCTCTAAACCAATAACAGCGCTCTAAGAATACCACCCACCGAAGTTTGTTATCAGAGAAAGTTATTAAACTCCCAGTACATATAAACTACTCACCTCCACTGAGTAAATACACTTTGTATTGCTCAATACTATTCGAAATTGAATCGGTAGGATATTGACTTCAGAGTGCAACTTTCAATCAGTCCCCGGACCCTCAAATAGTCAGTAGTAAATCAAAATATGTTCCCGAAGCACCTTAAACGTATTCTAATACCGAACCTTCGGCTCCAATCCCCGGAATATGAATGTTTATCCCAGAGATATTTTTCTACCTTTTTATTTTATCCCGTCCCTCTGAATAAATAAGGCGGGCCGATGCCTCTGTACTAATTGAAGGCGAATTGCTCCACCCCAAGATATTGGCCTCCTTCACTAGCATCACTTACATTATTACTAGATTTGAATTGGTAATTAATTGCCTCTCCAGACGACACTCCAGCCTTCAGACGCCAACACACATTAAAGATTATTTTCAAAGTGAAAATTATATTAAAAATATCTACAGTAACTTGTTACCTGTGATAAATGTTTCAACTAGGTGAAAACTTGTTCACGCCTGAACTCATGTGGGATCCAAGTCATAAATTCGGAAAAAGTTGAAAACAAAAGTCGCCCAATGCACTTCCCGTTTGCATCTGCTGCTGTTGCGAGAATAAAAAGAGCTTGTCTGTTCCACCATTCTCTGATTACTTTCGGGATTTTTATTTTTTTGTATTTAATAGAAAATATTTTAATATTAACCCATTGTTTCGTATTTTGTTGAAAATAACAGTTTCATGTAAATTATTTAAATTTTTATATTTTTCATAGGTAGGTACTTGTTATTAAATAGTTGAACACTGAAAATTTTTTGGATTAAAAAAATATTTATTTTTAAATATAAATCCTATTCTAATTTTATGCCATTTTAAATCCACATTTATTACGCTAATCAAATGTCTGTAGGACTAGACATTTAACTTGGCGTAGCATGCCTACGCAGCTACGCCATTCGTAGCGCAGACTAAACACTACGCCAAAATTACTCACTCTATTAAAAACACGTTACCAGATCGGATTTTCTAAAAAAAATCAGAAACAAAACGCCAGTTAACAAAGAAAATAGTGAAACATCCGAATGGATGGTCGATTACGGGACGGAGCGACACGGCGGCGCCGCGTTTAAAACTCCGGCTAATTAAATGAATGAAAACGAAACTCGAATGTTTTCATTCCATTTACAGTTTCTATGCTCCCCTTTCTCGTTTGTCGACCGACGAACGGTCATATGCAAACTGTATTACGATATTTCAAATGTGACAGTTTAAAAAAAGAACGCGCTGCGTTTTAATTTCAGGATTTCTGTTGGTATTCGGGTTTTGTTTGGAACTAAGTGGTTTTTAATCAAATAGGTTGTGATATAGTTATAATTTATGTTTATTTTCAAGGGATTAATTATGGATGAGTAAAAAAAAAGGCACTTTATTCATTTTTTTACTGTATGTTATCGTTTTTTAATGACATCAAGAGTATTTTATTCGTAAACTTTCCTTATTGGTAGCTAGAACGATGTTTTTAGTATTATACTTGGTTATTTTATTATTCACTAGCTGCGCCCCGCGGTTTCACCCGCGTAACTCTCGATCCCGTGGGAATATCGGGATAAAAAGTATCCTATGTGTTAATCCAGGTTACAAGCTATCTGTTTGCCAAATTTCATCCAAATCCATTCAGCCGTTTTTGCCTGATTGAGTAACAAACATCCAAACACACAAACACACAAACTTTCACATTTATAATATTAGTAGGATTACATTCATTGTAGACACTTTTACAAGAAAACACCATAAATACGTCAACACTTTTATAACAACCTATTGTCGTCAGAAAATCAACTGTAAATAATTTATGTGCGTAACAAAATACTCAACTTTGTACGAGTCAGACGAGACTTAATTTACCGACAAAATCTGTCCCACTGTGCTCAATCTTGCGCATAAAATTATCGTATTGGAAATCGGAAAATGCAAAATGCACTGCAAAATGTTAATACAGCAAAAATAATCCAGTTAATGTGGCTCCATCGAGGATAACACCATCCAGCGCTGAGTTCGAAAAGTCATTTGTACGATTATCTGTCTCGCGGAGCACATCAGGCCCGGCATTGTATGTAAATTGAATTAATGACGGTGCACTTGAAGCCCTCTTTACTTTATGAATCGCTGTGGGAAAACGGTTCAAAATTCATGTAGGTTTTATTTATATGCGAATTTATAGATCAGTTTGAAACGATATTTTGGCTTTACGCTTCGTAAAATTTCAGATGAAACTAGGTTTAGAAATTGACAGTAAAATTGAATGGTGGTCACTAATTTTTGGAATTGGATTCCATAAAGTAAATTGGTATTACAATTTGGCCGAAGTACTTAGGTATAATCGAATAGTTATGTTTACTTTAGTGGCCTCAATGTGGCTTTGTATACCTAAATATTAAATCGCTATTTCATTGTATACTGATTTAGGTACCTTTGTAATATAATTCACGTGTTTAAAATAAATAAACGCGTTAAAATAAAGTAAATTGTTTTCTTATTTGCTTCTATATTTATTACTAACCTTCTCATATTTATACTTATAAGGTGCACAGGTGTTCGTCAGTAGCCAATTGCTTAGCTATCGTATTCCTAAATTAAGACGAACCTAACGACACCTCATACGTTAAAATCCATCAAGTCGTTTAGGCTACAGAGCGTGCCAAAGAAATAGACATACATACAAACTCTCAAAAACATTACCCTCCTTCTGGGGCAGTCGGGTAAAAATATAGACGACAAAAGAAAAAACAACCGCATATAGAATAAAACCCAAGCGCAAAGCCATAGTCAATAACCACCACAAAAACTAACAACGAAAATATTACCTTCAATTATCTCTAATAAAAGCTACAAGAAGATAAAAGACGAACTAAGAAAAATGTACGTAAGTATAAGAAGAGCGTACTCAAAAACCGGCCAGTGTATTATCCGGGTTATTACCGAGATGTAAGATATGGTCAGCAAAGTGTTTTGCCTCGGGGGAGGGTACCTCACTAAATTCCTCCACTTTACGGAGCGAGGTAGCCATTAAGATTATGAAATTATGAAGCCGACCACTCGCCGAGATTTGCTTCGTACGGTCACACTTAACTCGACTGATTTAATTCAACCACACTGAATTGTAGGTTTCAATTGTTTAGTTGGTAATTAGAATATTGTTTGAGTGAGTTTTGATTTAGTGTCGTGGTCAAATTGTTTGTATATTGAGGTATTGAAGGGCTGCTATATTTATAGTGAAGATATTATAGGACTAAAGTAGACTTTAATGGGTTGTTAAATATTAATCGATTGAGGCGCTCGGCTCCCCGACGGTCTGGCATCAATAGACTGCATTAGTCAACGATTGATAGGTTAATAAATTTTGTTGTGTATTTTAACATACATATTTTATTATGCCTTTTTGGAGATATGTCTAGTACCAAAATATGTCTCAGCAGTGTGTTATTAACTTACTAGCTGCGTCTCGCGGTTTTACCCGTGTAAGCCTCGATTTTAAATGGTATGAATATCGGGATAAAAAGTATCCTATGTCATTTTTCAAGTCATGGTCTACCCATGTGCCAAATTTCATCCAAATTCATTCAGCCATTTTAGCGTGAAACCGTAACAAGCAAACAAACAAACTCACTTTCGTATTTATAATATTATAAGTTAGGATTAGGATTAGGTTATCCTAACTATATAGTTAGGTTATCAAAAACTTAGTGGATTAAATTACCCGTTGTCGTATATCGTAAATAATAACAAAATTAAACAGTGGCTGACCTGAATATACTGAAGCGGATTCAATTGACATCACGCCGTATTGATTTCACCATGGAACGCCATTCTAGTTATATAAATAAAGCTGTGTGATTAGCCTGAAAGCATGTATCTATCTATGTATATATGGTTTAGGATATCTTATTTTAATTAAATAACGTTTTGCCTTTTTCTCAAAGATACAAATTCCTAAAAGGGTTAAAGAGCTACACAGAATTTCGATATGGACTATTATTTTTTATGCTAATACATACGTAATGTGTTCTCGACCCCAAACATAAAATGAGTGAGGTAGAACCCTAATCTTCTAATTCAGTATGCAGACAGGCCAAAACAGCGAGTTTATATAATAAAAAAAATTGTCCCACTAAGAAATAAAAGGCGAATCTAGGCCACGGCTAATTCTATGCTCGAGCCCCATCGCAAATTGTAATTTTCTCTTACCCTTATAACAGCAATTTATTTCATGATAAGAATCTTTTTTAGTCCTTGCAAAAAGGAATCTTTGTCGGAATCGAACATTCCTCGGGTTGATTACTAAGAGCCCAGGAGGCCAGATTTCATGAAGCCAATTGCCATTCACGCGTAGGCGAAACTGATCGCTAGGGTGATATTATTTAAATGTAATCTTTTTTCGATACTTTTTAACCGTTTATCTTAGTTACCTTTAGTTAAAGCATGCTCTCGATGTAAAGATGGTTGCACACTAGATAAGAGCAAGTCGATTGGAAATAAAGTATATATGCCAGTATTCGTTCCGTATTCGACTTCCTTTTTGTGTATTAAATGTAGAAGAAAACGTGTTGTAATCGAATCACGGGAAGTAAAGGAAAACATAGTTCGCGCACGAATAGTAAGAATCAATTGAGGGAAGTGGATTGGTGCTCGTGGTCGATAGACCAACTGCCCCTTAACATTAATGTACTGTTAAAGAACTTCCTCAACTGCAAACTACTTGTTTTAAGTACTGCTAAGACTTACCTATTGATATTATTATGAGAAAAGGAAAATCAACGTGGGACGTAAACAAAAAAGGTTGTAAACAAATGTTGGGATAATCAGCTGGCAGAAAAACCAATTCATAAAATTTGAATGTGCCAATAATTTTAATTCAACATTCCTTATTCTCATCAAACATTTATATTACTTGATCAAAAGCTTCTGGTTTCATTTTTCTCCTATTGCTTTGAATGACATTTTCTTCCTGAAGTCGGCATCAAGCGACCAGTGACCCTAGACAAAGTGACATTCTATCAGCGATAACGATGATGGAAAAGGCAAAAATGTATAGGACTGACATAAGCTATCGAAAAGCTTATGTCAATCCTGTTGAAAGTCGTTGTAGAAATACGAAACGCTTTCGAAGCGATTGTCACTTGTCTAGGCCCTCAGATTAGATTTTTTTTTCCTTCCAAGACCATGTACCGTCCAACTCAAAGGTAAAACTTCAAAGATATTCCAATAAATTCATAGATTATCGCTGACTGTACACAATTTATGAGGTAAAAAGTTATAAACACACCAAAAAAAGATAATTCTCGAAATGGCTTATTTTACATCGAATAACTTCGGGTCGGTAGTTTAATAGTAAAATATGTGGAACTGTTGTTACTTTAGGGCGACGCCACACCATCCTTTAGGTTTTTTTTTGTATTTGTTAGTAGGTACTTATTTTGCATTTCTTAACTCAAACATAACTTGCAAGGATTTTACGAGTCCCGTGTTTTATGACTAACGCCATTTCTGCTTTTTTTCTTATGTACGGACTTGTTATTACCCTTGAGGAGGTCTATTGTATGATTTTATCTAATATATAAAAGGTTGAAGTGCAAATAAAATCAAATTGTAGTAGTAATGAATGTTTTACTTGTTTGAAGTTTTTTTTGTTGTCACCTCCAGGGTTTGTGGCTAACTAAATAAAAACAGTATGTAATAAGTAATCTACGCAAATAAATCAACATACATATTATTTTTCCCGGGAGTAATTAAAAATAATAAATACACAAAAACATTTCCTAGTAAAAACCAAAATCAAGTTAGTATGGATTGGGTTTTTCCATTTGAAAATTCTCCGTAAAAGTCGGGGCGGGAATAAACGGGGTTGGATTTACCCCAATCGAGGAAATTATACTTTTCCGCGAACTGCAGGTGTGTATCATGCCTGTGTTTCCCGAAGCGGATATTGCATTATAATTGCATTTCCAATATCTGATATTTCAATCAATTAAGTTTTCAGTTTATTGAAAACGTTTTCGCAAAAACTTATCAAGCTTTTGACATTCCACTCTCGTAGCTTCAACAAAGATTTAACAGTCACTTAGCAGTGATTTAGCAGACCTGGGTTGTGTACAGCCTTAAGTAAATTGGTCGCGTGCCGGCCGCGCGGCGCCGGTGTCAACGCCACTGCACGACTCGACGCACTGCGGCACACCACTCAATTCACTGCCTTCCTCGTTCTTCTTTATTAAGACTTATGCATCGGGTAATTATTCGGCTGGTCTATTATTCGAATACTGTTTTTGCAAGTTTTTCGGTCAAGCTACTAGAGATGTTGCCAAGTTCCAGCTGGAAACTCGGCGCCCACTTACGCTTGCAAGTTTGTACGGTCCTCCGGTTGTTTTGGTTTTGTTAATTTACTTGGTTTAGCTGAAAATAAAATTGGTCTCGAGTTCGGGACAAGTAAGTGAAAAACTTTTAAAGGATGCTTCAGTTTGGGTTACGTAAAAAAATGGACAATATTAACCACATCAGTTGCCGATCTTTTCGTTTTTTACAAGCTTTATATTAGCTTGCTCTGTTCGTATATGTTTCCGGTTACTCCAATTGTCATCCATTTTTCAAGCACTTCCTGGCATCCGATTGAGCTGAAACTTGGCATACTTATATAACTACCGAGACATTTTGAAAAATGATACCATGAAGCTGGTCGGATGATGGATCCGGAAGTTGGCCATAGGAACTGCTCAATCAAACAAGATAGCACCTTCGTGTTTGGACTCATTAACAAGTGCTTTGACACTAGGTGGTGCTCAGGGTCTGTTGATGGAGCCGGAAGGTGGCCCTGGGAATACCCTTTTTAGTTCATTAAAAGCTTGTTTTTAAAAAGATTTTACCTTATATTTTATTTATTTGCAAACAAGAACAGATTGAGTAGAGTGCGAAAATAGCTTTAACATTTCGCCAAGTGTTTCTTTATTAAGGCAGAAGTGACGGTAGGTGAAGGAATGAATCCTAATCGTGTTGGTTTAGGATGCGGTAATGGATCTTTGTGTCTATAAATGTATCTACGCAGTAATACTGGATCCATACGCAGTAACAAATCAAAGAAAATGCTTTGTAAGTCATGTGCTTGGCTTCCCACGGTCGTTATAAGTGTCGTTTAATATTTCAGTGTGCGTACAAAGCTGTGCAATGCGCATTTTGCAAAGTAAATCCTGAGAATTCTGTAAAAAGCTTACCGTGAAAGGAAACCTTCGATAAGAACTCTTACTGTATGTGGTAAGTATGTGTTAACATTCTTGTAAGAATAAACAATTTGTGTTACACAAAGAATATCGGATTATTCCATACAAAGGAATATAAAGTTATAAATTTTCTTTTTTTTATTTGAAAAGAAGACATGAAATAAGCCAACTTCTGCTGTAAATCAGAAAAGCAGGCTACATGTCTGACTGGCTGAATATACTAAAATAATCTCTGTAACAGAGACATACGAATCTGGAATATAATGTAGAATGATGTAGATGTAGAATCCCCGCGAACGGTTGACTTATGTTTATCAATTTAGACGTGTTCAAAGACGCGATGTCGCACACTGCCAACGTATTATATTATAATGGCGCATGTTATGTCCTTATTCATTACATTCTTTGCACGTAAAAAATAATACTTCCTCACATTCCTGACAGCTTTGTATGAGAAAATAACATAGCTAACTTATATGTGAGTCAGAAGCCCCTCTACGACCCAAACAAATTATTAATGTACAAAAAAGATACAAAGACTTGTTCCTAAGTAACTTCACTCAAGTACGTGATTTGAAAGATTTTTTTATCTCGTTCCCAAAATGAGAATTCAAACAGGGAAAACATTTCTTTCCATAACGCGTTCCGTTGTTTAGAACATTCGCCTCGGGTTCCAGCAATGGTCTAAACTAATAAACATCTGTTTTTATTACGGGTAAAAGCCTTGAGAAATGTATAAATCTTTTTGTAATAAATTCTATTATGGTTATACCGTAATTTTATTGAGATATAGCCCGTAGGTTCAAAGGTCGTCATTATCTAGGGTAATTACTTTATTGTGGATTAGTTTTTCAGTATATTTACCCGTGAGTACGACGGCATTTTTCTTTAAAACAAATTGAATAAATTAACAACATTTTCAGCTCAGTATGCTAATATACAGACGGACGTCGATATACATTAGTTATCAGCGGGCGACATCTTATTTTCTGCAGCCCCAAGTTATAATAACCTAACTAAATGACAGGCGGCGAGGATACTTAGCAAAACCATCAGGTATCTGTTTCTCATAAAGCCTACTCTCATTTTCGTTATGATGTTAATAAAAAGAAATGGAAAAGTTGTTCGTGTGCGCGTCAAATGAAAAAGTTATGGCACGTGATGATACTGCAAAGACAGTGGAGCCACCTGGCGGTACACCAAACTAATTACAAACTCCCTAACTTGCTCAAACACTAAAATATTCTCCTAAAAACGTCACCTCGCGACGTACTCGAATAGAATAATAAATTTTACTTTATGTGTCTTTTCTCTCTTAGAATTAGTGGCTAATGCACACCTCTCACTCTTTTGGCGGCAACATTTTACGCCATAGCTTAAGTAGCTGAAAAATACTGAAATGTAAACTGAAATGGAAACGTGTAGTTTAAATATAACTGAATAATAAGGCAATGTATAAGTATACGTAAGTGTAAGTATAAGTATACAATTCTATTAGGTCTTGAAATTAAACTTTGATTGAATTATATTGTATAAAAAGAACAACACGGTCCTCTCCTGCGCACTCCCAGTGTCATATTTCGACCGCCTCGTGCCGATCGCTAGTGCGGCCCGCCCTGATACGCGTTAGTACGGGGATAGGGTTGGTACAACCATGGGAATGTCGTTATATGATCACAATTTCGTGTAATGGAAAATAATAGCCGTATCACATAACAAAGACTTTAGGTAAACACTAATTCTTTGGGGTGTAATCAAAGATACTATAATTCTGTAATGAGCCCTTACACGCCATGATATGTCTTAGGGTAGGTAAAGTTTATGTTGCACGTTACTTGTGTCCTAAGGGACTTACGAAAGCTCGACCCTTACTATATGGTATCCAGAGGAACATATTTATGTTGGTTCTACTTTGAGGCACATTGCGAAAATATATTTTGCAATAGAGAGTGACTACGTGTTAATAAAAGATAAAATCTAAACACCGTTATTAAATTAGTATTATTCGTAGTAACAATTTATTTTAACTCTCAAAACAAAAGACAACCTAAAATGCTGCACAACTTTTTGATTAAAAATGAAGGATATGGATACCTCTATCTTTTGAAATGAAAACTTTTTTAGGCGCTCTTTTTGAACAGTAAACGAACCATCATGGTTGGTTCGGTGATGCAAAACCGGGTATACTCGGCTCCAGTCGTATGTTTTCACTTATATCGTACTAGCTTCCACCCGCGGCTTCGCCCGCGTGGTATATCGATAAAGAGTAACCTATGTCCTTCCCTGGGCTGCCATCTATCTCCTTGCCAAATTTTATCGAAATCCGTTCAGTGGTTTAGGTGTGAAAAGGTAACATACAGACAGATAGACAGAGTTACTTTCGAATTTATAATATTAGTATGGATGGTCGTAAGAACACATCCTTGTTTTAATTCCGTCGAGAGAAACATTACTCATGACATATTGAAGATTGAAACAACTTCACTTATTTTGATCCTTAAAACACGGGGGGTGTTTTAACGATCAAAATAAGTTCAAAGTCAAAGTAAAATAATTTATTTCAACTAGGCACATTAAAGGCACTTTTGAACTTCAAATACATAGAAATAGAACTGATTCTAGTTGCCCCTTCCAAAAGGTAGTTTTCGTATGGAGAAGAATGGGCAAGAAACTCCACCGTTACTCTTTAAAAAAAAATGTTTTACAATATTTGGTATACAATATAATTACCCTTTGAGCTTTAAACAGTTCAATTCGCAACTGCAGAACATGAAAAACCTACTAATAAAATTAACATACGGGCCTTAATCCTCTATCATCAACGAACCCTCAAAATCTAATACACATTTCATAATCCCCATAAATATGAAAGAGTAATTAAATAAAATACGACGCTTTAACCTCTTAAGAACCTTCCCGTGGTCCGCTTAATATGTGCCAGCACTTACTCGTCCACTCGAACAACGTTGTCAACATTATTACCCCAGGATTGAACACGCCATAAAACTTGAATGCCTTTTAAAACCCGCTATGTTCACGTATCGGCTTATTGAAATAATATTACCTATATGTACTTGCATTTAAGAAGTCGTTGGGGTTAGATTGTATTGTCCAGGTTTTACTTTGTTTTAAAAGAGTTTAATGTACAGTCACATGGATCAATATTATACAAAATTCAAAATAGTTTTTCGCGTAAAATAAGGGTTGCAACTTTGAAAAAAAAAATTGTTTGGAAAAAACTATGTTCGTAAAATAAAAAAAAATACTTTATATACTTTTGCAGGATATCGCTTTTGTTTGCTAAGTGCTGATTTATCCAACGTCAGTTAACTTTTATCCGTGGAATAAAATTAACGTTTGACAGAGTTTTATGGAAAACTTGCCAGAAATTCAAAACTATTCCTGAGATAAAGATATCCGGCGTTGGAAAAATCAGCCCTAAGTATAGTATTGATAAAATACATATATGTACTTACACACGCCAGTTGCTACGGACCTTTTTTTTTTTTGAGTTTGGGAAATCATCCAATGGCTTCTCCCGCTCTGGGTGGAGCGGAAGGACGTGTCAGACTTTTACTGACTAAAACCCACCCGTGTTCCTTCAGTTGCCTGTTGCCAAGGTCCCGGTATCCCTTTCGGACTAACCCGCAAAGTTGCTACGACCTAACATAGGTACACCTTTGCTTATTTTTTTCTATTGGTATATTATCTACTATTCTTAGTTAATATACACAGAACTAAATTAATACTACCAGTGTATTATTTCAACAGTAATATATAGAGAGGTAACTATCGTAACAAATTCATTCATCTATCTGAGATAGTTAGCTGGGTGATAGTTAGCTGGGTGATAGTTAGCTGGGTGATAGTTAGCTGGGTGATAGTTAGCTGGGTGATAGTTAGCTGGGTGATAGTTAGCTGGGTGATAGTTAGCTGGGTGATAGTTAATACGTATATATAGCGATGAGATGGCGTGATTATCTACAAGTACTCTGTACTGTAATCCCTTTCCCGTTGGTCTCGTGGTCGCAAGCGCGACTGCAGAGCGTGGGGTCCTGGGTTCGATTCCCGGGTCGGGCAAAGTGTTATTGGATTTTTCCATTAGGAATTTCGTAGTAACAGCCCGGCGTTTGGAAGTTGGCGGTGTGATACCCCCGTGCCTCGGAAAGCACGTTAAGCCGTTGGTCCTACGCCTGATCTCTCTCCGGTCGTGTCGGATTGCCGTCCCATCGGACTATGAGAGTGAGGGAAGAGAGAGTACACTTGTGTCTGCGCAAACACTTGTGCACTATATATAATATCTCCCGCGCCGATGGCTAGTCTCCGTTGAGATTGGCCGCCGTGGCCGAAAATACGGTCTGGAGGACTATTATTATTATATTATTGTTACTGTAATCCTACAGAATTCAGAGAATTCATAAGAAAAGGTAGGTAGGTTGATAATTATTTTGTGAGTTTGACATTTTTTTCATTTCAACTGAAATATGTAAGTAGTCGAAGTTATTGGAGGTTCTAGTAATATGATGATCACTTTGTAGAAGGATAAACAGCAATATTATCAGTATAGTTAATTGATACAGGCGTGACTTTGCGGAAATCCATTATACAATGCAATAGACGTAGATATATTTAGTAACCTATTCCGCTTGACTATTCTTCAAGAGTCATAAAAACCCTGTAAGATATCGACACGTGTTTCACTTCTTAACGAGTCGCAAAGTGCAGCGCTCGGTGTGGTAACACGTCGCGTTCTTTTTTGCAATTGGTCAATCGTCATCCTGAGGATGCCTCGTTGATAGGTGAAACACGTATCGATTTCTTACAGGGTTTTTATGACTCTTGAAGAATAGTCAAGTGGAATAGGTTACTAAATATATCAGCGTCTATTGTATTTTATAATGGATTTCCGCAAAGTCACGCCTGAATCAGTTAACTATACTGATAATATTGCTGTTTATCTCTTTTACTAAGTGATCATCACATTACTAGAACTTCCAATAACTTCGACTACTTACATATTTCAGTTGAAATGAAAAAAAATTCAAACTCACAAAATAATTATCAACCTATATTTTCTTATGAATTCTCTGAATTCTGTAGGATGTACAGAGTACTTGTAGATACTCACGCCAGCTCATCGCTATATATACGTATTACTCAGACCCGGCTAACTATCTCAGATAGATGAATGAATTTGTTATGAATGTATTATATTATCAGTAGGCATAAGCATAATCAGCCTATAATGTTCCCACTGCTGGAACACAGGCCTCCTCTCTGTGAGAGGGAGTGCGCCATAATCTACCACGCGGGCCCAGTGCGGGTTGGTAAATGTCACATGTCTTCGAAATTTTGGTTCTAGGACATGCTGGTTTCCTCACGATATTTTCCTTCACCGTTTTTAGAGCAGTGGTGATGAAATAATTTACACAAAGTAAAGCGCCTGTCAGAGTTCGAACCTACGACCTAAAACTCGTAAATCGCGACCGTTACCACTGGGCCACAACTACTCAATAGGCGAAAATGAAATGGAAGTATGATGGCAACAAGTAACACATACTGCAGATACTGTCAGTATGTTATATTAACATTACGAACAGCTACAAGCTAAGTGAAGACAAATAAGATTGGAAAGAAGATAGTTTTATATGTAAACAATACAAAGGAAAAAACCTTCTATATAAATGTGGTGTTGACTGTTAACTTTGTTACGTAATAGGTGTACATTATCATTTATAGGTAACTAGCTGCGCCCCGCGGTTTCACCCGCATAAGTCTCGATTCCGAGGGAATATCGGGAAAAAATATCCTATGTTCTTCTCCAGGTCATGGTCTACTCCTGTGCCAAATTTCATCCAAATTCGTTCAGCCGTTTTAGCGTGAAAGCGTAACAAACAAACGAACAATCTCACTTTCACATTTATAATATTAGTTAGGATTGGGATGATTTGTTAAAAATGTACAGATAATCTGGAAAGTTCATAGTACGAGTTTCTTTAAAACAATATCCCAAAACAACCCCTTATCAAGCAGACCGGAATGCATAACCTAGCGTTTTCCCGGTTAGATAAAATTTTCACAGCACAATTTATTGGGCGGAACGTCTTATTTATCTTCTAAAGCATCGACCAAAGAGAACGGAGAAATCTCTTAATGGTCATGAACTTTGAAAGTATGAGTCCGGAGCCACCCTAGAGAGCTATGTTTCAGGGCCAGGATATCATTACGTCAGATAATCTGACGCTGGTTATAACACATCTATATTTAGATTAAGTGATGCCTGGGAGGCTGCCTTAGTAAATATCTTAGTTTTTATAGGAAAAGTTATGGCGTAAATGAAATGGTGCGCGTCATGTCAGGGGACTTAAAGTATAAGTCTTTTTGTTATTTACGTTAGATACTTATGTATGTTATTATTATTTTATATTTATAAAAACAAAAAAAGACATTTAAAAATATAAAAAATAGTAGCCCACCGGTATCGGGAACTAAGCTACCGGTGGTCAGGGCTACTGAGAGAGAAACCTCCTAACGACACGCGCCGTGTCCAGAGGGCCAAGACAAGTGACAATCGCTTCGAAAGCGTTTCGTATTCCTACAACGACTTTCAACAGGATTGACATAATCTTTACGATAGCTTATGTCAGTCCTATACATATTTGCCTTTTCCGTCATCGTTTTCGCTGATAGAATGTCACCTTGTCTAGGGCCTCTGAATAACCGGTTATTAATACTATTATGATTCTTTATTTAATCAGACACAATGGTATATGTATGTATGGTATAGTATATGTAGGTAGTTAATCCTGCAAAATATTTCTTCGCAACAAACAGTCGTACTCCAGTTAATTATAATTAATCTAAGTACATCTTTACTTTAAACATAAACTCGGCGAAAGTTTTGGCAGTAATCAGACCGTATACGAGTCAAGTTGGCTAGAACAATTAATTAAAAGCACGAAATGATGATAGTACGAAAACAGTACCTAACTGTAGTTATAAAGTGGGATGATAAGTTGAAACACAAACGTAATGAGTAAATAATGATACAGATAAAAACGTTCTGAAGAATTAAGAAAATCACAAAGGAGTCGTCACTTAAATAATGGATTGAAGCCAGAATAGTTCACTAAGGGAATTGCAAAAGTTACTCAAAATGTCAAAAGGTGACGAGGTGTCAAAAGTGAGTGCCGCTAAAAATTCTACGTGACGTGTCAAAGGTCACGCAAACAAGAAGACGAGAGAGAAAACTTCACACGATGTCAAAAGTCCAAAAAAGGATTTGTAAAGAAACATCCTTTAGGAATACCTAGGAAGGTCTATTTTTCTCCAGATATTTTTAAAAGTTCTTCTTCGGGTTCCTATACAAAATAGCACAAACTATTTGTGAAAGACCTTTACCAGACAACTTTTCTAGTCATAATTATACCTCTCTCAACCAGCATGGCTGTGCTTGCCACGAAGTGATGAGACACGAAAAATTATAAGTTAGTACTAAATGAGGTAAATCACTCATTATTTTCAATGATTGATTTCTGTTTTATTTACCTACCTGTGAATGCATTAATTGATCGTCATCATGACAAACTAATTTATTACCAACAAAATATGGACAGAAATAGTCTGAATTAAAAGATTTTATAATATGCAGGTTTACCACTGTTAGTTTCGTCACATAATTATCTAGAAAAAATATGTAGATTCTACTTCCACAAGCGAAAGATTTGTCCTAATTATGCTAGTTGACAGTTTTTCAACTATTTTTATGTTCCTTGTGTCTGACGTATTTATAAAGTTACCATTTGAAAATGCCGTAGGGATTTTGTAACGTGTCGAGCTCATTCGTGTTCAATGTCACGTGACCAATGACATTGGCAATTATTTTACTCAATTATTTCTCAAAAATAAAAATAAATGTAAAATCCTTTACATTAACTATATTTTTAGTTAATGTCTAACTAACGTTGCATTGCTGCCAGCCTTTGGGCACAGCGATGCGGACGAATTTTTTCCCTCTTTTTTATATACGTACATGTACTTAATTATTATTATTTTCAGTCTTATATATAATTATTATATTCCAAACTAAATAGTCAATAAATTAGTGGTTATCTGATCATACTCGTCGTTTTGAGTCTAGCTAGAATATTGGCCGCGCACATTGAATAGATGTAATTCCAATTGTGGTGAATGCCAGAATTGACACTTGGATTGATATCCATTACTTAATCTAGGACTATTCAGTTTCATTCTCATCAAAGTTTGTTCAATAATAATATAATAAACCTTGATAAGTGTGATTTTTTTGGAAGATAACTATGGTGTTTTAGGGGACAAAACCACTGTCTTTCGTTGCATATTATTATGAAAACAGAGAAAGAAAACAATTTTATTTGAACTAGGTAAGCACACAAAACAAAATACACACAAAAAAACGGAAAAAAGTTAGTTATAACAGTTGTTGTAAGTTAGTTGTAACATGTTTAGACATGGTAGAACTGGTTTTGTCGACGGAAGAATAGACAAAATGACAGATTATGATTTTTAATCTGTTTGTCTATTGTTCCGTCGACAAAACTCGAAGAGACAATTTTTCATCACAGAAATACACTTCATAAATGCTTGTTTTTTCTATCATTTTACTTTTATAAAATGTATAGGTTTCCACGAGAACACTTGGTCGGAGCCTAAGAGGACGCAATATGGAAGCTCCTCAGCCTCCATCCCAGTTATTGACCACTCGTCTGGTCAATTGACGCTAAAACGCAATATCCTGCCTCTAGTGCTGGATTTTTTCTTTATATCGCTCTATAATAATTATTTGTATCATCTGTTCTTATCAACACAGAACAGTTCTATTGTAAATGCGAAACATGTAACGATATTTGGTCGTTCGTTTGGATGTAGTTTTCTATACCAACGTAGAATCAAATTTATTATGTGCTGTTACAAACATTCATTTTACAAAATTTAATGTGAAATATTACTGAAAATAAGAGTGTTTTACAATTTACAGTTAAAATGGAAGTATTTTACGAGTACACTACAATCAACAATATACAAAAGGATCATAAATTTATAATAACGAACGCCATACAATATCAAAATATCAGAGAGAAATGATTAATATTTTGAATAAATAAACCAGTTTATAATCGAGGATGTTTCATATTATAACTACAATTTCCAAAACCCAATGTTTATCTGTTTATCACAATATTAATTACCTGAATATTCTGATGAAATAACTACAGTAATCGTATAGGTAATTAATATCATTCAAATACATAATTTGTAACCGTAAAATTTAATAACTGAAAAATCAACTGCTGTGTTTACTCAACATTTTATTTATTTAGCAAGTCATCAGTTTCTCGAATTATTCATAACGCCTGTCCATTATAAATACCATTTAGACAATTAAAGAGACGAACCGCATAAATTAAGCGTTTACGTTCCTCCTCAAAGTGTTTAGCATTGCTAAGGAGTCACTAATGTTCGTTTATGGTATGATGAGAAGCCATAAAACGATATTGCAGTTTGATAGGCTGCCGCCGGGTACGAATGTGGCTGCGGATTGCCTCTTAAATGCATTATTACTTATCTACTCCCGCCGAGGGCCATCTACGATATGCGATACAATTAGTACATTTCGTTTCTCGATAAGTGCCTATAAACACACAGAGTAGCTATGTCCGTTAGCGTGTAAGTGCTCAAGTTTTACAAAGAGATAAATACAAAAAACAACCGACTTCAAAAAAAACACTAAAAAAGTGAAAAATAACTTTAATTTCGGAAGTCGGTGTCTTTGCTTTTTAATTTTCGTATTTTGCCACCGACTTCCGAAATTAAAGTTATTTTTCGCTTTTTTAGTTTTTTTTTAAGTCGGTTGTTTTTTTTGTAAAAAGTTTTTATTTTTCACTTTTTAGTGGTGGTACCTACCCCACACAAGTTACTACCTGCTATGTAAATAACAGTGAAGGAGTCTAATAATTATATCGTCTACATAGACTGTGGGAAAAATACGTAATATTGAAGCTAGCTCAAAAACTACGCAAGCAAACTTAATAAAATTTATATGGGACTATCTCGGGAGTATACCCTTTCAAACTAAAAAAGAATTTTTTAAATCGGTTCACAAACGGCGGAGTAATCGGTGAACAAACATTAAAAAAAAACAGTCATCCGAACGTAGTACCTCCTCCTTTTTTGAAGTCGGTAAAAATATCGGATGCTGCATGAATGGCAACCTAGAGCGCTTAAATTACTTGTTAAGATCTCGATTAAGAGATTTACTATCGTTTTCGTATAATGCTTCAGTAGCTAAACGAAAGTGAAGGTAAAGTAATATAAAAAACAGATTTATAAGAAAAGTCTTAATAAACATCTTGGAACACAAACACTTAATTTCTCTCCACATTGCTCCAAACACGTCTCCATGAATGGGTGTTTCTGCTGAACATGTAATCCGTTAACTGGCCATTTACGAAACACAATAGATAAACTAACAAGGCTGTAAAGGTCCAATAGACATTGTATATAGATATAGAAATAGTAATAGAACTACAGCAATTAGCAAAGTGGAGGAGATAGCACGTTAAGCTCGCTCCCAAGTATATGTAAGGCTTTTATGGAGTTCTGTAAAGACGCAGTTGTTACAAGGTCATTATGTAGTGTGATGGGTGGAAAACTAATAAATTATAATCGGTAAATGTGTTTGCTATGCGCCCCATTGATGGCTCTATCAATAGAATTTTCTTAGTACTTATACAATTTTGCATGTGATTGTGTCAAGCAAAAATGTTCCGAATGTAGATGGAATATTAAATTATTTATGCAACACAGCATTTAGAAAAACATTTGATCTTCACAAATGTAAGTGATCAGAAAATGCTCGATAGAATAAGATGATTTCTTCAAAACTCTAACTGAATCATTCGCTCAAATGTTACACATAGGTTGATGCTTGAATGCCAATACCGAATAGCAAGTTTCACGAAACAATCCCACGAAACGGACAATTCCCGGAACTGAATCCTAATCTGTCTAATGTCTCACACAGCAACACTGTTTGTAGGTAAAACCTTAAAATTCCAACATCTTCGTATCTCCATACAAAACACATATATAAAAAATCAAGTAATAAAAACTAAAACCCAACTACGACTTAAAAGGTATTTCGGATTTTTAATTTGTCTGTCTGTGGTGTCTTGTTTATACCTTTTAAGTCGATGAACATACATACATACATACATACATACATACATACCGGTCAAAATCATAACCCTCCTTTTTTCTTATTTTTTTTTTAATTCTTTTGGGGTTATAATATATATATTTTTGAAATGCATTAAGCCCTTTCATTTGATACCCAACATGGTACGATTAAACCATTTTTTTTTTAAGTTCCTCACTTTATGTCCTCTAGAGGGCGCCATTTTTAATTTAATGTGACTTCACATAGCCTATAACCAGCGGACAATCACGACGCTTCTAACGATACCTCATTTGTCAAATTGTGAAAAGTGGTTTGGAAGATAGGAGGGAACAGATGAACATACATACATACATACATACCGGTCAAAATCATAATCCTCCTTTTTTCTTCGCCGTAGTCGGGTAAAAACTCGGTAAACCTACATATGAGTCATAAATAATATTACAGTTAATGATAGCCATTCCGATCAAATGTGACTTTAACACATCTTATATGTGATTAATGGACAGCAAATATCAGCATACAAATGAATGCATTAGCGTTGATGTCTATTCAGTCTCAGGCTATATAATAACTAAACTACAATTACGAGGTTGTAATCACGGAAAATTAAAGCCAAAATACAGTGTGCATAAATTGGCAAACGTGTAGCTATTTTAACAAGCTTATCGTACGGATTAATACAAAACGAGCTATATTAGTTAAAGCATTGTACTTTAACATAAGCCAACATTTTGAATACTGTTTTGTCCGCCGAACAGTTTTAACCCGAGTGCGTCATACGATTTTCCCTACTTCGTCCGGAACAAAAATTGGATAAACGAAACATTTATAGGATCGCTCAGTGACTGTGTACGTCTATCGTTGTCTGTATTCACACAAAATTTTGGCTACATTTTGAGTTCAATTTGCTTTTAATCAAATCCTATTCAAGGCAAATATATTGGCGGTAAATTGCGATGAAAAGGCCACGAAACTAGCTAAAGAAATTTAGTTATAACAATAAGAAACTTCAGTTGGCAGCTGTTCGGTGGTGAGATTTAACTTTAATAAGTATTTTGATTTATATTAAACCACTTACATTATAAAACTAATTTAAAATGCTCCCAAAGGAAAATTCAGAGGAACGTCTCACCCTCGCTATCTCGCGAAGTAATGCCCAATAAACTTTTAAAATATATGACACGTAAAGCCCACTAGTTAAAAAGGGGAGGGGACCCGACAGACCACCACTGAGCCTACCTATACCTACGTACAAATGAACTGGATCGTGTACAAATGGAAAACAACAAATAATTTAAGCTTAAAGTTACGTTTGTTTTACATTATTCTGGAAATTCAAAATGGCAAAAAACCCATGTAGGTATTACTATTTCTCGCAACAATTGTTGCTTAGTTTAACAAACAGAATTAAAATTCATTCCTGTATTTACCTGCGAATAATAATTAACAATAAACACGGCGATATGAAAAAAGCTTTTGAATAAAACTAAACGAGATTTGGGCTTGAGAGCGAAAGTTTGTATCGGGCCCTTCATTTACATTTCAATCGGCATTACCTATGTTGGTTAGGGCTCCGCGCCCCGCGGTATGTCCTAAACATTTTATTACATTCCATGCACGTAAAATATAATATCCCTACCCACACTCAGATGTACGCGTTGTGAGCAAATATCTAAATGTAATTTCCATGAGTTGTCCCCGCAATGTTTTCCCAAAAAATATTAACATGGAAGGCAAGGGGCTGAATCTCTCTTAAGTAAGTTGCAAAAAATGTACGTGATTTTACTTCAAAGTCCCTTTTGTCTTTATGGAGGGAAGGCATAAAAGTACAGGCACGGGAATGGCACATACGAAAAAATTACGCAGCGTAATGATGATGTGCCCGCACTTTCCTTGAAAACAAAATATTTTCTCTTTTCAGTGACAGGAATGTATTCAACGAGTTTTACTGTCGCCTATAACTACACTCTCGGAGAAAAACAAAGAGACAACGTTTCTAACTTACTTTTACGAATTATAAAAATGTGCGAGTCAATTTTTTTTTTGAGAAATCTGCCTCACTGTTGTACATAATAAAGGTTCCTTGTTGAAGGTTATAATACATTTTCTCAAATAAAATGAAAATATTCCTAGGTAGGTTATTACTTTTTCATTATATTTGAGAAAATGTATTATCAGAAACTACTTACAATTTACCCAATTGTAAGTAGTTGATTGTCTAGTAACGTAGCTCTGTTTCAGTTTTCAGATTCCAATAATATAATTATTACTAACGCTAAAGTCTTCTATGGATGTGATAAACTTTAATACTACTGTAGAAATTAGGCTTTTCCAAAATTTTAGTCACTGAGTACGCATTTTTTTTAAACCGTTCATTTTTCATATGTATCATAATAGTACTTATATTAAAATTATAATTCAAAGGAGAACTGGTCAACAATCCAAAATAAAGTTGTAAATGCTTATAACATCGCAGTTCCAAATAATTTATTTGCTTTTACAAGGAAACTGCTACTGAACTCGACTACTAACGCCATCTGTTTTGGCCGGGTGGAACTAAACTCTGGACGCTCACTCAAGTAAAGTTTACGGACCAATTTATTATGAGTCGAAACACTAACTTAGTAGAGTGAATTAGAAAAACTACTGGCCATAATGTGGTTAGTACGATATACCTCCACACTTTGATGATGGCATTAGGGGTAATAAAAGAAAAGTGCGATTACTTGCGACCGCGGGAGGTCGTTCGGATCACTCCGGGAGGCTTGAGCACGGGAGATTGTCTAATGCCGTTACTCAAATAAGTGCTAATGCACTCAATTTTATTAAATCAATATGTTTACCGAACAATACAAAGGCACCACCGGCATTCGTATTAAATGAACCGTGCAGCCTTGCTTTACTTGTAATGATTGCAATGTTGCTGATTTTTTTTTTTTTTATGTACGCATATATAATCTATTCTCTTTTTTTATTTAACTTAAAGACTTATCATCATCATCTGCCTAGCCTTTTCCCAACTATGTTGGGGTCGGCTTCCAGTCTAACCGGATGCAGCTGAATACCAGTATTTTACATGGAGCGACTGCCTATCTGACCTCCACAACCGAGTAACTGGGTAATACGATACCCATTGGTTAGACTAATTGTCAGACTTTCGTGCTTCTGACGACTCGTAACGACTGTCAAAGATCCAGAAATGACAGCCGGGACCAACGGCTTAACGTGCTTTCCGAGGCACGGAGGAGTCTCGATATGTGAAAATGGTCACCCATCCACGGACCAACCCCGGCAAGCGTAGCTTAACCTGATGGATCGGCCCGAGCGGCTGTTGTTACTTAGCCACAACTTAAAGACTTATAATATCTATAATAATAATTATGTACAAGGGAAAATTATCAAAGGGCATCAAAAAATTAGTCCGCATCGCTGTCAACAGGAAAAGTGCCCAAAAGGCTGGCAGCATTGCCACGTTGTGTAGCAATGCTGATTATTTGCCCAAAAAATAGGCCAGCCCTCTGGTCACGTGAAGAGTCGACCAAGCGTTTGGCGATGTCTTGAAAAACAAAGTGGGCACTCGGACCCCATGGCCCTAGGGGTTTCAACCCCAAACGGCTCGAACATATACGTCCCGATCAGATTGGAGTATTTGCGCCGTTTGAGGTTTTCTGCACCTGCAGCAGCAGCTCCAGCACAGCCCGCCGTGCTGGGAAGATGGGATGGCGCAAGGGCGCAAGGGTGTCGACACACGTTGCATCCCACACCAAAGAGCCTACCTACCTTCCAAGGCATTATGGTAATTCCGTCTGGTCTCTTCCCATCGTCGCGCTGAAAATTATTTTTTATGAAGCTATTCGGAAATATTTGCTATAAATATTTGCTCTTTTTTTATACTGCCGTACTGTTTTTGCAATTTAAAAAAACATTTTACAGTTTGCATTCAGTATTCAAATGATATAAAAATATACACACTTTTTCCATTTTTTAAGTAAGTACCTGTGTTTATTTTTGCATGCTTTGAAATGGTTTTATGTAAAAACAACACCTGTATCTTTTAGGCATCGTATAGTTAATTCATCTGGGAGAAGGGAATGCAATATCCGCCACGAATAACATCACACTGCGACGCACAATATAGCTCCCATGTGTGGTAATTACGTCATTATACCCCTAAGATCTTTTTCATGGAAGGCATTCGTTCTAGAGCAAAACTATTTACGTTAGAATCACTGTGTTGATAACGCACTCTAACTGTGAAAACCAATCAGTGCTAAGTACTGTGATTAGGTACAGCCATTTAACAACAGCCAACATCAGCTATTCGTCGTAGTCATTGAGGGGCCTATCTCTAGCAGTGAGTTTTTACCATACGCAGGGACCGGCCGGATACTCGTTGAAAGGGTTTTTGAAGGGGTTTTTTTAAGCGCTTCAAAAAAAACCCTATGATACATGTTACACCTTCGAACGGGTGTAGTTAACCTGTTACGAACGGGTTACCCTTTCAACACCCTGTAACACTGTAACAGGGTAAGCCATTCCAACTCAATGTAATATGCACTGTTTACAATCGATATTAGTTTGAAAATTGCATAACCACGACCGCACGTGACATCGTACCGCACTCGGAGGTCCGCCGATCTTGCGTGTACCGACTTGCCGAGCGACTTGTAAATCCCCCCACCTACATGCAGCTCAAGTTTATTAGGTAATCCAGGGTAACACGAAAAAAAGCTTTTCGAGAAGGTAACCTCTTCATTGAAGGGGTTAACCCCTTCACGTGGTTACCTTAATAAAGGTGTTAACCATGTTGCTGGGTTTCGAGGATGTAACCCGAACAAAAGGTAACACTGCGATATGAGTTACCCCATGTACGGGTTACCCTGTCCAAAGGCTTACCTCTTAAGCGGGGTTGTCCGGTCCCTGACCATACGACGTAAAAAAATCTTTTTTACAAAACAGACAAACCGACTTCCAAAAAAACACTACGAAGTGAAAAACAACTTTAATTTCGAATCGATCTTTGGTTTTGTATTCCTTTTTTGCCACCGACTTCTTATAAATATTTTTTTATATTAGGTACTTAAGAGTTCTCGTACATAGTTTAGGTTTCTGTTTATCCATGTTATATGATTAATTTTATTTTCTTATTATTGTTCACCCAAGACCCAAGTGGTATGTTACAGAGACACATTTTTAATGTCGACCAGCTTTATTTGTGATACCTGTAGCAACAATAAATAACATTGCGAATTTAAATGGTAATAAAAAATAGAGGAAAAACTGTGGTCACTTTAAATTAAAATAGCCGGTGCGTAGTTGGTAGGTGCAATATTAGGTTTTATTGTAATCCAGTGGCTCGACAGGGTCAACCGTATGGCAGCAGGCCACAAATGCAGTAAGCCGTGTTTAAGTTTACGAGCAGCGCGTATCTTGGCTTTACGACGACGGCGACTGCTGCTGTCGTGGGCGTAGATCAGCACTGGAAGTGACTCAAAAACTGTACAAGACACACTTAATGGTACATAGATGCGGTAGGTACCTACGCTTTGGCGTCAGTGCTACCAGTACGAGTAGACTAGCTCGGTGTTCAGTAACCAAAGACAAACATATAACAGAGAGAGATCAAACGATTCAGAGATATTTACACACCCAAAGTCACACACCCACATCCACACACCCATCACACAAACATCTCATCACACACATGCTACTGTTTTAGATCTGCTACTATTTTCGTTTTTTGTTCTTTTTGTTTCTCCCTTTTTTTATTACTGCTTTTATTCACATTTTGGTTTAACTTTTCTTTTAATTATTGTTAATTTGAACAATAATTAAATCGTAAATTGTATGTAGTCTCTTCTCATGCTGATCCATGTAATTGGAGAAACCTCAACCCTTGTCATACAGGATGTCCTATTTCAGGGGTCGAGACCTCATTGATGTAACGTGTAATAAAGTTTGGAAATAAATCACTATTACTATTAGACGGATTGTTGAATCTCTAATTATTGGTTATTGGTATGTGGTCAACGAATCACAAAAGCTACTATGAAATGTGACAGCAGATTCACTCACAGGCAATCAACATGTAACGTACATAATTTTAAGCAAATTATTATTTTATCAAGTTACTAGCTGCGTCCCGCGGTTTTATCCCGTTGTCTCGATCCCGTAGGAATATCGGGATAAAAATCCAATTCCTAACCCAGGACATGATCTGCCAATGTGCCTAATTTCATCCTAAGCCGTTCAGCCGTGCAGCGTGAAAGCGTTATAAACAAACACTCGCTTTCGCATTTATAATATTAGTCAGGATAGTAATATACCCATACTAATCCATACTTCCATACTAATATTATAAATTCAAAAGTAACTCTGTCTGTATGTCTGTCTGTATGTTACCTTTGAGACACTGAGCGGATTTTGACAAAATTTTGCAAAGAAATAGATGTCATCCTGGGAATGGACATAGTGTACTTTTTATAGACATACCACGCGGTTGAAGCCGCGGGCCGAAGCTAGTATATTATAGTTTTAGGATAGGATTCTTGGACGAACTACGCCATTTTTGCAGCACAACTTACTACTGCAAAAATGGCGTATTATGTGTCGTGCTATATTTAAAGTTATTCGTACATGCGTGTCCATTCTTTATATTGGAGAGGTAAACCATAGCAATGTTGAAACAAAATGTTGCTATAGTTCTTACTCAAGGTCTATCTAAGGCAACTCTTTGAAAAATTTAAAAGAATTCCTGATTGAGCACGGCTGGTTTGCACTTTCGCAACAAATTCTTCGGCTAGATTAAAATATTGTTAATGCAAGACACTATTCCCTGCTGTTCATTCTGGAGAGATTTACTGAACGGAAACTTTGTGTCATTTGTAAATTCACACCGAAAGGCTGAAAGTATTTTCTGGTGATGGGATTAACTTGTATTCCCGCTAACCCTAATACAATATTAGTAAAGTTTAACAGGTAGTGTTTGAACTTACGACCTCTCGCTCCTAAGTCCGTTATTCCTAGTATAATACCACTAGCTATTACCCGTGACTTCGCTTACGAACCAGGAAGAAAAGCCCATGTCCTTCTCCCGGTCAAGGTCTACCCCTGTGCCAAATTTCATCCAAATCCGCTCAGTCGTTTAAGCGTGAAAGCGTAACAAACAAACAAAAAAATAAACAAATAATTTGTTAAAAAAATAAACAAATAATTAGTTAGGATTAAGTTAGGATGAGTATGAACAGTTAAATATATGGTGCTGTTACAAAATTGCTAGTTCTCCCTATAAAAAATTTGAACAAAAATATTGAGTAGAGTATTATTGACCTAATAATTTTACCAAAAATGCTGATATTCAGAGATGTTAGCCTGAAAGTCAACTTCAACATAGTTTAGACGATAGCCAATGTTTGACCGACTTACCAGCGATAGAACTGAAAAATCTAATGGAGCACGGCTTTAAGCACTGCTTGAGATTATTAGGTCCTACTACTTTTTTTTATGCCGTTAGAATATGAGCGTTGAAAATGCCTAAAAATGTTGGAACAGGAGTGTTGAAAATGAGGCAGAAATCGGCCATACGAAGCTTGGATTTTCAAGAATGATAAACAACGTCATACCTAAAAAATCCATTAAGTATCAACTAAAAAAAGATTTTTTAATCATTCTTGTGTCTCATACAAGTACTGTAATGTGACAATCACGTCTGATTTTGCTTTGAGCGGCGTCTCGTATCACATCTAGAGAGGTCGTATCGTTGCGACGTCAGAGCTCCTAGGAATGCTGACGCCGCACTAGCTTCGTACTTTCGTAATGGCTAAACAACATGTTTGCCCTGGCTTTCTTTTACGGTGATTGTAAAATACTTTATAATCTCTTTACCGCAATTCCCATTACAGAATACGTGCATGTGTTTCCAAAAATATTACGATAATAGACCGATTAAACTTTGATCATTCACATGGGAACCTTGATTAATTTTACTCAAACCGCTTTTCAATGTTTAACGTTCGTTATTAACATAATAATTTTCCCTATTATACTTAATTATCATCTCTTAAAATTGTTTAAAGGAACTACTTAATCATTCATCGCAACTCTCAAACAGAAAACATTATTAACTAAATAAATTTCGAGCGAAACTTAATTGTGCAAAAATACGACGCAGCGGAGGAACGGTTGGTAACTGGATTATCGGGACGGTATACCCTCGGACAAAAGTGATCGTATCCTCCCCTCACAGAAGCTTCGTTTAAAGAAGTAATTACACGAACAGCAAGTTTGGACGATCTTGCGGTGACGTCATTAGTATGCGACGCACGTTACGCCCGACAGAGGCGATAACGCAAATTCGTTTGGCCGAACATCTCGCTAATAGAGTTTCACTAATTTATAAGACCGTTAAGCCGCAGCTACACCGGACCTGCGTAAAACTGTCCGCGGTGAACGTAAAAAGGATTTCATGGTAGACCCTGCTACATATTTGATGGAACTCAATCTTTCACCGCGCCCTCGAGGTAAGCACACTTAATTATGAACAACTCCTGTGGAATTATACGAATTGTTGACTCGCGAGCTCTCAGTTAAGACGCTGTTTCCTTTTTGTGTTTCGTTTATTTAATTGAACTCGTCTCTTAAACATGTGTATTTTCCATTTAACTGCTACGACTACAGACATGCCTAATTATCTAGATGGCAGATGCTCACAAGCTCCAAATAAGAGACACGTTCCTAACTTTGAAATCCAAATGAACAAAATTTTGTTTGTAAAACTTAAAAACACAAATACGAGTCCAGAATAGTAAAATGGTATAAAGAGAGTCTGTTATTTTTTGCAGTGTCTCATGTGGATTATGATAGACCTTCTTAATTAAAATCTCGATGTACTTATAAGCCACAAGCCGGGGCCGCACCTGGGGATCGCTAAATTACGTAGATGCAGCACTAGCTACCAACCTCCGACGAGACGATTAAAAAATATCCATATAACAAACAAAGGATATGTCATACATAATGCGCCATAACATACGTGTGCTTTCGTTACTTAATTTTTAAGGAGGTAGAACTAATTCAGAGAATATTTTTATTTGTGAAACATGACCTTAGTTAAAAGTTTCTTCAAACAAGTTCGTCATTATTTTAGAAAATCTGCATTTACTCCACAGTTCCTAACGAGCTGACAGTTCAGCAATCTATACCAACCAAAACAGTTAACATTGTAGATTCTTCATAATTAACTACGTATTATTTATCAAAACAAGGACAAAGTGCTATCTGCTAGTGCGCAAGCCGTCTTAATAAACTAAAACGACCTCTCTTTTGACATCAATTTCCCAAAATTGCCGTCTCAGAGTCAGATTAAAATAATTATGTCCCAGTAAAGCGTTACGTGCCGGTAAATATTCATAATTTATTTAGAAACATGAGGGGCTTGCAGGCCCGCGCAGGTTACTTCACTCCACCGTCGTTACATCGTCTCAGCCACTTTATGTTAAGAAAATTTCATTTTATAAGCCCTGTGTTCCCCAAAATGTAGGTCTAATTCGCTTAGGCGACGTTTTGTTGCGAATTTTAAGAAATTATTTTAAATATACATTTTTATTCCGTAAGAAAAGAAACTCTCGGATGTGATTAACTTTGCGGATTTTCTTTAGAGTTTGCTCTGAAGCCATCAAAGTCAAATAAAACTTTCATTCCTCGCTTATATTAGAATTAGTTTCTGATCGGATTTCGGTGGTGTCTGAGGAATTCATGGCTAAAGTTACGTGGCTTATTTATTGGTAATCAGAACCAGCTAGAGTAATGTTACATTTAATTTAGGATTTAGGGACAAAGAAGTCAAAATGTTCCATGTTAGCCACTAAAGGAAAACCGGAACTGATCAGAAGGAAGACTTCAATCATCAGTATAAATTATGTACATTATAAAAAGAAAAAGTTTTTTATTTTTTATATTATGATTAAGTAAAAGTATTAAAAATTTGGTGCTGTTATTTTTAGTGTTCATTTTTTTAATAACACGGTAAAAATATATTTGAAATAAAGTTGCTTGGGCTGGGTTAGCTAGCCACAATTATCGACAATATTTTGTCTTTACAAAGTAGTAATAGGCAATATGGTCCAATCTGCAAAACGAGGACGCGGTATCCGGCTGAAACGACAGCAGGTCCCAGGGAGCGCTCTAACTTGGATTTATATCGTGCAGGAAGCGCCGTTAAAAGTGGGCCGGAAATCGCATCAAGACGCCTTTGCGGCCACTCGCCGACCGCCCGCTGAGAAAATTTATAGTCGAACGTACTTCAACACGAATAATTCTGAATATAAAACACGTTTACAGTTGTTCTGTACATTTATTGTAGAGCTCCTCTTAAATTCACATGAGTGTAGCGACACGCGCCGCATTCCGCGCCATCGGCTCCGACTCGGCCTCACCTTTACCCTTTATTCCAATAGTTCGATTTACCTGTCTCCCGATGGTTTTACTTCCCTCTAATACGGCGGCCGATCTAAATTCATATGACCGGGAAAACATTTTTGTCCGGAATACTTTCCCCCGCCTGCTCGCCTGCTGCGAGTGCGACCGCCTCTGTTCGTTTGAGACACAATTGCGCGTGTTTGCATTTTTATCTACTTGTTTTCGTGGGGTGAATATGAATGCAGTCTTTGTTTGGACGATGCAAAGGTAAATATTAATATTGCATTTGTATTGTCTTCGATGGACCATATTTTCAGGTTTTGACGTTGGATATAAGTGAACAATAATGTAGAATCAGATGTATCGTATACCGTTTTACCTGACTTAATACCTATAAGTTGGGTTCGCGTTTTAAATCCCATGTTATTTCGTATTATTTATTCAGTTTCATACAGATATTCCTGACCTCTCATTTTATTTATTCGCATTGAGCTTGTGTACGTGTTATGGAAGTTTATTGTGGTTTCATATTTAATAATAAAAAGTTAGAATATTGGAGCGTCTATGTACTTGGTTCCTTAGATGGAGAGTAGAGCTCAATGCTTTCTTTTGTGACTTTGTCTTCTTATTTCTTAGCAAAATATTTTTATTTTATAAAGAGACGAGCGAAAAGACCTTCCTGTCACTTCCCAGAAGTGTTGTAAGCCATCAGTTCTATATAACGAGGTCAGATACTACTACTTGCCTTATACTTCACTATTAATTATAAGCCCATAAAGCCGAGTATCATCAAGCGATTTTAAACATCATCTTTGTCGTTAACTTAAATAGTTTACTCCAACGATGCGTTATAATAATAATGATACAGATCCATGATAGGTACATACATACTCCTGCATATCATTAGCCTTATCGTTAGTAAATCACGTACAAACACCCAAAAATCCGTGAAGCCATACTTTTATAAAACTTCTAAAAACTCCAATAAAAATGTCGTACAAACGGCACTTAATTTTTCATCTCGTCTGTGTTGTTGTGGTAGAAAACAGCTTAAACAGTAGAAACAGTGAAGTGCGATATAGTGGGCGCTCATAAAATTGTAGTAGTCGGTAATTAACACGTACCACGTAATAAGGAAAGAGTATCGCACTCACTATGAGCCGTCCGTCTAGTCGTATTCTTGTCAAAGAGTAGTTTGGAGGATAGAACAGATGTGGCTTTGTTCTTGGCCGATTTTTCATTAGGATTTTTATGGAGGTACGTATATGACACGTAATTAATACCTATGAGGAGGTCTGAGAGTGGTATCGGTGACTGAAAACTTGTGCGGAAATCGGATGCCATGATGAGAAGGAATGAGGAATATGTGGTGAGGAATGTTTTGGGTATGAATGTCGATGGTTACATGAGTAGGGGAAGACTGAAGAAACGATGGATGGACTCCCTCCAACCTTCCTATGGCCCTACCAACGTAAACGTTATACGGACCGAATCGTGGGGCGGCTGCGGACATAGCGCCCTTAAAAAAAAAAAGAAAGAAAATATGTTTATTTGCGGCAAACATGACGCCAAAAAAGGACAAATATACGAAAATGAACAAGTTGCGGGAAAATATGCGTCACATTCACGCAAAACCCTTGGCAATCTTAGCCGTCCGCAGGCGCTTCTTGACCCTTACAAGTACGATGAACGATGATGTTACGATGGATGGACTGTCTGAAAGATGATATGGCTAGAAAGGGGGTGACTATACCGAGATAACGGCTAATAGAGAAATATGGAAGAAGGGCACATGTTGCACCGACCACAAATAAATTGTGACAAGGGCAGGAGAATGAAGAGGTATATTATTGCTGCTCTGTAACATTTTGATTATTACGATGTTAGAGGTTGATACGGGCTAAGTTTACACTATCTTTACATATTAAAAAACAAAGTCCTCCGCCACGTCTGCTGTCTGTATGTTCGCGATAAACTCAAAAACCACTGCACCGATTTTCATGCTATTGGTAAAGTGGTTCTCGAGGAAGGTTTTTAGTATATACTTTGTCAAGACATCCATGCGGGCGTAGCCGCGGGCATCAGCTAGTACTCGTATTCTAATAAGTCATTATTGAAGATGTGTGATTTAAAATGAATCAGCATAATTTCCATTTGTGCTCCTTGTAATAATTTAAGGGAAAGACATCATGTTGTTGCTACAATCAATCCTTACTTATTTATACTCTACACCAAGTCCATTTCATACAGTACTTTGTGCCACAAAGCCTCTACTGTAAACTAGTAAAACAAAGTAGTATCGCGTCTGTGTCAGTTTGGTCACGTTAGCAGAAGCCACGTCACGTTCCGCCGGAGCTCGTCTCATGCAAGTAATCATAATATCATAAAACTTTTGCACTTCCCCGAAAACCTCGCAGATCTTCCCCAACATGACGTCTCCGGGAACTCTCTGAGGGTAATCAGAACTTAATGAAAAGTGCGCTCGGCCGTCAGACGAGATGTTACCCAAAATTTTAGGGGTCACGTAAAATATTAAAGCGACGAAATGAAGTGGCCAGAGATTCATTGCTTTTCCTTGTTTTTATTATTCGTAAATAAGGCGGCCCCCAACACGTTTGTGTGTTCATAACATAAAACCGTGCTGTAGTAAACTTGCTCCTCAACAGACCAGCTCCACTCGTAAATGTTGCTTAACTAGCAACAAATGTTCCCATATATGGTATGTATTTATTAAACTTCTTCGAGTATGAATATAACCTAAAAACTACATAAAAGAAAAGAGCAAATTCTGCTTTCTACATAATTTATTTAACACTTTTTATAAAGATATAACTGCAATCAACACTTAAGAACCTCTACAATACTTTACATCCAAATCCGAAATACTTGACGGTATAAAAAAAAAAATGGTAGCATTAAACCAAACATTAAGCCACACGATTTATTATCAACTCAACACTCACGAACCGTCAATAAAGATCTATTTACCGTGTATCTTATAACATTCATCGGCCGTGAAATTCATGTAAAGCTTGCGGTATAACGTTGCTGTAACGTGTTACCGGATAAAGGTGAGAAGAAAATACTCCGATGTAAATATACAAAATACACTCCTTTGCAAAAAACGGGTGGTTATGAGTTTTCTACATTATTAGTAATCATTTAGTTGTAAAGAGGTTTTCATAGCCAAACTATGTTACTGGCACTTAATAAAGAGTCTGGGTATGAAAAAAAGATAATTCCAAATTCGAAACTTTTGTTTAAAACAATAATTATTTTTCAGTTTATGACTTTTTACTTACTTTTCGTGGGTTGCCAGTTAAAAGGTTATCAGGCAACTAAAACTAAATTCTCGTTATTTTTAGTAGAATAATATTAATATTATCCATAGAAAAGCCAATGACTGTAAGGTGCCCATTTTTTAGCAAAGGAGTGTATTTGCTTGGATTGGTAGAAAATACTTTTAATAAAATGTAGTATAGCATTTTAGTAAACTTGGTTCATCTGCCTAGCCTTTTCCCAACTATGTTGGGGTCGGCTTCCAGTCTAACCGGATGTAGCTGAATACCAGTATTTTACATGGAGCGACTGCCTTTCTGACCTCCACAGCCCAGTAACTAGGTAATACGATACCCCTTGGTAAAACTAGTTGTCAGACTTTAGAGTTTCTGACTCAAACTCAAACTCAAACTCAAAGCATTTATTTCAAATAAACCAATTACAGGCACTTTTGAATTGTCAAAGGGTCGGTCAGTCAGAAAATATGAAGCTAGATGCCCATTCCAAAGCGTAGTAGGTTCCTATGGAGAAGAACGGGCAAGAAACTCCACGGACACTCTTTTAAATCAGAATATTGTTACAATATGTTGTTTACATCATTCATGTTGGAATCATACATGTGAGTACAATGTAAAAAAACGTGCAGGTTAAAACGACGACCTAACGACTGTCAAAGATCCACAAATGACAGCCGGGACCAACGGCTTAACGTGCTTTCCGAGACACGGAGGAGTCTCGGTATGTAAATATGATCACCCATCCACGGACCAACCCCGGCAAGCGTAGCTTAACCTGATGGATCGACCCGTGCGGCTGTTATTACTTAGCCACCAGCTCCTCCGATTTTAGTAAACTTGGTTACGACCCCAAATAGATTGGGTTTTATACGTAAGGGCAGGTGAATGATGGTGATGATTGTTGCTTTTGTTTCTGAATCTTATTCTTATTAACTATGAAATGTATTACTTGATCATGTTTAAAGAAGAAGCATCTAACTAATGCTTCGGTCCCAAAAATTGCCGTAAATCTAATTCATACAATACCTCCGAGCCCGCTCGCTTGTCGGGCTTTTTAATCTAATTGAACAAAGTTGGCATTAAACCAATACATAAAAAACACTTACAATGATTAAAATTACTAACTGCAGTTTCGTTTGAAATAAGCATGCATTATTTTTGAAATAATGAACAAAAAATTTGCTACGCTTTGCCGTCGTAGCGGCCGACTATGCTTGCTACGTCGTAGCACTTCGACTCAATTAAACGCCTACGCAGCTATGAATAAACTGTGTTGTTGATCCATGACGTATGCAGTGTGCACGTGTTGACGTAAATATGTCATATTATAAAAGTAACTATAGTTTTAAAATTATTATAATTATAAAAACCGGTAACTTGTACCCTTGGGTTCCGGGTTCCCGATGCCGTCAGGTACCTGACGGCATCGGGAACCCGGAACCCAGTACCTCCAATTTTTTTGTTGTCTTTATATTCTAGTATTTTTAAATTCAATTGGTAAAACACTAAACTAAATCTTAGAAAAATAATCTTAGATTAACTAATAGTTTAAACATAAAAAAATTAAATGCTTTTTTTTTATTATGTCTTATATCACTATGTAATATTGTTCTAAAGAGCAATACGGGTCAGAACTGAATTAAAAAAAAAATGCATTTCCCTATATTTTTTGAACACCTACGGGCTTCTACTTTCGGCACCCACATATTATATGCAAAGGTCATCATGCTTTCAAAGACTAACTATAGTAGGTATTTTGTTCTTTCTAGCCAGAATCAAAAACGAATCTTTTTAGGGTAGTTTAACTTGATATACTATATATATATGGTAATAAGATTAGTCTCGTACAGCTATAACCTATTTCTGTGCCTAAGTAATGAGAAGTTGTTAGCCTAATCTGCAAGCACAGCGCTATATTCTTGTCTATGATCTAGAAAAAAAAGAAAACATATATTTAAGTTAAATAACACAAAACGAAGGATTGGTTTAACGATATGAACAATTACTATTATTATTATAAACGAGATTTCTTTATTATAAGTAAGTTTAATATTACCTACTGTATTATGCACTTAAGCCTTTCGGAATATTTTTAAAAGAGTAACCGTGGAGTTTCTTGCCGGCTCTTCTCCATATGAAACTACTGACGTTTCATATGTGCCCATGTAGGTTAAATATATATATATATATATATATATATTCCCTAAGCCATGGTGAAAACCGCATCAAAATCCATTTCGTAGTTTAGAGGAACAACGCGTTCACACAGACGGACACGAAGAGCGACTTTAATTTATAATATGTATAGATATGTCTTAGTGAAATATCAACTTACAGTCCGGCCGTCGGCGTCGAGATACTGCGTTCTTGACACCTGTCAGTGTCATACTAACGACTAAGTGCTCTGCTAATTTGATCCTTATTACTACTGGAAATTGTGCAACTGACAGGTGTCAGGAACGCATTATTTTATTTTTATTTTCATTCTCTCGACGGCCGGAGTATATATAACTCTCGGTACTCTTACATAAATCATCGAGGTCCTCTCCTCACTGTCTCATAGTAAAGAAAATTACAGTGTTAGATATATCGATCATTCCTTACTAGCCGCTAACAGCTTATTAGTTCCGAGAATGTATGCAGAAAATGAAAACGATGAACTTTGAACATGAGCATCAGTTAATTTACTCAGAATATTGCAAAGGACCTTTAGTTTTAAAAATTATAAAGTACTAGCTGTTGCCTGCGACTTCGTCTGTGATCCAGGATAAATAACCTTTGTTCTTACCCAGTTCATAGTCTATCTGTGTGCCAGATGTCATCGAAATCCGTTCAGCCGTTTCAGTTTGAAAACGTAACAAACAAACTCATTTTCGTATTTATAATATTAGGATATGTGTTTTTTCATAGAACTAACTTCTGTCCGTGTGTTCAACCGCGTTATAGTCACTTTAGAAATAAAAAATACAAGCACTCGGCAATAGTGTAGCTTTCTGTCAATGAAAGAATTTTCGAAATCGGATCAGTACTTCCAGAGATTACCTCCTACATCCAAACTTACCAAAACCTCTTTATAATATTATAATGTAAAAGTAGTTCCCTTGAAGGAGTTAAGAAGAATTATGTTTATCGACATAACCTTTGATATAATCCCATCTCTGCGGCGTGATTTGACAGCGGTAAACCAACGCTTCCCTATTTACGACAATGGTACAAAATTGAAGCAAAAAAAAATTGGAATTATCCCTTTATTATGTTATTATTTGATGTTTGACTCCCGCCCCGTCTACTTGAAGCGATTCACTCGGAAAATCTGTATTGTCGCTTTGTGACGGAATCATTTGTCGGATTTGTAACGGTTCTGTTTTTAAATGGCGATTTACTTTGAATTCTTCTGTCATTGGGTTGGGTTTCGAATGTTGGTATTGGAACGATTTTCGATAATAACCGATAACTGGATCGAATGTTTATCGTTTATTGAAGAAAATTATAGAAGTTCATGAAGCGAGGCAGGAATCTTGCTAGCAGTCTTGCCATGGGCCTTATATCTGAGAGCCTGAGAGGTACTGACGAAAGCATCATCAGTTCTTATATACATTAAATATCATTCTTATTTACGTGTCGATTTGACTCAAATTCATGCAATCAGCATGTTAGAAAAAGAACACAGCGATCCACTATAACACTTAAGATGGCCCATGAAATTCATCAAGCTCAAGCCAAAGTCAAGTCAAGTTTAATTTAGCTTAATTTCTCAAATATCTCCCATCCATGTAAATATTCTGTTTTAAAAACCTTGTAACCCTAACCGTAGTATTGCATTTTCCACCGTAATTATCATGCCAATACGTTTATTAGCTAAGCTATTTATTTGCATCATATAGCCATATTGCCATAGTAGTATAAAACCTTGAATTAAAGAACGTTCACGTTCAAGGTTTACTGCCAACCGGAAAATACGGCCCTTGGCATATGAGACTTTTCTAATTACCATACTGGTCTAATGAAAGAACCAGTTAGTATGCGGCCAAGACTGCATAGAATTAAGTCATCGTCCCTAACTAGTAAATGCAATTTTATTTTACTAAGGTTCCAATTACAGCATAAAATATTTAAACTGTAAATATTGAGCGACTAACTAATTATACTGGTCTGAGGGTCTCCACAAGTGATAATCGCTTCAAAAGCGTTTCGTTTAACTACAGCGACTTTCAACAGGATTGACATAAGATTTTCGATAGCCTATGTTAGTCCATTTTTGCCCTTTCCATCATCGTTATCGCTGATAGAATGTCACTTTGTCTAGAGCCTCTGGTCTGGATGGCTTATGATACTGGGCTGGATGGGAAGAAAACCCGCTAAAAGCAGCGAACCGGCAGATGGTAAGACAAGATCAAGAAGGCTGTTGAAGGCAGCATTTACCAAGAGGAACATTTACTGCAGAAGACCGCATAGCTTGGAGACGCATTTCTTTCCGCGTATTTTTTCTTCATTCTTTATTTGTCTTTTTTGGACTATTAACTTAATTAGAAGCTAAATAATCATGAATGGTTTTCTCACCGAACGCTACAGGCAACATTTTACTACTTTGTGTTACATTATTGCAATTTTCTCAAGGATCTCTAATTTTTTTGAAAATAAATTATATGCTTATGTTACTTTCTGTTAATTTAGCTTTATATTGGTGAAAAAATGGTTAAAATCGGTCTATAGTTTCGGAGCCTATTCGCTACAAACAAATAAAAAAATCTTACCTCTTTATCTCAATATTTTTTATCTTTATCTTTTCTCTTTACTATTAGATTAGATTGTGCATTAAAAGACTGGAAAGATTAAGCTTGTGTAGGTACAGTCAGGGATATTAATTATCAAGCAGATTGACACCCAACACCAATTTGCCGTGTTATAGCCATTCCATAAAACTGTCAAAGAATGACAGCTATGACTTGAATGTATGGACAATTTAAGTTGGTAGTTAATTTGCTTAACGATTTATTTCCCTGACTTTACCTAAATTCTAAGGCCAGGTATCTTTGAGCTACATTGTAAGTAGATCCAGGATATTTTACGATTTGTCTCGTCGAGTACGTCTAATTAGTTACTTAACGCGTGTTGACTGAAGTTCGTACATAAACCGACACATATAACAGTAGTTACCGTTATCTCTGTTTTACAACGCTTTTTGTTATCTCAACCATATACGTTATATGATAATGTTTATAAATACGGTGTACTCGACTACTTTGTTATGAAGCTAACTTCCTTTTGATATGAACTTCATCTTCAAAAAGTTGGTTATGGGAATGGTAGTTCCAAATAAAGAAAAATGTACTTTTTATAACTGGGGAGTCACAACAAGAGCCTATATTGCATAAACCTCACTAAGCATCCGGTTAGAATTAACATAGAGTCTAAGCAGCCCCTTCACGGAGTCTACTTAATATCTACGCAGCTTAAGCTGAGTCTACGAAATGCCTAGACAGCCTACGCCGAGTCGTCGAATGTCTACGCGGCCTACGCGGACTCAGTGCAGCGTCATCACTTCATCATTAGCTCTTTTTTTGGCTACAGATATCAAATAAAAAAAACAATTTCTTGAGGCGTTGACTTTATCAACCCCTCAGTAACAGTACTTTCTAACAAGGAAATAAAGATATCGCAAGTAAGATACTTCAGAATGACAGATCCGAAAGTAAGAAACTAGTGAATGGATATAGTATGCTAGACAAACGCGATGTTATCGGGACGAGTGGATCCCGTCCCGACTGAGGCTCCTTTCACTCGTTTATATAAGTTTTGTAGATATATTCCGAATACCTCAAGAGTCGGTTGATCTTTTAAAATATTTTATAGGAATATTTGAAAGAAATAAGTTGTACGATACAGTTTTCTTTTATTATTGGCTTTATTGACGTATTTGGAGTCTAAGAATAATGAAGAATGTTAAGCAACTGCAGTTAAGAGAATATGATGCCATTTATTTTAAGATTTTTAATAGCATCTTATTTCGTATGCCACTCATCATCATGCAACACTAGTCTAATACAAAGTTTATTATCAGCGCCATTTTGTATGCAGTAGACATTAATAAAATGCAAATCTAGTGATCATAAACAGCTGACAAACGCGCCTCTCGTATTCAATTAGCAAGTCACATGATGGGAGAAATATAAAGCATTTTAATAATCACAGAAGGAATTAATGTTTTTGCAGTACGCGCCATAAATGGACGCGTGCGATGGAATATGGGCTGGCAATCACATTTTATCGTGATTCGTGTGTCGAATTTGATTCGTTTTCGAATCCGATGGCATCAGGGTTTACAATATTTTAACTGAATTTACATGAGTAGGTAAGAAGTATTTGCCAATCTTCTTTTGGTTTAAAAAATACTTACCACTTTACCAGATTCACTGCTGCACGGATCTTCTGGCGCTCGAATGACGTTGACAGAGGGCGCTGTAAGTAAACATTTGTGCAACCGTCTTATAAATATACAGAAAAAAACAAGATGGCCGCATTAGTTCCGATTTTGACCACGCGTCAAAAGATCCTTCTACGGCTATAGTTTTTTTCCTATTCCTACATTAATAGATCTAATAACTACCCTTGAAACACTATAGATAATTGCGTAATACACTATATAGTAGCAATAGCTAGCCTATTCTACTGTCTAAACATTTATCCAGTTGTAACATTTCTTGTTGAATTATTAAATTTCAATCTAGCTACAGTTAGAATTGTAATGTTGATTCCCTAATATTAATTAGCTGTATTCATATGTTATTAGGTCTCATTCTACAAATGGAAAAGTTTAGGTAAAGAAGAAATAATGTAAAATTGTGTAAATAAATTAATGTCGCTCCATGTAAAACACTGGTATTCAGCTGCATCCGGTTTGACTGGAAGCCGAACCCAACATAGTTGGGAAAAGGCTAGATAGATAGTGATGATGATGTGTAAATAAATTATGTAAATCACTTAGTCTATATACATATCATCACACCTGTATTCACCGATGGGTTAGACAGCGGTGCACGTATTGTACCACTTAAGTTTTTTAAGCCAATTCAAAAAAGCAAGAAGGATCGAATAAGTAATTTCATTAATTGTTAAATTATCATTTACAAGCTGCGCCGCGCGGTTTCATCCGCGTAAGTCTCGATCCCGTAGGAATATCAGGATAAAAAGCATCCTATGTCCTATTTATTGCAGGTCATGGCCTACCCATGTGCCAAATTTCATCTTAATCCGTTCAGCCGTTTTAGCGTGAAAGTGAACAAACAAACTCACTTTAGCATTTATAATATTAAAGTTGGGATAGAAAATGATTTATAGAAAATCGACAACTAGTTCCTAGCATATACTATAACGTCTTTAACCAAATCCTAGTTGCATTCCTGTTAATCGTACTAACTAGTCTAACAAAAACACGTAGACTACGTAAGGCGAAGTCTCGTCTACGCCAGGCAGATACCCGTCACAAACTTGGTCCTAGTACTGTAAAGCCCCCACGTTAAGCGAGCTCGTTGGCCAAGCGCGTTCGGCCAACGCAAATAACAATACACGCAAATTAAACGGACAACCACGCAAAAAGGCCCAGTATACGTTGGCCGAACGACGGGGCTACTGGGGGCTTAAAGCTGTCTAATTTGCAACAATGACGCTTAGGTAACGATGTCTTAAAACTGTAATACAATACACGAGCCAGAGAAAATGGTTATTATAAACAAAACCCTAATTAACGCTTTCGTTTAATATCTCGCTATTATATTACGAATATCGGGTGGACTAATTTGTTAGCAGGTTTTATTGGTCTAGTAGTCGCAAGCGCTACTACTAAACGCGCTGTTCTGGGTTCGATTCCAGGGTCTGCCAAAGTGTTATTGGGTTTTTCCATCTAAAACTCAGTAGCAGTCTGGATTTGTGCGAATTGTGGGCGTACTATAGGTACACACCTGTCTAACCCATCAGGGAATACAGGCTTGATTTTATGTGTAAAGGAGAGACAAGTGACAATCAAGTTTTGCGATGTATGAGAAGTATCTGAAATAGATTGAAACCGTTCGACTTCAGTGAACCAATCAGCCATCTGAAGTTCAAGGAGAGGACCCGACTTGCTAGGTCAATTTACTAGAATAATGACCAGACTAAGATAGCAGTGTTAGCACAGATCATAATGGTAAATGAGCCTGTAATACATTCTCGGCCTCCAAAATCGAGCCACCCTGCACTATATGTATCTAAGCATAGAAGTCTGTAACTTTTTAAATTGTCGCGAATTCAAATTCAGAACAATGACGACACCAAAATGATGGCCAGTATGTCGGCATCAAAACTTTTTCTTTGACTCATCAAGGCCTATACCTCACATGGAATTGCACGGTGGCTCGATTTAGGAGTCCAGGAGTGTATTATTAAAGAAGCCTTTATCTTCATTGTAAATCATTCCTCATTCATGCAGCGACGTATTTTTAGATCGGACTTCGGTAGCATTTTTAAGTAGGTACTTACAGATCATGAAAGTGCATTAGTCGGGACAATTTGACAGCTTGATATAAGCTGAGCCTTATTTCAAGCTCATTTCAACGCTTTATGAATTATAATAAAAATCTGTACTTCTCAGATAATATATTATTATTTAGTCTCAGACCAAATAAAAATCCTTTCGGTCTGACGGCATAGTACTTAAATGGTAATGGTTTTGGTAAATGGTAAACCTGTATTGAAAATTATGGTCTATGGATAGGATAGTTCCTTTCTACTTACAATTTTATTTGCCTAAAGCTGAATTATAACAGTTAAGTTTACCAAAGTGAAAACTTTCAAAAGATTTTCATTCTCATTAGTGGACAAGTATTTAAAAAGCCTGAATCACCTTGGAAAGCGGTCACCTTGCAACAACATTCGCACTAAACAACAATGCGGGGAAGGTCAGAGAATCTCTAGAGAAAATAAAATTTCATTGCTTCTGTCATAATACATCATCACTGAAATATTGAACAGCGTAAATAGCTGCCATTAAGATAAAAGTACAGACACAGTCGAAAATATCTCAAATATACTCATAATTCTTAATATTTGTGTAATTTTATTATAGGGTTGAGATGAAAAGCTTTCCAACATAATGCAATAAAGCAGTTCTTAGTTGTTACTCTGAAAACAATTTAAACTGAGTTATTCCTCTTTGCTGGCAATAAGTCCGGGCCTTACATGGCGTATAATGGTATGACACGACAAACAGCTTTAAGTGTGTAAAATATGGCACGTGACGTCAGCCAAGCGCAGCACGAGCGAGTTTATAGCGGAGCCCAGCCGCCTAGCCTTCTAGGTCCGGATGCGGCCCACGACGCCTCCCGCTCCGGTCGCCGCCGCCGCCGCCACGCGTCTACGCGCTCAAATATTTTTATGTGCACTTACGCAATATGCATTTTTCCGCAACTGAAAATTTATTGTAACTACACGGACGCCTATTAAATTTTGGATTTTGTCGTGTTTACCAAAATCCTTAGTTATCTGTTTACTTGGATTTTTGTTAAATAAAATTTCTGCTATTCGTTTTGCTGTAAAAATAACAATAATACAGTAGCAAGGAGTTCGTGGCTAAGTAATAACAGCCGCTTGGGTCGATCCATCGGGTTAATCTACGCTTGCCAGGGTTGGTCTATGGATGGGTGACATACCGAGACTCCTCCGTGCATCGGAAAGCACGTTAAGCCGTAGGTCCCGGCTGTCATTTGTAGATCTTTGACAGTCGTTACGGGTCGTCAGAAGCCCGAAAGTCTGACAACCAGTCTTACCAGGGGGTATCGTTTTACCCAGTAACTGGGTTGTGAAGGTCAGATAGCCTGTCGCTCCATGTAAAATACTGGTATTTAGCTGCATCCGGTTAGACTGGAAGCCGACCCCAACATTGTTGGGAAAAGGCTAGGCAGATGACAGTAGCAAGTCACTGAACGTGTTATGATTATAAAATTATTCTCTCGCCCCGCCAACACTGGCGTCAAGCCGTTTCGGGTAATAACTAGCTATGCATAAATAACGGGTAAGTAATGAATCGTACTAAAATTACCGACATGAAACAGACACATCATTACGGAACAAAGACTTTTGAAGCCGCTCTTCAATCTTTAGCATGAATGCCTCCACTGGCTTCCTAATATTTCAACAAAATATGAGTATAATCGAGGCTACGACATCAATCCCGTGTTTTCTCCTCATCTTGTATAAGCATACCTACATACATTTATGTGAAACGACCAATTGGAACCGTGCACCTAGCTTCTGACGTTTCATAAGTGCCCATGTAGGTTTCTGTGAAATAAAATATTTTGATTTGATTTGTATACATGTTGTAAATTAAAATCGCCTTTCGTGTCTGTCTGTGTGACCACGTTGTTCTTCTAAACTACGCAATATGTTGATGCGGTTTTTGACATACAAATCTTTCTTATATCTATGGGGTTTCACCACCTTTATGAGCTTAAAGTTATTATTTTTTCAAATCCAACTGGTAGTTCCAGAGATTAGCGCGTTCATACAAACAAACTCTTCAGCTTTATTATTTGTGTAAATTAATATTAAACTTACTTCAAATAAAAAAATCTCAAGTCGTAAAACCGTGCGGAGCAAGGGTGGGTTACTAGAAGTAGTAAACTGATAGTTATTTATGCAACTGTTGTATAATAAGGGGTATTAAAACACGAATGTAGGTTTGCGAAGCCGAGTGTGATAATAGTATCACATGATTGTTTTAATACCTAATTATGTAGACATTCAAGACTTTATCTACACCCATCGTAAAAAATCTCGACATTCTGCAGGCAGGGGCGGGCCGCTAGTTTCTTATATTTTTATTACATAACTGAATATTATTTATCGAGTAGTAGCAATTAGACGTAGACAAAATAAAACATGACAGACATCATAAAATCAAAGACCTGCCTAAGGTATTTGGTCTTTGAACTACAGAAAAAACTACATCGTTACGTGATAATAATTGCCAATATACTATGTATTATTTTTTCTATGTCTAATTGTTTTGATTGAGTCGTGTTTTTATTAGGTGACGAATTTAGTTAAACCTAGTTTTATGGCTAACCTTAAAAAACATTCCTTTCTGTCAGACTTCCCACTGGAAAGAGAAGATATTACGTAAATAACCGAACTAGGCATTCGCTTTACAACTTTGTTTTACATACATTCGTTTCGCGAGCTTTTGTTACGTAACGAAGATTCATTCGCGAAGCGAAGTTTGGTGAGAACGTGAATCCAAACACAACAAAACAAATTCTAATCATGGGTACACATTATGTGTATCTGCTCTCGAACGAATGCTCGTTTCACGACTGAATGTTCATTACGTACAATATCTGGTGCAACGAATGTTCACACAACAAATTCACGGAGCGAATGCCCGCGGTGAGAACTGTCCTTGAGTAGATTTCCGAACAAATTGATCTGTCAAAATGTAATGTAACATAATGTCTATTAACAAAGGAAATATCTGTGGCATATAACAAAGACATCAACTCAAATGACCAGAAGTAAATTCTCATAAAGATATATTGTATTAACTGTATTAAGTTAGACAATTACTAGCTCACGATATGGCGGGACGACGGCTCGCAGGAGATTGGATGACGCACAGCTCAATTGTTATCAGACCCATGGAAATCGATGAACTATCTGGTTGTGACGTCATCGCACGTCACGGATACCACGCGTCACCATCCTCTCACAGTGTAATTACGGACAGCTGCCAAAAACAGTGAAATAGCACCGAATAGCACACTGTATCATACCACACAATGCAGTTTTATTGGCAAAACTGACCCATTTTATAAAAACTGCAGTTCACAATGCTTTCAAAGAAATGTTAACTATGTTTGTTACATTCTACGCTGTTCTAGATTTTTTGGATAAAATTAGGGATACAATGTTTTTTAAGGTTAAGCGGAGTGAAGTTACGTAAGCTTTAAGATAAAGACGAAGAAGAATTGTGTACACAATGTTGGCAAGAAAGTGGGTGGAGTTAAGTATAAAAAATATGTTGTTCCTGACGTAACATACCGACTAAGATTGGGAAAAAGTCAAAAACCTTAAAGTACCATGTTCGAGACAAATCTCAATGAATCTTGGAAGACAAAACGCAAAATTTTCATACGCCGTAGCGTGCTCATCGTAACTGTGTAACACGACACGTAGTGCAAGTTATGGCAATGTACCTACGAGTCCTCCAGAAGTACTAGAACCTCAACTATAATTAAATTATAATGAAATACTCCCTGCTTGTTAAAAAAATGAATAAAGCCAACTTCATTTGCAAGAAGGGAAGTCAATGGTCTCGAAGGCCAGACACAGCGGCGCTAGTCTCCGACACGACCCGCCGACATTACGCTATCATTTGTCGAACTTACCCAATGTTCTCGATCGCTTCACTAATATCACTTTCTACTAGAACCGATAACTTAATACAGTAAATTAAAACTAACTTTTTAAGGACATAAATAATTGAGATTTTTAGATGCATTAAAACATTTGAACCACTCATTGAAGAGAATGCAATTCGACTCACGAATTCGATTTATGGACACTTAGCTGGTACGTCGTAGCACACCTAAACATTATGTGCGCATATCTACACATGATGTGCGTGTAAAAAGATACGACTATCGTAAAAACCCCACTGAAAATAATTTGAGCGATGTTAGTCGTTTTCCGCGAGACATTCGGTGGTAGGACCCGCATAAAACTTGAACATCAGACAGCCTAATGGATTAGAAGAATTGCCTCCAATCGTAAAGCCCGCCTTAAACATTGGTAGAGCCTAGAGAAACAATAAAGACTGTAATCTGTATTGTTGTCGGTAGTATGTAATATATTAATATGTTCGGCCTACTTGTAGGGAAATATTCAGCGTTCGTGTCTGGTCACTGGTAGGGATTCAATATTGTTGTAGCAATACCAATTACAAATGGGGGTCACGATTGCCTGCCATGTTAAAAGGGGGCAACAGCCTGATTATGTTATCAGCTTTAGATACTCTATCTAGTATTATTTTCCAACCAACAGAATGTTCAACACTAAATCCATTTCATTTTTCTCGGTAACCGTTTGCACTACACGTAAGAGACGTGCCAGTGGGTCAGCTGTCAGTCTTCCCACGCAAGTTGTAATAGGTAATTGAACAATTACGGAAGTTCCTAGGCGCCCGCCGGCCCGGCGATGTGGCTCTGGGTATTTACGTGCAAAACGTTGCAATATGGCCTTTATAACTTTGTAGTTAGAAAAGCACAGTTTAATTTTATTCTTTTTAAAATAGCGTTAAGGTTTAGGTAAATACGTAGAATGTTTTTGAAAAAAAATGGTTTTAAAATAAATTTCGATTCAGACTAAAAGTTACTTTTTTGATCTGGGTCATTCTCTGGCAAATGCGTCCCAGTCGATTTATTTCCACTTTTACTGCAATGGCAGTGGTCCAATTTTACAATCTACCCCCGTGTTCTACAAGCGAAACACGTTTTTCAAAAAGCACTACCTTGTTCCTAGGAAGAGGGAAGAGTACTCAGCTTTTATCTCTTATTCTGTCTACTCAGTTAATTCGGCGAAGACATTTAATGTGAGACACACGTGACCTAGGCCAACCAGGCGAAGGAATATATTCACCAATAGCTTTCCTCCCTTACTATCTACTTAGCTCTAAAGTTCGTAGAATACCAAGTTCCAGTTTATAGAATTTCATATTTTCAAGGAAGCAAGGAAACTTCGCGCTGCCCCGCTCACTCGAACGCTCAATCTATATCGAATTTGAGTTGAATTCTGCAGATTTTCGTTACCCTCACGTTACTAAACATCAAAATGGAAACTTGATCTAGAAAACTGGAAAAGCCAAGCCAATAACATTTTTGATTTCACTTCTGTTTCAAATATATATTATATACATTTTTATATATAAATAACAAGGACGAGAACATCCTTACTTACTGTTCTTGGCACGTTTGCGAGAAAATAAGAAAATGCTCACCCAGTGTAGACGCCTTAGCGCTCGATTTATGCGTGGGACACAAAATAGGATTCAGATAAAATAAGACGTTACTGGGCCTCACAATAACACAACTTACTTGTGCTTTGGCTCAAATCCGTAATTTACATGGCACTTAAAATACGATATTATCTTTTGTATCATACCCAATGTGTTCCGAAAAGCCCGATATTGACCAATAATGTGACCCTCATTATTTTATATAGCTACAGCGATTTTGTAATGGAAAAATGCCAGAATATTACGTTTTTGATATCATCTGTCCTGTTATTGTGGATATAATATCGATTGTATTGGCCAATTTCACGTCTACGAGATCCTTTCCATGTATTGCTTTTAGTTAGATAACATCGATGAATCCCAAAGACCTAGAGAGTACCCAAAGAGAGTAATTAAAATACGCAATCAGGCTCTTAACATTCTCAAGTAAAGCCTTAACTAATTTCATCGGTAGAACCGTCATTATTTGAACTTTTTGAAGCCCTAAACATTCAAAGAACTTCAGCTTAAATTAAATGTTCAATCGACAACAAAATAACAATACTTGTAAGAATATTATTACAAGTAATAGATGTAGTGAAAACTATCGGAGACAATAAAGTTCCTGTTCATAAGAAGGTTCTCGGTGGAAGCGAGCTCATCGAGCTCATCGGGCGAAACTAATGACATTTTATTTCTCTGGAGAAATGCATTAATTTCATTTGTTAGCCCATCGACGCCGGAACATGACCGTTCTTCTTCACTTTGCGAGAAAGTGGATTTTCTATAACATAGGAAAACCTATTAGTGCCCGGAGAATCTCAATTAAGTTATTGTATTTCTATAAGTTTAATCCTCGCCTCGGAGTATCTTATTATTTTATTTTAACACAGAGTTCACGTCTTCTGTTTAATATTGTAGGTGGTTTATGTATCGTTTTGGGGATTCGCTACATCTACATTTACCTTTGCAAGAATTGACAATGTTAAAGTTTTCTGTATAAAGAGTGAGGGCAGGGGCGACGTGTACGTGTCGCCGAGCCATAAAGTGTAACTTTAACTCTGTGAATGTCATGAGTTGATCTGGCCCAGCGCGAACTAAGTAGTCAGTAGTGAGGTGTGAGCGTGTAAGCAAGCGGAGCGGAGCGCACGCCGCACGCCGCACGCCGCACGACTCCGCCGGCTTGAATTATAGAAAAGCGGCGCGACATTTGCCAAGAAGCCGACGCGCCTCGCCTTCGCGGTCTCAACACTCTGAATAAGTAATTTTTACCGTCTGCGCAGTTTTACAAACAAATTAACGGCTTAATGTTGTTATTTTAATAAAAGTTTCCTGTTAAGTTTCTCTTGAGTTCCATTTTTACGACTCCCGCCATCGCTGTTGTGGGATTGTTTATGTTTTCAAATATACGCGCTAAGTTATTTACCTTAATGTACTAGGATACATCGAACGTGTACAAATATTAAGTGTATGATTTGCGTGAGGCGGAGGCTGCGCGCTCCCTCCTCACTTAAAACTGCTTATTCTAATTTATGACTCGGAGTATTGCACTGCTTATTACTTCCGTTGCAGTTTCGGGGACCGGAAGTACATTTTATGGCGTTGTAAACCATGAGCGCCTTAGCATAATTGCTGTGTAACATTAAATTAGTTTACCCATCAATTACGTCTTTATGCTAATATGGTGGCGAGACTTACGCCTTTAGAAATTAATTTCGCATTTTGTTGAGCACGTACGGAGTTGCAAAACTCATTACTGAAACATAACTATTAATATTACAACCGCATTGCAAATGTGCGAAAAAGGCTCACATTTATAAAAGGACACGGGATATTTGTGTGAAAATTATCGCATAATACAGATTTAGGTAGCGAAATGAAATTCTAATGCAAATGTTAATTGTCGGCCGCAACAGATGGGAGCGACGCCGACACGCGGCCAATTGTCGCGCCAAACATTCGTAATTTAAAAAGCAAAATGAAATAAACCGCTCGGTCGCAGTACATAAATTTCATGTTTGCCTCGGCCGGCGAACTGGCAGCGGATATTAATCAGCGGATATTGAAATATGTTGTTTTTTGGGCCGATTGATAAACGGCCCGTTGCGCTCCCGCCGGATTAAACATTGACGTTGCTTGCTCAATTATTACTGCATTTTCATCAACGTCGCTTGTTTCTATCGCACCTTTTATCTAATTCGCTTTGGTTTTATAATGATCAAGCCTCCAGCTTAAAACATCATGATTAACCATTAAGTATTTCAATTCATAAAAGCAATTATTGATAACAATACCAAGCTGTATTAAATAAAATATTATTCATAGTATGATATACATACAGAGAAGGAAATTAAGCTAAACCAACAATTTTCATTAAATATTAAGGCGGGCGGCACGGAATGCACGTTGTCGCAGCGAACGTCTGCGCGCTAAGATTTATGATGCGACCAACAGGCGAATATTGAAAATCTAGAGCACTCATGAAACCACTGGATACACTATAAATGGAGTCACTACGGCACAAATAATGATCCTCCCTTGTTATAAATTGCGGGGAAAATTTCTTATTTTGATGTTTTTCTCCTAGCTAGAACATTTCAAGGAATACAATGTTGATATATGATCTAGTTTCATTATTCAGGCAGTCTTGCTGACGCTAACTTATGATATATGTTTATAGCCGCTTTATATTAGCAGAAGTTCGAAAAAATGTCATATTATAATAAATGAGTAATTCATCAAGGAGCGTTCGATGTCAATCTATCCCAAAACTAATGAAAATGTCGGAAGTTTTTACTTTTTTGGCTTTTTTATTCGACTTACTGGAAAACTCAAATCAAACTTATATTAAAGTCAACATAATTTTAGTGCAAAGCTCTATTTTTAGTGTTCCGTAGCTCAAAAAGAAAAAACGGAACCCTTACCTATAGGATCACTTCGCTGTCGGCCCGTCAGTCTCTGTCAACACCCTTTTTCTCAGGAACGCTAGGAAGTATTGAATCAAGTTGAAATCAATTTAAAAAATCGTAGCTTTGCGTTTACATAAAACGCAAGTAAAGGAAAAAATTCCAAAATCGACCATTTGTACCTAAATCACATTTCAAAAAAATTGCGATTATGAACTTACATTTGCATGTTGGAGAAGTGACGTACAGTCATGGACTTTAATTGATGAGGCACCTGGCACTGTTCCTATTTTAGCCGTGTAGTGCAAATCGGGTTTATTCGGTTTCCGACACGCAAAGTCATAATTATTTCTTCGTATTAAAAGAAGAAAATTATATTTCATATCTTTACCGGTTGGCTAACCTGAGAGCCAGAACTACAAACTTGACAGCAGAGTGACAACCAAAGACAGCCAATTGCAGGTCTAGCAACAGTAACCTAGCAACGATAAACAATCGTTGCTAGGTTACTGTTGCGATAGTAACGTTAGCGTACGGAGAAATATTAATAGTCATTTCGACAAGTTCGAAAGTAACGTCTCTGACATCGATATTTCAACTGTCACTGTCTTCAGTTAAGTTTTCAGAACTATCGAGATAATGAGCTATGATTCAAAGGAGGTCAGTATCAAATAGATTGGATAAACTTAATGCAACATTGTATTTATTTTTATCATTGAGAACTTATTAGTCAACCTCACTGGATAAGACTATTTCCGATTTATTTGTCATCTTGTTTACGAGCGTGCGATTTGAGTTCGTGTTTAATCGTGTAATCTCGTGAATGTAGGAAACTGCAAAATTGAAAAGTTTGAAGGTGGCTCATCAATTAAAGTCCGTGACTGGGACAATGTATGGGAGATTTTTTTTCAATTACAATGTTAAGTTTGTTCTTAGGATAAATTCATCCCAAGTACGGGACCCTTCATTGTACGTGGTCCCACACGCACTTGGCTGGTTTTGCTATATTATACGCCAAGAGGAAATCATTTTTTGAGACATCAGAATAAAATAGAAATCTCGATCTTCAAATTGCCAGTTGCCATACCACAATGTTATATGAAATCAGGGTCTGCTTTGCCCACCTCTTACGCAACTATTAAACATTGAAATTGTAAGCTTGAAGAAAATCTGTGTAAATTAGGTACCTACATTGATTTAAAACAATGACAGCCACATTTATGGAACATACTAGGCTACGTTATAGGTTACATTAATATACGGTACGTTACGCTTTGTCATCATTTGTGATTTCCATTTCAGTTGGATACCGCCGGGGCGTCGCAGAAACACAATATCTCATTTACTTATGATTTATTCTCCAATAGACTTTTTCATTTTCCCCCTTCATTGAGATGCTATGAGTGTCATTGAATTATTGTAGTATGCTTCCAATCCTGGTTGTGTTATGGGCCTATTTCTTGTCTGTCATTTCTATAGGTATGTGATAGAGATGCGACTTTTTTATGGCTTTTCTGAAAAGTTTTGAAAGGGGACCAGTTATTGTATACTTATTGTCGAGCACCTTCCATGTTTGAGTATTTTGAAGTACGGTTATCACTTCTGTGATTCACGTGACCTACAGTAGCCCTGCAGTACCTACGTGATTACAAACAACTTATTTCTACCTACTTAAAAGAAGTATAAATTCAAAAGAAACCACGTAAATACCTACACGTTTCCTCGAAAACATTTAACGTTGCAGGTGGCTGTTTTCTTCGCGGGACTTTTCATAGGCACCAAAGAGTAAGTAAGAGGCCCTTTTGTCGAGTACCTTCGCCTCATAGTGCGCTCAGTATCGCATCATTAATCTCTGTGCAAACACTCTGGGCCGCGCCGAGCTGCCGCCGCCGCCGCCGCCGCGCCGTACCGCGCCGCTCCCTCCCCCACCGAACGGTGCACTAGCAATACTTATTAAAAAAAGAACTCCGCATATTTTTACCCACATAGGTAGGTACCTACCATACATAACCCTCAAGGTTAGCATAAAGGTCGCTCCTCAAGAATTTCCCTGTAACGTGACTTGGAAAAATTAAAAACTACACGAAGACCACCACGGACTCCAAAGTTTTTCTTAATTTACTTTCACTGAATTTATTCAGAGTAAATTGAACTTTCAATGCTACTCTTTTTAAACTACTTTATATTCCAGCAACAGCCACACTTCCGCGGAAATTTTGTTTTTATTTCCGATTGGATTCAAATCCGCGTCGCTACTTTTCGAGACTTAGCTAGGTTAAGCATTTGTATCGCTGTATGGTTGAAAGCGCTTGATAAACCTCCACTGCGCCATTGACCTGCGTTGAAGTTGGAAATCAACTGTAAAATCCAACCAATAACAAATATTTCGAAAAACTTTTAGACGTTCACAATAGGTACCTATAATAGAGTCGCGACGCTCAATAGAAGTTTAGAAGAACGTTCATCAAAAATGCTGTATATTACTAGGAGGATGAAAGAACAAGGCATGAAAAATGTAAAAAGATAACATTCATTCACTCTGGGAATTGTAAAACTTTTAGTGTTGCATACTGTGTCGAATGCATTACCATTAAAGCTACAAAGTTCTACAAAAGGTTCCGCATCTAAGATTAAAACGCCTCCGCAACAAACTACCGACTGCACTCGGGGTAAAGCCACACATGAAAGCTAAAATACTTGGTTCAAATATCGGAAGTAAAACATAAATGGCAATAACAGTTTTTCACAAAACAGTTACGTATTTATTTGTCCGTTTCGGCAACACAGTGAAGTTTCCATTTTGTCCGCGGCGTCACGTACGTGACAAACGGCTCGTCTTAGGGATCGCCAAATATCGTTTAGTACGTGCGAGGAGAAAACCAACTCGCTGGGTAAATAAAATAAATCAAATATATAAGTAACAGTCTGTTCCTAAACTAAAATAATTCCCATCGCACTTTTATGAACAGAAAATAACATTTATTTCGGTAAGTACCAAAAAACAAAATATCGAAAGTTAAATAGTTGTAAGTCCGACGTCCGCGATGGAAAAGATTAATATCTGCCGAGCCGCGTCCGTGGCTGTTTGCTACGAGTGTACAACTTATATGTAGAACTTGACTGTTAGGAAAATTCCCTCATACTTTTAATAAAACTATCAACGGAAAAGCGTGTAGTGGCTTTTTTTTTTCATTTCGTATTCTGGAAACACTTAGGTCAATGAGAATGATTTCTGTCTTCATTTGCCTTCGAAGCTGCTTGTGGTGTATTGTGAATTTTCTTCCGTAACTGTAGTATACACGGCTTTGGCAATAACACGTCCTAGGCGTATATCTTTACTTTACTTCCCCACATCTAAGGGCTCGTAATTTTTATCACATTCCACCAACATTTTTAGGCATATAAAGGCAGAGTAATTCGTGACTGGTAAATAACATTATGTACATGACATTAGCGTGTCCCGGCTAACAGTAATATCATCATGTTCTTTTGTGTCGCGTCGTACGCTGGCCCCATATAAATAAGGTGCTTATCCAGTTTTTCAAAGACGACTCATGTTAACACGTGTTTGCAAGTTGGGGCGAAGTTCAGGCCGGGGCTTCGGTTCGGACTGCCGGCCCAAATGAAATTTGCCCCACTGACACCGGCCAACTAGGGAGATAAGAATATAAGTGACTAGCAGGTGTGCTTTATTGTTTTACGCGAAACTTGCTGCCTGGAATTATCTTTTGTTACAATCGCATTTGTCTGGCTGACCAATATTATAGGGGTTCATACCAATATCTATCTTCTTTGATAGTAGTTCTATCTATTATAACTTCAATCTGCAGAACAAACTTAACGAAGTATTTGTTTAACCTTATTTTTATCTTTACATAACGCCAAACTCAACGTTTCAGTGTCTATTTCTAATCATACCGCGGTTTTACAAATACTGACATCGCAAAATGAGCAAAGCTCAATATTTACTACATATTTAACTCTAAACGTACCTAGAGCTAAGCATATGTTCTAGAATCGCAAAATCGAAGGCTGCAAAGAAAAAACAGCCTATTGTAGGGAATCGTCAAGATCATATTTGATTTTAAAAAAAAACAATACCTAATGGACTCTATACCGTATCCACATTTTCCATCGCAACATTGTACACATACTCTGGTCGCGGTAAATACTTGAATACACGAAGCCCGCGCCGCGCCTGCTCCCGCGCGAAAATTCACTCAAGCCTCCGTTAGATGCGAATGTTTTTATTGTTTTAAATGCGTACGTTATTTTTCGCAGCACAACCGAGCGTCTTCAACGAGATATTTTGTACGAAGTTATGCTGGTGTACGTGGTTCAATTACGGAAAACGAGAAACTAAGGTATCTTTTTGCTCCTTAAATCTTGCGTTGTTCTTACTCGACGATGTTTTATTTCATCTTTATCTTTGAAACCTTGTTCAAGAATAAACTTAGCGAACGAAAAAATCTTATTAAAAATAAGATTTTTTCGTTCGAAATATAAAATCTTAAATAAGTTCACACTGCAAAAGAATGTTCGCTATCCAGATTATATATTATATTCAGATATTGCACGCATTCATATTCTAATAACCTTTGTCCTTACGCAGTCACCTCATGCATGTTTTTTCTTAGGAATTTAATAGCTCATATTTATAAAGAAGTATCCCGGGTCCTGTTGGTAGGCAATAAATATTAAAGCGGCAAACAGGCGGTACGGATTAAACGGCAGGGCACGTCCTTGGCAAACTTTCGATTCCAATTCGGTGTCAGTCAATATTAAATTAAAAGCACCCACGCATTCCTCCCGCGTCTTTTTCCTGTCCATTTGCGAGGACCGTGTAGATCTCACATCACGCTAACCTTGCGCCGGAGATATGTTCAACGTTGTATGGATACGACACGAAACACATGTAAAACGTAATTCACTTAAGACTATATCAGCTCGACCCCGTGTCGCCGTATCTCCTGCGAACACGAAAGCTGTCTAGACTCTATGTACTCTACAACTATAGTATTTTTCATCTAGCATGTCCACATTATTATAATGGGTCGAGGGAGCAAATTTCTAGGCAAGCGAGTGAATGGCGACGCATACTTGAGTGATGGCGGACTTTTTTATTTGAATCGTGTGCGAATGCGACCGTCCGAATGCCCAGACGCGTTGTTGCGACACATTACTTACATAGACGAGCCCGAGACAGGGTGCTGGCTTTCAATAAATTATACCAAATATTTTTAGGAGCAGGTGCTAGGTAGGTGCGACGTGAAGGATTTCTTTATGACTAAAATGAGAAAAGTAAGCATAAGTTGGGTCTGGTTTTAATTTTTGCATAGTTTCTACTCTTGTTAAGACGCTCCTAACCTAAGGAAAGACTTAACTTCTACATTTGTTTTTGGAACAGATGTAGAAGTTCAAATATAAAATAAAAACAAGATTTCTTAAAGAGAACCCCCACACGGAATGTTTTATTACATGTTTTATTTATTTAAAGAAGAACGCATTTTTACAGACCCTTACACGGCGCGGCATGAAGGAACATGACAGTACAAGGTCACGTGACCGTCTCTTGAATTTTAATGTTATTCTCCCTTTGATAGTCGTAAAAATGATTTCTCAAGATTGCTGCCAACCCCGCTCGTCCCCACCGTACCTCACGCGTGCATTCATATAAAAGTAAACATACGTTATTTTAGATATCGTAGTTCAGAGACTAAACTAATTCTGTTTGTCGCACGGAATAACAAGAACCCAACTTTGCAGCAAAAATATACTTAATGAAAGTTACGTATGTAGAAAATTCCTACACGCCTATAATGGCAACACCTGTTTATTAAAATAAGAATGTTGCCAGCATAAAATATTGTTACAATTGTACGGAAATTACCTCCCTCGCGAATCCTATTTTCTGGTGGAGCTTTTTTCACATTTTCGTTAATAGATGTGTCACTAAATTTGCGTTTTCAATTCGGCGTCGGTCGCGATGGCGTCGGAAGGGGCGGCGCCGGTGGTTTCAATCAAAACGGGCACGCACTCCTCCACATCCTCACCAGCTTCGCCTTTTAGAATAAGAATTGTCTTTTTCACAGTACTCGGCGGTGACGGACAAACAAGTAAGGAAAGTGCTTCCTCTCGCTTTGCATTTCAGGATAAATTAAATTCTGTTGTGCGGACTTTTAAGCGAAATGGAGCAAGTATTGTAGGCGGTAAAGCAGTAGTGACATTGGTGTTTATAATAGATGTTACTTTTATTAATAGTAGGTACCCAAAAAAGGGTAAAAAAGAAAGAAAAAATTATAATTTGCTAATCTAAAATCTCATAAAACTCCTGCCGTAATTAAGCGCGGCATGAGTTCAAAGTCAAGTTCCCAACGGTTGAGGCAGCCCTATAAATTCCGACAATCTGCCACGATGTTCTAATTAATAGCATAATTCCAACAATAGTATCGGGATCGTTTCCACACTAAGAGGCCGGGCCGACGCTCGGGGCCCGTGCCCACCCGCCATGAAATTAAAGCCGACTCGCGCCGAACGAATGATTGAATAATAAACGAAAGAATTCGCGTCCTGCCCTTGTATTACGTATTCATGACGACTGGCCCCGTGGACGCGATGCTGCGCCGAAGCGTACAGTCACACGACCCACACATGTAGCTACCAGTACCTATAAGTACAGTCAACGACATGCCCATCAGTGGTAAGAATTTGCCTTTATGTTGTCGCAGTGAGGGCTATTTTCGTTGTGCAATCAATTCTACCTAATGCCGAAGTCTCATGCTTACACACCACACATCCTACAATTTTCATATACTCACACATGTGCTGACAAGAGAGACGAAGACTACTTTCCTAAAAACATTTTCGGAGACTTGCTTCGAAACTTTTCAGCAGTCTCCTTTCACGTGCTGAACAGATTAGCCAGTCAGTAACGTTACTTGCGTTGCGGTTAGTACCGGCTCCGGTAAATGTAGTTGCCAATTTAAGATGAATGCAAACCACTGAAAATATTTGTAACTATATTTTTTTTTATAAATATTATCTTTAAATCTTTTAGTACTTTGAACTTTATATAATGGCAAGTTCAACAGACGATTAGTTTTAAAAACTTTTTCACGTGAATAAATTAGTACTTTTATTTGAATAAGTAATGTTCTGTAGTATATTTTGTTACGACAAATATGCTGGACGTATACACGAACAGGGTACAGCGACCACCACGAATATTAATCTTCTTTTGTCTCCCAGCCTTCCGTCTATCCATTTATCACTGCAAAGTATTTTTATGAACTAATTGAACTCACAAACGTGGCTGAAATATTATGCTCGCTTTAAGTTATAAATAATGGACACAAATATTTCGGTATTTTGTAGTGAAGTCAGTATGAAATGTTGTTTTAAAATTATAATAAAACTAGGTTGTAAAATGAATGTGCTTGCCATGGAGTAGGTAATCTTGATGAGTTTTAGGTTTAATGACCATCGGGAGCCTAGCGTCAAAACCCGCGTCCTAACCAAAAGCACGTGCGAGTACGCGATCGACGCGATCATTTGTGTGAATACTGACGTACAAACGCGACTTGTTTAATCGCGCGACTATGTCATATTCATACAAAAAAGCGGTCGCGCTCTTATATAATTATGAATATAACAGTCGCGCGAGTACGATCGCGTACTCGCGTGACGATCACTTAATGTCCTCTTTCAAACTAAATTACTACAATGAGTGTTAGTGTTACCATGTTCTACCGCTGACTTCGGGTCAGTCCTACAGTCCCTTGCCCTACATTGGCCTCTCTAAAGGCAGTTGATACCCGCAGTCATCACGAATGACCAGCCAGCGGAGACCGCGTTGCTGAATTTTGAGCCAAACATATTTGATCTTTCGTATTATTTCTTTAATTCATCACACATTCCTCGCAGAACAGACGGCCGATGGGGCCGAAAGGTTCTGGAGTGGCAACCGCGTACCGGAAGACGTAGCGTTGGAAGACCTCCCACAAGGTGGACCGAAGACCATGTGAAGTGGCGCAGCAGTGGACGTCTTTCGGCTAAATGATGATGATGATTACTTTTCCCATCGATACACTAAGAAGAAGAGAGGAGTTCGCGGCTAAGTAATAACAGCCGCACGGGTCGATCCATCAGGTTAAACTACGCTTGCCGGACTTGGTCAGTGGATGTGTGATCATCTTTACATATCGAAACTCCTCCGTGCCTCGGAAAGCACGTTAAGCCGTTGGTACCGGCTGTCATTTCTGGATCTTTGACAGTTGTTACGGATCTTCAGAAGCCTGAAAGTCTGAAAACCAGTCTTGCCAAGGGGTATCGATTACCCAGTTGCTGGGTTGTGGAGATCAGATAGGCAGTCGCTCGATGTAAAATACTGGAAGCCGACCCCAACTTGGTTGGGAAAAGGCAGATGAAGATGACACTAAGAAGAAGAAGGATAACCAGCGAAGCTGCAGCACCTCATGCGTGTATTCCCGTTCGTCCCACTGGCGTCGTCCCACTGGTGGGACGAACGGGAATATAATAAATTATATTAAATTTATTCCCGCTCGTCCCACTGACTTTCTCAGTTTGACGAATGGGAATGATTTAGTAATTTTATTTTTATTCCCGTTGGTCCCACTGAACATGTACTGCTGATCTTTGCTTCGTCAATTGAAGACAGTTGCAAGTTTCAATGCTGTCTAGCTTTATGAAGCTCCGTTAGCCTCTTACAGGGTAACTTTGGCAAGTCTTCAAGGCTATTTACAGAATGTTTGTAGAAATGGTTTCTTGTACTAATTGTACACATGCCAAATGGCTGGCGGTCTTACAGATTAGATTACCAATATAAGACATAAGTTTGATACATGAAATTAATGGTTTCCGGGTATGAAAACTCTTACTTCACATAGCCAAAAATTTAGAGAAACTAGAAACAAAAGAAAGTGTTAGTAGAAACTATTAATCGCTTTATAATGCACACTCTCACATATTAATTTAATATTATAATTACTAAAAAAGGTTCCATATTACAACTTACAGGTTACACTCTATCAGCATGAATAAGGCTAACCTAGAGTCCCATTTTATTCATACAAGATAAACGCCACATACACCTGCCTACACCTATTAAAAACAATAGGGAATATGCATGTATTTTTTTAATATTTTTATTCGATAGTTTACATCGTCAAATAATAGTAAAAAAAAATTCGACGGCAAAAAAGCAATTTAAAGTAGTTAAAAAAATGTTTAAAAATATCCAAGCGATCCGGGCTATTTAAACGCCCTCCATTTGGCGCGCTTGGTGTGGTGACGTCACAGTTCGTGAAAACAGACAAGCAACTGTCAAGTCAACGTCAAACACTCCTTTTACTATGAGCGTTTGACATTGACTTGACACTTGTTGATTGACTTGACATTGACATTTTGATTGTTGACTCTTAGCCTTTTCAAGTATTTGAATTACCCACAGTTTTTTGGGACTTTAAAAAAATTAATTTCTCGCTCAAAAAGAAATTTTATTCAAAAATATTGATGGAGGCATAATTCTGAAGTAACATAGTTTATAGAAAAAAATATTTGACCCATATTTGAATCACATGCATATTCCCTATTACCTGAAGCCAGAAATAAACTCGACAATGTGAGGTCCGTCTCTTGCAAGAGAAGCTTTCTCTTATGATTACTAGAAAAGGTTGCTTACTACAACTAAATAGGTTACGATTTCAATAGTACCTACTAGCGACCCGCCGTGCTTCGGTTTTAACCACTTGAAAGAACATTGAGATTTATTTATTATAAATGTAAGTTTATTATTAATGTATTATACACATAAAACTTTCGGAATAAACTCTCTAAAAGATGGCGGAAAGTGCATCAAAATCCATTGCGCATTTTAGAAGAACGACGCAATCACACAGACAGACACGAAAAGCGAGTTAATTTTATGAAATACCATCACGCCTATAATCACCGAAGGCTTAGGCAGAGGTGCACCTATAGTACCTACCACCCACTTTTCGCAAGTTATGTTTAAGTCCCATGTAATAGGGGGCGAACCTATTGTCATCAACCGGGCACAAATCTAGGTTCCGGTCTGCTACTGAGAAATGCCTGACGGAAAACCCATTAACACTTTGCCCGGCATGGGAATGGAACCCAGCACCTGCGACCACTAGACCAACGAGACTACAGTAGCGCTTTATTTTAAAATATGTATAAATATAGATTTTGCAAGATTAACTGCGTAAATAAAATATAGCTTATGAAGTTTCACGCAACTGGTTACACGAAAACCTTTTTTCATAATAAAACTCATCATTGTCCACAAATATTGTAGGATCTGTGGGTGTTTTGTGAAAACATACCCCTTTCGGCGGTCCTGTCTTGGTTACACATCAATCACTGACAATAGTCCATATGTTTTACCTTATATACATTTGTGTATCCATCAGTTAACAAAATAAGATTTTATAGTGGATTGGTGACAATATGTGTAACTTTATAAGTAACTCCTAGTGATAAGCTCTAATAAGATAAGAAAAAATATCATTCCTGAAATTACGTCGATGAGATAATGAATACAAATGTTTAAAATGGATTCAAGAGTTTTTGAGAAAATCACCAACATACAACAACTTACAGAAACTAATAATAAGTGGAACCTTGGTAAAAGTATTACAATAATTAATAATAATACTTATACATTATACTCCTGTATTAAATTGTAGATTAATAACAATTGGCATAGAAGAAGAATGCGTGAACCACGCAACTGGCGCTGTTACTGGTGTCTGGAATTACGCAGCAATCTATAATCAGGAAGTAGGTATATATATACGTATTATAATTACAGTCTTTAATATACTGGAAACTTTTATGTGTGGATAAATATACTTATTTCATCGAACCAGTTACACGGCTACACGAGGCTATATTGCAAAAATAGCTTATAATTTAAACCATTACCTACCTGCAAAAAAGCTTTAATAATTTCAGGAAGAGCTAAGAGAGCAATTATTTTTGATGGATTCTTGAATTATTTTTCTATTAATGTCTCTTTAACATAGACAGAGCGCTAATGGAGTTTAAGGTTTTAAAATAAAACGAAATAAACAAAACCGTTCCGCTGACCTTTTCCAGTTCTATTTTTAAATCTCCTGACTTTTGACATTAAACGAACACCTACGTTTGAGTAGGTTACAAAAGTTTATTATTAGTTTCATAGACAACTTGATGTGGCATGCCTATGAACATGAAAAATCCATGGATTGGTCCAAGTTGATGTTAAACTACCAAGCGGGAAAACAAACTTCACCTGACTTGATCAACTCAATGCCCTCTCAAAACTGAGTCGTAAAGCCGTTAAACCAGTATAACAGGCCGATACAAATATCCGTATGTTCCGTACTAAACGTATCCAAATCCCACAGGGTCCGACCACAGGGCAACTTAACCCGAAATTAAATCAAAGAGGGGCTTAACCAATCAGGCCGAGTGGTATCATTGAATCGGCAAAGGAACACTAAAATTACTTCTTGATGCGGAGAAACGAAGATTCATCGTAAAAGTGGTGGGTGTGGGTTGGGGAGTGCAGGGGTAGGTTCGGGGGGTGTCTGAACGGTTTTCCGTGTTTGAGAGAGGTCCGCGCGGCGATTACGCCGCACGTAGCAGAACACTGGCCGGCCGCCGACCAGCCGCCCCGCACCTAATGCTGTGTTTTAAACATGAAAAACCGTTCCGGTAATGCTGTAAATGTTAACTTCGAGATTTATCCTCCTTTGTATTTAACGGCTTCTTGTCTTAGAGACTCAAATGTGTACGGTGGAGGTCGACAGGTGGAGCTAAGGTGTTAAAACGTACGTGATCTATCTACTGGAAAAGGTTCATTTGAAATTGTGACTTCAGTTACACATGTATCTCTAGTGAGGATGACTACAAACATGGTCGTCATCACTTAATAAAAACTGCAATAGAGTTTGTTTATAATAGTTTTACTGACTGTAACATGTTAATTTGTGACCAACGTTGGCTAAATACTAAATACTGGATTATCATAGTATAACTACATGCCTATTACAACTTACTCTGCGAACACTAAGCTCTCCAGCAAGTGCCCTTGTGGTTAAAGCTCCGAGCAATCCAAAAATAATTCAAGAACGACCATAGACGGACCCACTCTTCTAAACATACCTACGAAAAAACCAGTAGGTATACAGATAAAATTAATATTATTAAAATTAAACGGCTCCCAGTTTAATAATTAACAGGCGGGCCCTTGGAGGTAACGTTACAAAAAGACAAAGAGGCCGCAATTTACGCGCGTGGCGGTGTGACTAGCACCTGGGTCATGTCTCCTTTTACTTTATCCCGTAAAGATTAAGTCCCCCGAATTTTCCCGAATTTCCCCGAATACACGGCGCCCGCAGTGAAGTGAGTCATTTAGCCCCTGTTTACTAGATTAGGGGATTTTTTTACACCGCACAGCTTTCTGCGCCGCCCCTCCCGCTGAGATGTGTCATACTACGACTATATGCGTATTTTATGGTACATCTTGAAATAATAGGGACGGATTTTAGGATATGAGATTTATGCCACTGGGAAAATATTTTCCTCGTAAATTCTCACAGATTAGATCGTCTATGAATACAATTTTAGAACAAGATTAGTTTTATTACTTCAATATGATAAGTAACTAGGGATTTAATTGGAAATGTTTCAATAGCGACCTGGGGTACCTGTTGAGCAAACGATGAAATTTGGTATTCGGTAAAGATAGTTGTTTGCGTACGCTAATATCAGGGAGCGACCCTACTCTAATCCAGGTAGGCTTAATTAGATACAGATTGGGGGCCATCACCTAGATTTTCTATAGGAACAAAATTGCTTGAGACTTTCAGTGTATAGATATCTACGAAATGGGATCACAGTATTTGTCTCTCCTATTGTCAGTGCAAGACAGCTACTAAGTGACTGAATACAAGTGAGGGCAAGTATTAGTATTCCTTCCACACCTCGGTATATATACGAAATACAAAATACTCTTCAATTGTGCAATAAGTCAAAACGTCCAATAGATTCTCCCGAAATTTACCTTTCTCGGCACAAACGAGAAGGGCGATCGTAAAACCACCCCACATTTGTACCTACACAGTACACAAGGTCACTCACGAGTATACGTATCTCTTGGAATTGAAAAATACATGTGCTTTTCTTTCCTTGTGTATTTTCTTAGGTCACAATTTTGTGGTTGGCGTTTCACCTTTGTCCTTTTTAAAGATGGGAGAATTTATCTAATTTAACAACTCAATTTTTTTATGGTTTTGAAAATGTAAGGAATCGTGTACGATTAATTACCTAAATCATGAGCTTGTTTTTTCATGAATTGACTTTGAAATCTGGGTATGTATCTGCATCCCGATTTAGGAGAACTCTCAGTGTATTCTTCATTATCTCCTGAGGCCTTAGTGCGAGTTTTTTTTCTTTTTTTTAGTGTGAGTTACAGGCCTTCACTGGTGAAGGGCCAATCGGAGCGCCGAACGCGGTCGATGCGTAAAATGAAGATAGTTAAAAGAAACTCGCACTAAGGCGTCTGTACCCCTTTGTACAAAAAGTAAGCGTTCAGAAAATGCACCAAAAGGTTCAAAAAACTTGTTTTCTCTTCTAAATTGAATGGCACATCGTTTATCAATATATCAGCTATATTATACCAGCCCGAAGTTTCAAAGAAAATAATAAAAAATCTAATTGGCCATACACAGACTATATAAAAAATAACAAGACGTTGCAGTTATCAGTTTTTATTTATCCGAAGATAACAAACGCCTGGAGATCGAAGATATTTTAAAGAGTTTTTTTTTGTTTCATTTTTCTCTTATCTTAACCTTATAGATATTTTTTCATACCTCTAACAGCCTGAAGTCATTTTGGTTTTAATTGTCATCTTTAAAGGTCAACACTTTAGTTAAGTTAAGGAAACCAATGACGAAGCCAAAAAAAAAATTTCACCTCTCGCTTCAAATTTCAAATTTTCTGCCATCTACGAACAAACGAAACACAAAATGAAAATACCCAATCTAATAAACATGAAAATCTTCGATATCACCCACAGAGTACCTCCAAGTACGTATAGGTGACGTATCAGAATCACAAACACGTCCAACGCGAACAAATTTATTTGTAAATGAACACAATTCAACAGTCACGCATTTCTCATCTCAATTACAGTGAAGTTACCCCAGCGTCGGTCGGCCGTACGTCGCAGAGACGTGGCGCGTCGTGGTGCAAACAAATCAGCAGATAAATAGGGTATCCCGCAGAACAATGCAGTGTCAACACAAGATGGAATATAAAAGCGCGCGAAGTGACGGCCCGTACTTACACCCCGTTTACATCCCACGACTGGTAGAATGATTTATTCTAAAATCGGAATTTTCATTATTTTATATGGGAATGTAGAAATAGATTTTATTTTCCGTGAAAAATGCTTGTGTACTTACATGTTCTTTCTTACAGAGTCCGTGGGGTCGCTATTGCTCACCAGCTCGCAGTAGCGACCCCACGGACTCTCTCCCGGGAGAAGTCTTGCTCCTCACCTCTGACTTGATTTTATTAGCCGGCTGGAGTGAAGACTGACGAGGAACAGAGCTCCCACCTCTTTCTTGCCTTATTGGCCGATTTGAGTGGAGATTCGCAAGAGCAAACGTGCTCGGAGGAAGGAAGTATTCCAGTAAGATGCTGAACATTCATATTTTTATGATCAAATACTTGTGTTAATATAATATTGTGATGTCTTATTTTTCTAAGAATCCCTATCCCTTGAAATAAAATGAACGTAGTATTTTTTGCATGAAATAAAACAAATAAAAAATACAGTCAACCTCTAAACCGCTCATAAAAAAAGGTTTAAAGCCTCCGAATAAAAAATTAACTCAACCAAGGAGTTGAAATGTCGTGTATTTCGTTTGTTATTCAGAGAGTCGAAAGCGTCGTGAGTTGTAAAAGGGGTTTTAGATCAGCGTGCCCCAAATCCAATCAGCTATTGAATTAACCCGGTCCGTGTGACGAGAATACGGATTCGCCCCATCCTCACGTCAAATGTTTATCTTTCATCTGGCAGAGCGTTAATGTAAGTGCGAGTACAGCGTGTAATGGCAGGGCGAGACTCATCGCCCTATACATCTGCTGAGCGAGCCCTGATCACGGATTATACGCACAAGATCGTCACCCGATCATGCCCGATCACTATCGCATAGTTGAAATGTTTCTTTTCTTCACTCATTACTGCGACTAAGATAACGTTATCAATGTTTTTTTCGGTTTCCGAATTTTTTCAGGCAAAGATTCAATCACTGAAGGCATTGTCCAGCATGATTTCTCGGTTCCTTAAGTTAGACTTATCGAATAAAACATTACAATATATATTACCTATATAATGATTTCACAATTTTGGGACGAAATACGGCGAATAAGTGTAATGTTATTTCGTAAAACAAAAGAATACAACAATATATATTTGTGATAGACATATCTTTGGAGTCATTTAGATGTTTTATTTCCAATAAGCGAAAGTACCGCTTTCATAGTAAGTGATCTAGGTTATAAATAAGGGTTTATTATGTTTGTTCGTCTAGCTCACAGCGTATGTGTTTCTCAATATTTTACCTAGCAACATCTTCGTATATCTCGAATCTAATAACGGGGCTCTCTCGGAGGCAAAACATACATATTTTCCGGGGTTCGGCTAAACACAGCGACCTCTGGCGGACAATATTTTGCTCGGCTCCCGCGATATCGGTTTATTCAAATGCTCCTTGTCCGACCCGAGCTCAAAGAATCAACCTGCATAATATTATACATATTGAAATTCTTCCACCCCTGAACATCTACAGTATATTATTCTATGAATAAGTTTATTGTACGCAGATGTGCGAAATACCTACTTCACCAATAACACTGTATAATACTGCACAGGTTTGTATCTAACTTGTGCCGTGAAATCATCAGAGTAGTCTACAGTAATAGAAAAAGATGGGTGAAGCCAGTAAGTAGTTCCCGCACTCCGTAGAGCGAATTATAAAAAGCAAGAACGAAGAAAGAGCAATTAGTGAGAACTCCAATAAAGCGAACGAAGAAATCTTATTAGATAAGTGCACGTTCAAATTGATAAATAACAAAAAATAATACATTGTTAAGACTGGAGAGCGTACCGACTCTCAGAAATAATTCAATGATTCCTATCAGATATCGCTCTCTCCTCTGGGAAATTCTGTTTATTATGATTTGGCCGAGGTCGACAGAGGACGGGTGGCGTGGCCACTGACAAACAATCCTGATTATAACATACACACCACATCAAAGCCGCGGACCAAGTCCCGACTACTTCAAAAGCAAAATTTTATTGGTAGCATTTACATTTTTATTGGTATGCTAGGACACCGCCTGCCGGCTTCGTCCTGAAACGTAAGTGATTTTGAATTTTCTGATGTGTATTTTATTATCTGATTTTATATGTGCTCAATATGACTACATATTACCATAGCAAAAACATTACGGTCACGTATCTCAAGGCGTTCTCTATGTAAATGGGTGACATACTCCTACTCACGGAAACACTCTTGTTATCCTTTAACTCATTCTAAACATATTGTGTTGTATAATAAAAAGGCTAAACACATTTTGTTCAGTTTTAAAATTAAACATCAATTTGCCTAACAAGTGAATGGTTCCTTCCTATTGTTATATTATACAATAGGTGAGCAATAGAAGCGTTTTATTTTTACTAATCTGTGTCCATTGTACTCGAATTCCTGATGTTACATCGGCAAATTAATTGGGATGAATAAACAAACAGATTTATCAATATTTGTTCGTTCTTAAATCGTTTCCAAGAGAACAAACTGACAGAGAAAATCGTAGATTTTAGTATAAATTGAGAAGAATAAAAGATAGGAATCTTTATGGGAAACCATTAGGTAAGAAAAGCATTGTGCTATCTATAAGGCATGTTTGGGCGGTTCGTGATTGATTCCACTGTAATTTCCATACGCGTGCTCTGCTCATATTAGCCACTTTATACACCCACCAGCTAAATAGACCCTCCTATCCCCTTCTGTTTCTTGTGTATAAGTAGTAGAGAGGGGTAAAACGGTGTATATTCTAAGCTCAAGCGTAACTGGTCACCTTTTCTAGGACTATACAATTGTATGGCGGGGCGACCTCACGGCGCCTGCCGAGTCACGCACATATATTTTTTCAAAGCCTTAAATTCTATTGCCATTTATTATACTGATGGTACGTAGCTATTAATAAAGTATTAGAGATCTATCAAAGATCTTTTAAAAATGGAAGTAGCTTTTATCCGGGTTGTTGCACGCAACCTCGACTGTCAGTTTAGGTTACTTGATTCGTTAATTTACTGAAAGGGAAATGACGTAGGTAATGTGTTAGCCTCACGACCTTGTAGGAACTAGATTCTTTTGAAACAGATTTTTTTTGCGTTTTATTCTCTTAGGTAAATGGTGTATAGACATAATGATTGGCAGGATATAATGCTACTGACTAGATGTCCATCTTTCGTCATCTCCACTATGTAAGTAAAAACCCCACGATATGATAAATAACGAATGATCTGAAATATTTATCACCTCCAAAAATATTGATAAACAAAAAATAGGGGAGACCAGGGATGAACGTAACAATTTGCCTTTTTCTCATAATATCTCGCAGAGCTGTTTGAATATCAAAATTCTAATAAGTACACAAGATAGATTGGTCTTTCAGCTATCTTTTAACACCAACTAAAATGCAACAGAAATAACAGATTTTGAGAAAAAATACCAAATAACAAAAGTGAAATTTGTTACAATCATCCCTACCCCTAGGGTTGGTTGTAACAGTGTAAGGGGATGGTTGTAACATTGTAAATAAAAACAAAGTTACTTTCATAATCAACATATTATTTATTTATAATGAGTCTTTTAAGTTTTCCATTTGTGAAACAATTCAACAAGTTCGTCGCTCGGGCAATACTAGTTGCTTGCGGGGTTCTTATTTATAATCTCAGATAAAAAATCTCAGCCAATCGTCATCAGCACATTCATTGGACCTCCACGAGCTGGGAATTTCTTTATTACTTATATTTAATTGCTAATGAAAACGATAACTTTTGTACTTCTTTGGTTGTTAATCCGTACTTAATTTGAGAACAATGGACTAAATACAAGGCATTCTGTACTTCCTCATCGGTAAAAACTTGTCTTCTCAATACGTAGCCTACATTTGGAAGACTTGTTGAACCTTCTTAAGGTTTTTTTTTTTGCATGTCTAAGTATGTATAAAGTTACATGGCACATGGATATGAATTCTCAGCGTCTCGAAATGGTACTTTTCTGAGAAGTACTTTTTCTGCTAAATCCAATATTTCTGCAGTACAGCAGTAACGAAACCTCTATTGGTCGTTAGTTTATGTATATTAGGCATAAAAAAATAAATATGTATTACTTTAAAATATACAAAACACAATAAAATATGATTAGAGATATCAAGATCATAATCGGGATGAAAGTAACAAGTTGTTACTTTCATCCCGTAGTAGTAATTTAACCGAATATAACAAACACATGGCTATAACCTAAAAACTCGTTAGAAAGATACAGTTTCGAACGCCAAAATAGCAAGACGAATAGTTATGCTACTTTACTGACATGTGACACGCGAGCTTAGACCTACCCTATTACAATCAAACACCGTTTAAAAAAACGGTCAAAACTTACTTTGGAGGTATTTTTGCGGCACCGACTTGCTACGTCCACAACCTGACAGCACAGCGCGGTGAGCGCAACCTGAGGTGAAGGGGGGTTCAAAATGGCGCACATCGATGCGTACAGCCATAAGTGTAGCCAACATAATTCGTTCAGAAACCCATTTGTTACGTTCATACCGTGTTACTTTTATACCTGGTCTCCCCTACGTACCATATTTATAATTGTTTTAAAAGCAAAACACTTCATTCATTACGACCCATACGACGTTCCAACAGTTAGCTAATTCGCCCCAACCTTAATCTACTCCGGCGCGAGGAAATAAAAATATGATATTTCCACTTTGAGTAATCAACGTGATATATGGGCTGGTTGTACGTGCTTGTGAGACCGAGGCCTAACGACTGACGGACAATTAAAACAGACATCCCGGGTCCACGCGCGTGTACGCGGGAATTGCCGAAAATGCAGTTTGGACAAGCGGCATTTCAACAAGTATTTGTGAGGCATTTCATAACTTTTGTTTGTTTTAGTTCCAACTGAAACTGGTGTCAATAGCACAAAATAAAAGCCAGTATTTATTTTCAGTTATTGCATTATATTTTATTTTAATCCACATCTAAAAAAATATTGATGTAAACGTTTAATAAAAGTCACAATTTATCACGCGCTATCCACATTTCCACAATACAATACAATACAATAAATTCAAAGAAGGTAATACTGAGCACATAAATAATAATACACGTACATAAGCCGAGGCCGAGGCGGCGTTCCATCGTGTGGCAACACTAATAACCGGCGTCGGGTGACAGCGAACTGCCGACAGATATTGTCGTCAATTTGTTAGGGCTGCTCTTCTCGGCGCTGCTTAGGATTCGGCCGACGCTCGACCCGCCGCCCCGGCTTATGAACACACCACCAATAAGAACAACAAAGTTGAGATGTCAGCCGATTAGCCGCAAGTCACGTTATCATCCCTTTTTTTGTTCAAGTAAATATATTTCGTTCACAAAAATTCTGTCCGAACAAATACGTAACTCGTTGACGTAGCGTTCGCTATGTTGTGATATCAGACTATACTCGTACACTAGATTAAACTGTCGATTTCGAAATTGCAGCCTAAAAAATATCAAACAAAATATGAATTTGTTTTTTGACAAAACACACGCCATTTCTCTCTAATTCCAATCTAGCCATAGATCTCTTAATTGTTCTGACCCGTGATGAGCTAAATTGCACAACTTTGTTCGGTTCTTATTAATGTACTTCGCCGCAATAACATATTTCGTTCTAAGTCTATAATAGTTCGCAATTAGTGACAGATCGCTAACCCCTCGCCTACAAGCTCCATTAAACACTCCACTTGCTTCCGGAGAAATCCAATTGAGACTTTGTTATTCTTTTACTGCGAAAAAGCAAAAATGTTGCGAAAATCGCAATAGAACCTTCTTAAGTTCTTAGCTTCTAGTTTGTTGCTGGTCATTGAAATTCAGACATCAATGTTGTCACCTTTTTAGTAATTTTGTTAGCTAAGTTTGCTCTGCAACATGGTAAAGAAAGCCGAATAGTTTTAACACGTAGATGCATTAGGTATTCTACAGTCTACTTTATACTAGGCGTCAGGCGCGGCGGCAGCAGGGGTAGTAAGCCTTATTTGAGCCAAGCGCGCGTGACGTGAAACTGGAAACTCGACTTGTATGTCGCGTCGCGTCTTGTCGCCCGAATTCTCATCAAATCATCCCGCGACAATGTCGTTGCAAATCCCAACACGGGATCAAAAGATATTAGAGCTAAATTGAACCGAAGCAGTGATGATACCTAATTGCATATGTTTGTCACAGTACGTATACATTTCATACGCTCTGGGAATGTTTTAGTGGGGAGCTTTCACAGTAACAACTGACAAGTTGATTTGGATGGTATTTTTTGTGCGATTTTTATATGAAAAAGATTTACGCAAATACAATTATAATCTACACCCTGTTTGACTAATCTAATAAATTCCCTAGTTATACGTAACGATACGCTTCTAAAGTAGCTACCTACATAAAAATGCTAATAACTCCCCGATTCAGAATTTATTAGCCTCTTAATATCGCTAATACAGAAAAGTCGTTGCGACACCTGTTAGAAGGCAAGTTTAAATTATCTCTGCAGATAAAAAGTGACTAGATAATACAATGAGATCCTTCGAAGGCGGCTGCTGTCCTCGCGAATCATTAATTTTAATTCGTACCCCGTGACGACGGTCTCTCTAATGAATTATTGGGAATCGCTGGAGTGCCCCCCTTCCACCCCTTGGACTTCCTACAGTTTCCCTTCGGGACTTAGCATAATGTGAAAAAATGTTACGCGGCCCTGCTGCATACTAATTGCTTGTTGTGTCGCTCTCTTTAAGTAATATTCAGAACTTACCGACCGGAACTTGGGCGGCGCGAGACAAGATTAACAACTTTTACCCCTGATCGATCACTTAACATCGGCCTTTTATAAGCTTCGATTTCAAACCGCTTTTGTTCGCATCGCCCGTTAAATTATTGAAAGGATCATCCAAATATAAGCTCATTTTTTTCGTGGAGAATGGACTTCTGATAGAGTAGCTGCTTGTCATGCACTAAATCTTTGGATATTTTAATGGATTCTCATTCTTATTCCGACTAACGTTACGGGGGATGGCCATCGGGGATGGTTACCGCATACCAATGATAATACGTTTCGGAACTTATTTTTCAGTTTTTTTCCTGAAGGAGTAATTACGTTCCATTTCTTTAAAGGTTAGTAAAGCATATTTACAGAGACGCGCGAGGCTCGTCGGGCGCGTACGTGCGAACGTTGTCATGCGTGCCCGCGAGTCAGGGGCAGAAACTTGTATTTTTTAAACTTTTGCCTTCCCGAAAGCCGGAGCAGGAAAGTTACAATTGTATTCCCCCTTTGTCCCCTTCAATATGTGACCTGCTTATTTATTGGAGAGGCGTCGGCGGAGTTCTCAGACAATATGTCGCGAGCCACCCGACCAGACGCACGCGGAACGAGAGACTTAAACAAAACACAATTTAACCCGACAGAGAAAGTGAACTATTTGATTTATAATAACTTTTAGTTGTGCTTCCGCTTCTAAGGACGAATATTGGAAGTATTTGTCATAAGTTGGAGCATAGTCGTTGGAGTTAGATGGATGTTTATAGAGTGCTAGGTGGTCCATGTGGGAGGCTGGCCGCTCAGTATTCAGAGCGCAGCCGTCATTAGCCGAGCCAGACGTTGGATTTCCCAGAAGCAGCTCGAATGTACCTTCCCTGTGCTGCTGAATAATGATGACATCGGACCAACTCAATTTGGAATTCGAATTAAGCGATATTTTCCAATATTAGAGAACTATTGTGAAGATTTGTTAACAAACCATGTGGGCAGGCTTGGTTGTATCTAATGAAGAACATTAAATGTGTACCTTTAGATACAACCAAGCCTGCCTACTAATACACTAAAAACATGAACGTAAGTCGTTTACGTTGTCGTTCATGCGTCGGAATGTCACCGGAAAAGTCGAAGTAATCCGACCGATAAATGGCAAGTAAATCCATGGAAACCAAAATGCCTTATGCATTTAACTTTCGCCGTTGTTTTACGGAATGCTGAAATTTAAATACAGAATCCATTTTGTGTTCAAATGAGTTTTCGGAATAGCCAATTAGTTGTTAGCGCCCGGCCGCCCTCGTTCGCTTTCATTAGGCTATATAGTTTCCCAAATATCTGGGCCCCTCAGAGATATATCTTTCGGTTGCTTTTCCATTTTCTTCTAACAGTTCGCTTATGCGAGAAGCGGGGAGCAACTCAGTTGTAAAATTTTAGTAGTGTTTCGCGGTTTATTCGACGGCCGGAGCCCGCTCGTACAAGCCGACGTTACCTACTTTTATTTAAAACATAATCAAATGTCGGTCTTAGCTATACAGCAACAAGGGCGTTAAACTTTTAAAAATATAATGAATTTTTATAACATTGTAATAATAAAAACCTGTTCTACCACACTCTACTATGGTAGTACCTATATGGCTGTATTTTAAAGCTACATTTTAAAGCAATGTATACCTATTAGACGGGCCGCGCGCGGGCCAGAAGACATTATAGTTAATTAGAAAGTCCTTGACGAATTAAAATTGAGGAACAAAAAAACATGTTCATGCCCAAAATAAATAATTGAACCTAGGGTGCTACCGGCAGCCCCGCCGTGTCCTCTTGGAGGCGATTGGCGGCGGTGACCTCTCGCGTCCGGCTCTGGTCCAGGCCATGGTACGGAGCGAGAGGGCATGGGAAGCAGACACCTCCTTCTGCGAAGCAGTAATGCTCGCGAAGGAGGAGGCGGAACGCGTGAGGGAGAGGCAAAGTTTGCGCCCTCACGCCCCTAACCGCCGCCGTTTGAGACGACCTGGGCGTCGGGAATCCCAGGCGGATTCCCGGCCACCATAGGCGCGGGCTTGCGGACGGCGAGCAATGGGTCGATGGCGCGTCGTGTTCCACGCGCGCCTCAAAGAGATGTCAGCACAATTGGCGGGGTCCGCTAGGACCGATGCCTGCCAGGGTTGCGAGTTAGTCCGAAAGGGATACCGGGACCTTGGCAACAGGCAACTGAAGGAACACGGGTGGGTTTTAGTAAGTAAAAGTCTGACACGCCCTTCCGCTCCGCCCAGAGCGGGAGAAGCCATTGGATAATTTCCTACCCTCAAAAAAAAAAAAGGGTGCTACCGGCAGAATGCTATAGATAGATAAACATGGGCTATAGGATTGATATTTGTGAGCCCAAAGTTCCTTGAAGACCCGTGTTTATTAGTATCTAAACACAAAACCATTGCACATTTAATCAACAGCTTTAGATATTGCTTATTAACACTCCCCTACAGTTAACAAAATTAATCGCAATCAAAAACGCACCAAGCACCGCGGCGGTGTATTTATTCAAAAGCAACTCTTTAAAACGTGCAATTCGTTTCTTATTTCATAACGCAATCTTCTCGGCTTCTTATCTAACAACGAACATATCTCGCCCCCGCTCTGGAGGAAAATCGTCCAATATAAAATCGGTTTAATTTGCGCTTTTCGCACTCAATGGGATGGAATAATATCGGGCAATTTGGTTACCGCTGGCATAAATATGGCGGGCCGCGCAGTAATTGTAACGCGGGCAATTCGCGCCTCGTAACGACCGAGAGGAGAAAACTTCGCCCGTTTGAGTAGGTCGGCCGACGCACCGCCCCACAGGCGCCCGGTCACAGGCGCACGCGCACACTACACAGCTCTTGACCTACATACGACTCAAACTTGCTCTACGAACAACCATTAATGGCCCAAAACTTACAATAATTATGTCTTGTACGAATTGATGAACAAAAGTTTTAAGGCAATTACATTTTCAGTCTTAAAAATGAACATTTCTCTGAGTAGGTTAAGGTTAATTCACTCAACACAACAATGCTGTATAAAATCTTAGCTACGTCACTCCAACATCAAACAAAAATACGAAAATACCTCACCAAAAGTCGCAAAACTACGTACTACGTAAATCGTGAACTCCTTTATCTGATTGCAGAGAGGCATGAGTAACATCAAAAACGAGCAATCTTCTCGTTCCGCATGGCGGGGCGGTCTATCCGCGACACAATGGCCGAACCCACTCCCGCTACAGATTACTATTACCAAAACAGATCCTGTTGATATAATACCAACACAAAAGTAATTACCAGTGCCTACAGAGCTCTTCTTTGCTCCTTTGCCTAACGTAATAGAATAACGAATGTCATTTTCTTTTACTCTGACCCTTCCGCGGTTCGCGCGGGGAATGCAAAATTCCCGAAATTAGAGTGAATAAACCTGCGTTGTAATTAAAGTCGGGTGCCGGGCGCGCCGGGAGCGTTGGCCGCCCATCTTTCTTGGCTGGCCTACGAATTAAGCACCGAATTGCTTTAGTAATTCGAAGTATATATTCCTCGCTCTCAGTTAAATGTAAATCACTTTTACTGTCCCGATTTTCACCACTTAACTCCCTAATCTTCTAATATCTACCTTCTTTTATTTAGTATGTAAATGCCAGATGTTAAGTAAATTGCCTGTAATTCGATATCGGTATTAAATTACAAGAAGAGCTCGGGTCTTTAAATCAACAGACAGATCGGCTTTGGATTCGTCAGGAAAAAATAAAAGAAAAAGTGGAATTTCACAATTCATTTTGTCTCCAGCTGATGGGCTCGATGGTATTTTAACTTTTATTAGTGATGTTTCAACAATTCAATATAAGTTCTGTAAAATAATAAATATAAACGGGTTGTGAATCATGGAGCTGAATTCAGTAAGAGTACTTGGCGCCGGTCGGCGGCGACAATCAAGTGACGCAACAGTTAAACTAGGAACAGCCCTCGACCACTTCCGCCCGCCCAGCGCCGCAGCCGCTCAAACTCGAGCAAACACTCGTCAATTGCCTTAGTGATGTCTATAAGAGAATTACAAAACTATCGATACAACAGAAAATAGTTTGTGTGTGAAATCTTTTTGTAATCACAATACCTATTTGAAACGAGCTTGTTTTCTCTAGAGACATTTACAATACAAAATCAACGCTCTACCTACTAAAATTTTATTACTGGCTCGAAAACAGATTGATTTGTTACGAATTTTTTTCACATCGTTCTGAATAACAATAACATTTAAATTCGTTTCGAGAAAACACTAATATCTATTCAATTCCAGTATCACAGCGCAGCTCGATATCGATACGAAAGAAGATTGAAAAAACACATCGACACCGGCCGCTAGCCCTATCGCCAGCCAGTCGGATGGTAACAGTTTGCAGAACGGCTGATTGCTTTGATAATCGCCGCCTGAGACGTTACTAATGACGCAAGAACATTGTCTCGACAACCCCCGCAAGAACGGCCTGTTTCTACAAGATACATTATTACTACAGTTATTCTAAGCATAGCCAACACAGCAGTTTCTAAATAAATTAACTAAATTATTATCAGCCTTGAAGTGGTCTGAACTAGTTAAAATGCAGTTAGGCTGTTAACTGTGACCATTTTATTGTTTGACTGCCATAAATCTGATTTTTATGCTTGCTTTGGCCTCTAAAGAATTCAGGCCAGCTTGAAAATAAAACTATTATAAATGGCACCTTGAGAACATTGGTTATACATACTATTAAAAAAAAACCGGGTAATGGCTGCCACATACATTCCATAAAGTACTAATCAATGGATTGGATCTATGGAAAAGTTTGTCTATTCAAAGAGAACGATTGTTGTAAAACTTCAGAATACTGCCCTACTTTGCAGATACTTACTTCAAATAACTAAAGGATCGTCATTATTTATTCTATTTGCGTTTAAAAATATAAAATTTTCTACTTGGCAGAATTTTATAAAAGCTTTCCCAAGAGAAGACCTGCATATAGTGTGTAATATGTATATTGAATTGTGACCAACGTCTACTTACAACGACACAATGCAAAATAAGTTAGCAATGAAATTCAGTTGTGAAGCGGCGACAGAGTGAACTACTAGCTAAACTACATTTGCCAACTCAGTAACACGAGCAATCGAAAAATAGAAAGTTCTACTGGCTGGCTAGGATCGAGACTAACTGAGTAACTGGCATTCTTCGCAAACTTTAGGTGAGACTTGCTTCTCCGAGAAATTTATTCAGTTTGGTTTGTTTACCCAATCCTATTGTTCCTAGAAAAACCTTCCCCTGAACCGCGCGTTGGATTTACTTTCTGTGTTAAATGTTGCAGAAAAATTTATTCATACAACTCATTGTCAGTTCTGGGGAAGTTCTCAAAATCTAGACTGTTTAAATAATGGTTCATTCGCACCGCTTTAAAGTATCCTCAATCAAGTTAAACAGACAGACAGTTCAATGAAGTAAACAATAATAAAACCTTGTGTTTAGTGCCATGATAACGTCACGTCTGGGTTGCAAAAGTACACTCACTGAAGTAGTAAACGTAAAATTAGATCTTCAGCAAAGGTTTGATGAACCTCTTTCAAAATAAAAACTAAACTCTCTTTTAAAACTAAAACCATTTAGGATAAGCATAAAACCAAACAAAGAAAAACAAAATCAGCAGATCAAAAGAAATAATCGATAAATCACGAATAAAAGTTGTCAGATTTATTTTCAAAACAAAAGTTAGCCCCTCGAAAGTACAATATTTGGAATGTTTGATTTTCAATCGGAAATAATATCTTTGGCTTATTTAAAACAGTATATTCGGAAATGGCAGTTAGCGCAACAGAATAAACTGTTGGCGTAGTCGTGTAAACACGGAAATTCCATCCTGCAGGCGGTTTACACGCCCGAGGTCATTCAAGTTTCATTACCAATAGCTCGGAGCTCATAACTTATTCAGTTAGGGGCAGGTAACATGCTTTAACATTCAATTTGCTGGCAGAAGAAACGTTATGGTCGGTAAACGTCGCGGGAGTGGCGGGAGGCGCCACAATGTCATTGTACGTGCAGCGCTCGTTGGTGATAACGAGGCGTGCTTGTTACTGGATGTATGGATGGGGCTCATTTCAAACAAATTGTATGTGAGGTTTCATTCTGTTCTAAATTATGGCTGAAAGTGTTTCGAATTTCGTTTTAAACTTCTTTTTAATTCGTGACAAAAATGTTCGTGTAAAATTATGTTAGATAGGACTATGTAACCTTCACTAATATTGCGTTCTTAAAACCCTGCATGTTCTATCTGAAATACTCCACTATGTAAGTAACGACTCCACCCAAACTCCGATCAGCTTATTACCTGTAGGTGTAGTTTTATGGCGAACATTGTAACCACTATATAAACACACACCTTCAAGAGTTACGCCCACCCACAGCACTTAGGTAATAAAACCAAGAAAGTAGTTTTAAGGAAGCCCGCGACAGTCATTGCAGCCCCATATTACCCGCTGCAAAACCCTCCTTATTACACGAGACAAACAAGTTATTCGTTTCAAATTGAAAACTTTCCACCCCACTAGCCATGTTGGGGCTGTGGCCCATAAATTCCCGCCAATTTTGTTTTATTTCGCGATGCAGGCACGGTAATAAAAGTAAGCTGGACGTGAGACAAAGCCTCTAGCCGGGATTACGCGGCCATCGCAATGGATCACTGCAGCCTGTGATATGGTGTCTAAACAACGACACCTGACTAACTGGACACGCCCACGTAATTTGCCAATGTGGATACAAAAAGGCTTTATGATACGACCGACAACCTTGTTCCCGAAAAAAGAAATCCCTCTTAAAACTCGTCGCACTTTGAAAAACATATCCATAAAACTATACTCCAAGTTTACGGCCGAATACATAAAAATATGTACCTTCACCTCGGCTCGGCGAAATTTGGCTAGAGAGATCAGTTTTTTCTAAGCAAATAAAATCCCGTACCTTCATACTTTCGTAGATCCAATATTAAAGGACTGTGCGAACGAACTGAGTAAAATATCAATAAAATATTTCCGATAACATGGATACTAAATGTTTGGATAAAATATAGAGAAGTTGACGTCTGTATCAGCAGGCAGGTGCATAGTTCTGGAGTGCCTCCAATCTCATCTGTTGTAGTTGGCAATGCACCGAGTGGCCGCATGTGCGATATATACTCTATGCTCATTGTTGCGTTCCTTTCTATATGAAACGTGTCGTGTAAGCACGAATTTAAACTGGATAACTAAACAAATATTCTTCCGTGTTATTCCTAAAAAATCCTTTTCATTTTCTTTTGTCGGGATCGAAGGTTATTTTCAAACGCTACGAAAGTCATTTTTCTGTCTGGCGAAAAGAACTACAAAATTTTATAACGCAACAAATACGGAGGCTTTAATGAAGTGTGTCCGCTCGTACCGCAAGCTGCGCTTTAAGAAGTGCGAGGTGAAAGCAAGCTCTTTTTATAGCGACTAAAATAAAATCGCCACGCGTGAGTAACGAGAGGTCCCAATGGATGCAACCACAACAATGATAATACAAACACGAAAACATTCCTTAACCCAGTGCTCTAAAGTTGGTATTCACTCTAACTTCGAACTGTCTGTGAACAAAACAATGCCTGGGTTACGGATAGGATTGCAAACAGTTGCTGTGTCCAACGGTTATGATCCGTCGTTTCAGCAACACGCCAAATTTGGTCCCGTCATAAAAATAAAAAGTAAAGTAGTCTGGATAACACATGCTCTGAAGATTATCTATACGACACACAGTGCCAGGTCTTGAATAATTCAGACTCGAGTTCTGTGCAAGAATGAAACATAAAATGAAGTTGTTCTAAATATCCGAGCAGGAGTAAATACCATTTTGCCACTAGAAATCAATATGAGCTACAAAACAACACGTAAAAGAATAAACCCTAAAATAGTTAATGTGCCAAGAAGGAGCGTGGGAGCCAATTAATTTTTGCTGAGACCTCGGTTTATGTTTTCCCGGATAAATAAGGAGATTTAGCGGCGACGCCCAGAGCCACCTCATAAAATGGCTTGCTCGTAACCGGCCGTGACCAGTCCCCTAACTAACGATTCTCGATAATGTTACAATAAGTCTGGATTTACACTGCACCCACACTTACAAATAACAACACCAATACTTATATAAAGAAAATTGAAAGATTGATTTGAATCGTGATTGTAGTATATGTAAGAGAATATACAAAGCGCTTTAAATCCATTTAATAATAAAAATAATATTTAAACTGCCAAATATTTTTTCACGACTTCATATAAAACTGTTTCAATACAAAGATCATAAACAAAGTTACGACACACGGTACATTGATGGTGCATGATATTGCACCGTACATACAAGAGTCATTCGAATGCATTTTATTTTCCTAGAGTAGGCGAGGAGGCCGGGCGATGACTAAATAATGACCAGGATAACGCAGTTTTATTGCCGGCTCCGTGTTGCGAATATATAAATGAACCCTCGAGGGAGTGTTAAAGACGCCGCCAAAGAACTCCTGTCGAAACAAGTCGGTCTCAGAGAAATGGCGCAGTAAACCACCCCATCCGCTGAGACGTCATTTTGCTCTTTGTACGAAACTGCTGTTTGGAACACAAAAAAATAATAAGAATTGTATATTTGTACCAACGAGCCAATTTTCAGCGACAATCGTAGTTGGCTAAATAAAGTTTATTGATAAATTTACTTTTCTTCTGCTAATTTTATTGTATGATAGATAAACGTCTGCTTCAAGTTTAGGAAAATATAATTTTATCCTTTTGGAGAGCTAGTGAACCACCACGCTTGGTTGTGTTTGTGAAAATGCCTACTTGGAAAAATACGCAGCTTTGATACGGCTGACTGTTAAAGATTTTTGTTCTTTAATCGACCAGTTCTGGAGTTTATCTCTTCAAATGTATTGGCTTAAATTAATCTTAACTAAACAAGTAGGCAGCAAACCAGGATTAAACTAGTGAAGAATACAAGGAAACAAATAGCAAGTGAGCACGAAAATTAGTTTATTTTATGTATTTAATTATGCCAGTTTTGTTCACGGCTCCAGTTCAAATTGTGATTTCACGGTGTTAAAATATTAAAACTTTAATTGTATCCCGGCGCCGACTCCATAGCCGTAAAGAAGTCGGCGAGGCGCTCCGTTGATACACTATTAATGCAATTGTTCGAAAACAGCGCGGGGCAATAAAATTTAGCCTTCAGGTAGAATATTCCGCCCCACTTCGCAGCCGTAGCCATAATTTTTCGCATTGCGGATTTCAGGTAAATGTATTTCATTACTTCATTTTACGTTTTTACGACTAATGAGATTGTTTTAACGAGGTGGAGATTGCATGAGGTGGAGATTTCATGCGGATCAAATCTTAAAGTAAAAAATCATTATAATGGTATAATTAACTAAAACATTAGATTTAACAAAACAACGTAAGTAATGGTAAATCTAGCAAAAATTGCTTATTAAAACCCTGTTGAATTACTTATAGTATAGCAATGAACTGCACTGCGCTTACATAATTATTCTCTGCATGGTGCACATTTACTGGTCTCCTACTGCTATTACACTTTATTATGCTCAAGAGCAGGATAAGCACAGTTTAAGTAGTCTTTGCTGAAAATACACTTCATTTTCTTCCTTAGGCGGCTCAGAATAACCAAACCAGGCAGCGGCTCTGTGTGATGAAGCCTGTGATAATATAATAATATAACAGCTGTCATGAAAATGTTCATCAGTATTTGACATTACGGTCTCAACAAACGCGTGTGGCCGTTCACGGCTTTCTTAGGGCTGATTTCATCAAAGTCAGATATCTTTTATCCGTGGAATAAAATTGTCGTCTGACATTCTTTGTACGGAATAACTGTCAAAAAATCAAAATTTTTTCGCAGGATAATACTTATACTCGGTATAAAAGTTTGGTGAAATTCACCCTTAGGAATCCAAAGCTGTCCAAAAATGTAGTATATCATCTGTTTCCTCACATGTAGCTGTAAATATTCACACAATTTCCATAAAAACCTGCTAATGCCACAAGCTATCTCAATATCTTTAGGTAATAAACCATCTAAATATAGAATGGACTGAGCGTTCCAGAGTCAGTTGTGCAGTGAATACATATCCCTATGGTCTGTAATTGGAATCACAAAATTGACTGTCTGTAATATAGCAAAGGCGCAGTGGTTCCAAATTTTAATTAATACCTAACAAAAAAATAGAAAATTACAGTCACTAATAAAAAAAAGTAGTAGAAAAAGTATTTCTTTCTATAAGTTACTTATTTTTATTTCTAGTCTTTACTGGCTTAGATTCGAGACTGAAAGATTTCTACTTAGCCATATTTTTTTTCACAAGAGAAATTGAGACAATTATTTTAATAAAAAGTTTTGCCTCTTTTAACGTGAAATCCCTAATGGGTTAGGCATAGGTGTGTTTATATGTCACCGAATAAATTATGAACTTAGTTAGTTTGCTACCATTTTCATAAAATAAAGTAATACCAGCCCGTTACTGTCCCAATCCAGCGCAAAGGCCTCTTCGGACACAGAGAAGCCTGAGATGCATGAGCATTGATCACCACGCTTGCTCAAGGTGGCTTAACGATTTTGGGCATAAATTAATCATAAGTCCAGGTTTCCTCACAATGTTTTTCGTTCACCGATGTCAGTGATGTCCAAGATGAACTTGAAACCATTTTCGTAATCTAGGTTAATTAAAAAAAAACAACTTAAAGAATCGTATGTGAATTAGGTTATACAATACAAACTAAATCTTTATTCCAAATTGCTGTTTTCCTTTGAAATTACCTTCCTTTACCTTGAATTTTTTGAAATTTACACGTTCCTGTCCACTGTAAATCCTACTTTAAGCCACTAGCTCCTAAAACATAATAATAAAAGGTAGCAACACCCATTAATGTCCACAGAAGCATTTCAGCTGACATTATCAGAAAACAGAAGATATTTAATGTCAGTTACACAGAGATGTTAAGCCACCGGACACTGAACTGTCCGGAAATTCTAGTCACAATTAATTTGAGCTATTATCGCTTGACCACAACTTGATATTTCGAATAGAAATTCAATTTGCTAATAAAAAGACCTAGTATGAGTTATTTACATATAGGTACCAACCACATACTAACCCTACACTATGAATTAATGAAACAGGTATCTTAGATATAAACAAATACTTTGCCATAGCAATGTTTTGGAATTAACTATCAATTTCAAAATTAAATAAACACGTCATGCAAATAATACATTTATTTAATATGTGTAATTAATTTAAAATTTTACATTATTCACTTTACATCGGACGATATACATTTATTTATTGATACAATAATACTTATTTACAAAAAAAGATAACACTAAATAACACTGTAACAATATACGTCCCATAAAATAATGACTGAAATTACCATAATAACATAAAGTATAATACATTTTCGAATAACGTTTTATCACATTTCTCGTACATATCGTAAAATTTCTATTGCGACGCTTTGGCTATATGTTATTTATATCCTGCAAGAGTTCTGCTCTCGTTTTGCTGTTTTCAATAAATGTTAAGTAAGTAACAATTTTAGAGCATTTATTTTTTTCTATCCATAAAATCTTTCTTTGGATTTATTTATCTACTACACTATAATATTAAGTTTTACTCCTGTACTCTTTGAATTTAAATATATTATTACTGAATTCTTTACTAAGACTTGCAAGAAAACTAACTTTTCTCGGAAGTTTTTGATTTGTTTTTCTTTGTTATTTATTTTCAAAATATTCACAACTAAGTATTAATCGTAGCGTACAAAAGCACGTTTATTTATAACATTAAAATAATTGTGATCATTAAGTTTACAATCCCGAGTACAAGGATTCAATGGTATCTGTATCAGTCGATCAGAAATTTTAAATATTTTTCTTAAAAATTCTGACAATATTTTTGTTTCACTTCATCAAATTTTGTTCATTTATTTTTGAGCAACATTGCCACATTCAAACACACACATTCTCCCGTCGTGTGATGTCGGGAAGTTAGTCCTATTCCTTATGCAGGAAAGTCAAGTGAATCAGTAGTGTTATCAGGTGGGACTCATTCGCAGTACCAGGTGGTTCTTCTTACTTTTTTATCTATTATTCCTAATCTCTTACACTCTCCGGGCACTCCTCGCAGAGAATTATCTGGAATTAACAAATTACTCTATTAATTTACACCTACATAAATATGATATGAAAAACATATACATGAGGAACTCGTATTTAAAATAGATCAGTAAACCCAGCAACTGCCACCAAGAATGAAGAATGTGAACCCTTTGCGAAGTAATATATTAAAAACAATCCATACAATGAACAAACTATAGCTAAAATACTGATAAGCTAAGTGGGAAAAGATGTCAGTTTTATTCCAAGGCTGGAAGGAATGTCGGCCAAAGTAAGCTCTGTATTGAACCACTTCTAGACCTATAAATATTTGGAATCGATAGCTTAGGCCGTTCAATAATTCAAGTGTTAAGAAATGTCGAATTTGGGTCCTAGGATTTACGGTACTGGTAAAATGGGAATATGTGATCTCAGGTTTTCTAAATCTCTCTTAAATACAAGGATCACTAGCCTATTGGAAACTCTTCAAGACAATTAATGCAGAAAATGTTCCTTGTACAAAACGAACTCCAAGATTTACTACTAAATCAAGATCTACGTAGGTATACACTAACTACAATCCTTCATGCTGCTAATACTACTCTCTATTCTACTGTTACATACAAGGTATATTTGGTCCTTAGCTTTATTTCAACTTCAGTTAAAGCTGGACTGCAAAATAGACCAAGCCTTTTCTTTTCTTCTTTATAGTTCTTCATGCAAGGCAAGAAGTTTATCAAAGTCATCTAATTAATATTTGCTTATTTAATATCTACTTTACAGTTACTTTAGGGTCTTTAATTCTCAAAAAAAAATATATATTTTTAAACAATTTACGTCAACGTATTTCCGCTGTGCCGTCATTCCACAAAAGCGAAGGCAAAGAAAATGAAAGCTGAACAGATATAAGGTGTAATGTTTGGAAGCGTGCCTAAACTTTACTGACCTACAAAGCAATTCATTGGTGCAACTTCACGAGTACGTAACCATCTAACAGACCTGCAGCAGAGATGGTACATTGGTACTGAGTGTAATTGGTGACATCCAGTACCCGGGAGCAAAGGTCTACCCACACATATCAGGGCCGTGCCCGGGACGTGTCAGGGCCGTGGCATACACAGGGCAGGCACTTAAGCTCGGTCGTGTGAAAGAATATAAAATGTACACACCGATATTTTTGAGCCCGTGACGGAGCATGGTCCGTCCACGTCCCGGACATGGCCCTGATATCTGTGGTTAGAACTTTAATATGTCACATGGAGCTTCAGAAACAGACTGTCACACTGTCATGAGTGATACAGACAACGCTCTATATACGAGAACTTTTTCTAATACTCGATGTGCCATATTTATGGCCAGATAAGGTACAGTGCTATTTACAAACACGAGAATATTCTAGAACTTCTGAATTCTAGAAGCATTTGCACGACAGTTTTTTCACAAAAATATTGTACATACGTATACATAATTAGCTATACATTAAAATTTATTGTTGTTTTGTGTTATGCGTCATTTGACTTTTTTGTCAAGATGACGTTATTATAACATTTGAAGCCGACAACAATATCTACATTTTATTTAAGATATTATTGCATCATCTTCCAAGGAACTATACTTGTTGCAACTTTACACGGCTCAAATATCATCACGTAATATTCTTTAGGTATATCTAATCAATCACAACAAAATTGGGTAACACGGATTGAATACAACACAGGTTGGATTAGTTATAAACTTGGTGTTCTATAAATCAATACCTAATGCGTTAGTACGTATTAGACTTGACAGTCGTGACACACTTATTGCAGTATGCAAAACAATGCTAAGCATGCGCTACCGTGACATAATATGTCACAAAAGCTGCGACAAAATCCGTGACACACTGACTTCACCACCAATGTGAGTTCGGTTTGTACTATCTACATAAGTCTCATTAGCTCTGTAACGTTTAAAGTCCGATGTGCGAAACTCCTTATCGACTTACAAAGGCATTGTTAGTGGTACAAATAAAGATGTGTCTGTGCTTACATTTGTCATTTTCGTTTCTCTCTGATTCCACTGACTCTTCGCTGTTCATGGACACCATCGATATTCTTTTGTTTCTCTGCTGAAGAAGGAGTTCTGAAAACCGTATTTTTTTAATATTAGAAATATTTTCTGTTGATATGTCTGGCAGTAGCTCGTAGTCTAAGTCTACCATTACACAAATAACAGTACCCATAGCTCCTTATTAGGGTATAATTTATTTTATTTTATTCTATTCGGGAAACTTACAGCTACCGTATTCACATTTTTACAATTTTTCATAAGATAGGGTTACGAATTACGTTAAAGTTTCAAATATTTATAAAAAGAAGGAAATAATATATTATACTGTATAAATGGCACGAAACATTTGAATTTATGACGACAACATTTATAAATTTTTGATTTCCCAACTTCCTCCAATGAGACAATAATGACATCTCGTTTGTCAAAACAAAACTGAAGCGATTGTCGACGTTTAAATAATTTAGATGAATCTTATTTAAATAACTTTTCTTCTTTACCTTCAAATTCGTCGTAACAAAGTAAAATAAAAATAGATTTTGATAATGGAAAACTGTCAAGATGAAACAGTTTTGTTCGACAATAATGTATTATCTAAATTATGTACATTATCTACAATAGGTACCTATACCTATTGACCGCAAGCATTAGATTACACATCGATGGCATATCTCAGATAATTTATCGGTATGTCATGAATTTCTAAATTGTGTACTATTTATCACGTTAACGAGTTGTGTTATCATTAAGGACAATGTGATAAATATTTAAGTCATCATAGAAACATTTCAATTCTGACCATGAACAATCCTACATGATATTCTTGTAGCATCCATCATAAGAAGGCAAATATTACCACTACCAACAAAGATTAATATCTGATTCGTTACTGATTTCTGTAGGTTTTTTTAACAGTCATGTGAATACTGTTCCCTAATTTCAGTTACCTTTTAATCCCTCTATTGGTTATTACGATATCCATTTAAAATAATAGTTTGATCTATTCTTAACTCAGAACTTGTGGCATATTGCACTTACCCACGACCCAACAGTCAAGTGGAGTAAGTACAAAAAAGATAAACTTTATTGGTCTTATATCAGCCTCATATTCAACGAGTATCGATACAACAACAGTTTAGAATGTGATTTATAATAAGGTACCGCTGCTATCTCAGTTAAGCCACACCTGACTGCGTTAGCGAAGCCGATAACAACACAGATAAAGCCTACGATTCCGCGAAAACGTTCATAGCCCATTCAGAATAATATAACGATTTCTGTAATACAATTGATGTTTGTTAAGTAAATATGCATGACTACTCAGTATGGTTTACTAATCGATTGTGTCAACCCCTCGGTAGGTCGTTAATCGATGGATCGATGTATCGACGGATGATCGTCATAACGTTGTGATACAAAGAAATCTTAAATAAAAACACAGAAATAGTTTATGTTATGATTAAATTCGCGTAGGATGTTTTAATTTTCAACGGATATTTGAATACTTACTGTACTATATGTACAGTCACATAGTGGAGGCCGCAGCCCCAGCAGTAGGTAAGTACATAGGCTGTTTATACTTACATGTTTATACTGTACTATAAACTGCATATTTGAAATAATCGAAGTCTTCCACCGAATATTATCAAAGCGAAGTATACTTTAGAGTCCATAAAAAATATCGCATATAAGATAAGCATGATGAAGAATTCAGTCCAGAATCTCAAGTTTATTACGTTCAGTTGCGCATAATAAACTTTGTACAATATAATCGCAGAACCAAGGTATATAACGTCTATACTAAGTGTCTGATAGAACCTGTGAGAACCATCGATGTTGTTGTTAAACCAAAATTCAATAATAGCGGACATCGGCCGGCAGGGGAGGCAGCTCAAACTACATCATCAATAAACTCAACTGTTAGACAATAATAGAACTCGATCGAATGCCCGTCACCTCTGTCGATAGTTTAGATAATGTTGTTGTAATGACGCAAAATGAACTCGGACAAGACAACAATAAAACTCCACTGTCTCGGTCACAATACACATGATCCGCATATGTATACATCAAGTCGTCCAGTCCGACTCGATGGTACCTATATTGCAATAGACAAAAGCCCATTGTGCATTTGAGGAAATGGCAATTGTCGCTAAATAGCTCTGAGTAACAAAGAAACGCGTTACCAGAAAGATTTAAACACCAGTTTACGCTTATCGGCGTAATCTCAGCGAGAAATGTGGCATTGTAACAGCGAGAGTTCAAAACGATCGTACTTTCGTCGCAGCATTCCCTTGTGATACTCCTATCTAATTATCCGTAAGGAAAGGTCGTTCAAGTTAGATAATACAGACGTTCTTCAAAGAGGAATAAAGAATACGAAGATAAGGATCGTAGGAACATGTGAAACGTGTTGTTAAGTGTATAACCGATACTTAGTTTTGTTTTGCGTAAACCAGCAAACAGAGCGATCGTTACATATTCGTTGCATTTACAAAACAACGGCGTCAAAGAAAAACGTCGAGTTCCTGGCGTTCCCACAGACGAGACGCAACGCAGTGCACATGCAACTTACCAACGAGTGTCCAATAAAAAAGTGTGTCGTCGACCCCGCGTGCGTCAGCCTGTGATAAAGAACCCCGCTCCTTCCGTCACGTATAATACGGGAGCAGATGACGATCAATTAAAAAGTTTGTTCGCATTAACTATGCGGGAATTAGTTTGGTTCAGCGTGCGTGCCACATGTACTCAACGAATTTCTTTGTGAGAAGTCTAAGTTAACGTTAATGTGACTTATCTAAATGTAACGTTTATTATGTTGGTCATGATGACTGGGAACGAATGTTCAGTGGAAGATGTGAGCACAGTAATATCAATCGATATTACATTTATGATGACATTAATAGATATCAAAACATCACGTGAACGTAGCATGTTCATCGATGGAGATGGGTTACCGAACTAATAAAAAATAAGCTTTCTCGATCATTAATTTAAAGCTGGTTTTATTACCAAATGCTTCAGTAGATATAAATACTTTCTACTAACAGAAAAAATCAGGGGGATTCATTATGGACAATATATCGTTACAATGACGTACGCAATATTTGAAAGATGATTAAATGTAATTCTATCGACTTAGGACGGACTCGCTTTGTAACAGCCTGCTGCGTTGCATGACGCTACACTCATCTTTGCAAGAACGTGTTTTGTTTTCGCGACAACTTCTACAATAATGTACCTACAATAGTTAAGTATGGAGACAAGTACAATATTTACGAGTGGTCGTTACTACATCATGACGGAATGAAAGAAAATAAAGTCCTCAAGTGGATTTTCAAACCAAACAACGTGTATAGTGAGACATTATAAAATGTAATTTGAATGTTATATAGCTCATCACACCATATTACGGTGCTTAAAATTGCATCATTAGTCAGTGCATTGTTTCAACGCAGTGCCGTTATCAACGTGTGCTGATATTGATGGTCGCGTATCGTTACTAATCGTTGAACAACATCTACATTTTAACCAATGCTGATAAATTGCCCCAAAACAATGCCACGTTATCTAGATGGGTAAAATGATATTTCAGCCATATTATTGTAAGTGTTGATAGAGATAAAATAAGGCCTAGTTACAGCAGTTTATGTACATTCAGGTCTAAGCATTTTGTTGAAAACTAATTGTAACTATTGCTTCAATACTCTTTTCGGTTTTAGATAAACTTGGTTATATTCATCTTTCAAACGTTTATCTCGGAAAACCTCTTATTTTATTCTTCGGATCGTTTAACCATCGTATTTAATTACTATGTCCAGTACATAACTTATGGCAACTGGTTCCACTCTTGCTGATACAAACACAACCAGTTCTTTCATTCATGTTGTGGCGAGGTTATGATTTCAACGCAAAACCAGATTCTCACAGTAAGCCTTATAATGCTATGAGTGCAACGACGTTGACACTGCTTGGCTCTCTGATTCTATGATAACATTAGGAATTGATGTTTAGTTCATACATATTGGTCCTTATTCTTTCACTGCATTCACTAAAAAGATTTTAGTACTGATTTTTCAACACTGCAAACCGCAAATCGCAACCACTGCTAGATTATTATTGAACCTAACGAAATAATTAGAGAAAATAGAACTCTTGAAGAGTATTACCTTTTTTCTGCATGGCTTGCTCCCACAGTAGCGAGGTGATGCCTTCGACCCACGCGTTCCTGATCACAGGGTCGCTGGTCTCCAACTTGTAAGACTTGAGGTTCCTCTTCTTGTACCAGATCGTAAATTTGTGCTGGTCGTGTTCCTTCGCCGTTATCCCCAAGTCATCGACGGGAATGTCGTCTTTGTATATAAAATACTCCACTCTAGGTTGCTGGAAAATATGAAATGAACTAGTCAGTATGTTTGATATTTACGTATATGTAATAGAGTTTCCTAATTGGGTTTGTTTTGGCCCAAAATAAGGTTTTTGTACAACGACCGTGATCATTAACTGACAGCCATTATTAAAATTAATAACTATCATAACCCAAATTAGAAATAAAATATACAAAATCACGCACAACAAAAATGGAATTCACGTAGCTGACTGAATTAATTTATATTGTTTTTAATTTTATTTATTCAAATTCAAACTAACAAGAACAGAATATCAATGTCAAGTTTATTTTTACATAAAATGTAAATCGGAGTCATTGAATCGTTGGACAAAAGGTCACATTAGCTCTGGTTGGGTATAGCGCTATCCAGTTCTATCAACGACATTTATGGTGATACGAGTATTAGTAGGTTGTGTACAATGGGACGATCTCCCAGTATTACGTATTTCCTGTACCATCAAACAGCTGAAATCGACGATGCGTGGTAAATTAGTCGTTCCGTAGCATTGGCAAGGTCATTTAACTCTCGCCACTACAATTGCTATTGTGTACAAACTTCATTACAAAAATATCTCACAATTTACTTTTGTGTGTTCTCTAGCTCCTAATGTACATTTTTGTTTAAAGAAGCGTCGATAAAGTTCGTGACAATGACCGACTACGTACTCATTCATCATGCCATGGTCATAGAACCAGCACACTTTAGCTTTACTTTGAATTTGTGGAGAATCTCTGCAGTGTTTAAAATGATTTTAACTCCAGAGATAAGACCAAAATATTTGAGTTGTTACTCAGAATACAATCCTTTGTTATGTTAACTTCAAAACACTCGACAATGCTACAAACTTGTATCAAAACTATGAAGCTGTACGCGAATTGTGAATGATGGAATACAGATAATTCCCTCAGCGACGACGCCAGTGCGTCGCGTCTGCGTAATAAACACTTCGTAACGTCGGACGCACAATATCTCATTATGATGCAAGTTAAGTGGCAGCGAATGGTATCAAATTAAAAGTACAAATAAGTGCTTGTAATACAGACGAAAACGAGCAATTGTGAATGTAAAGCTCTTTAGTTTCCGACTTGAAATTCACCGCGTTCAAGTTAATACTTAGCAAGTCATCTTTCTTTCAAACGTCACCCCTTGACTGATTTCTAAACGACTTCAAAGGCACCTCGGACTAAGTTGAGTATTGAATAAAACGCTTTCGACGTTTGTGTAAAGGAATTTAATTCTGCCAATACAGGAATTTATTGTATTTTAGCGAATCTGAGCAAAAACTTGCAAAGTGCGAGAGCGCTTTTAGAGCGAGTGCACAGGTGGAGAATGAGATTTAAAAGTACACTGTAGGTGCTAAGACAAGATACTTGAACTGAAATTTGATAGGACCTGCCAGTGTACCAAACATGGTAATTCATTTCTAAGAAGGCACATATTCATTTATCTCTTGATAAAGTATTTGGTCGATCTAACGCCACTGACGTACGCATTTCATACGTCAAGATATTACAATCTAATTTAAAGGTTAATCCAGTTATCTTCATTGATACGGATACTACAATGTCGACTTAGTCATTTCCTATCAACCACGGTGTTTTCCCTAAAATGAGGGCACATTTAAATAATGTACTTGAAGAGCAATAAAAAGCCCCAACCGATACTGAATTACCATTAAGTTTGTCATGGAATAGCTACCTTATCATATCAGCCGACAGTGGGCACAGACTGGTGTAATTATAATAATTTTATTGTTACATTGATAAGTCGTGACTCACTTATAATAATGAGTCATCCAAACAATGTTTTATTTGATCTACATTAGTAGTTATATAATTTATCCTTAGCGGCAAATGCTCCAAATCCGAAATCCGCTTTACTAGAAAATGGATAAATACTAAAGTCATAATGTCGCTGCTGCTTCGTTAAATCCGAAAATTATCCTATTTTTTTTCGTATTTGAATTAATTAATATAAAATTCAAAATTTTTAAAACAGATTTTCGAACACGTAGAAACTTCAGGTTTATCGTTGTTGATCGATGCTCATTACTTGTATTGTCATTCTTATTACAAGGTTGTAATTGTCTCGTGTCATCAAAGAAAACGTAAGTTCATTGTCATCAGTTGTATGGATCTAATATCGATATTCTTTTATTCTATTGTAACACTGTATCAAAACATTGTCAATATACCCTACATCTAGGGCTGTCTTTTCTCTCTATATAAATTGACTCAGTAGCCATTGAATTTAGAGTACAATATGACACAATATTTATTAACAAAATAATGTTTTCATTAACCTTCCACATTGTACACAATTTCTGAACTATACTAGGTACATATTTCCAAAGACGTATTAGTAAATATTGTTTATGCCAAAAAATATAGGTCAAGTATGATTAAGTCGAAACCTTTAGATAACTTGTGTAGGACTAAGATATACTCTGTGTGTAATATGAATTTGTCTCGATGTATAAACATTAGTAACCAATGCGTAGATAACTTCAATGAAATTGAGAGAAAATCCATGAAGGTATCTATTACAATAATATATTATTGAGAACAACAAAAGATACGCATAAATAATAACGAAATAAATTCAATCGAAAACAATCCAAACTTTTCCGTTGATAGGAGAAAAGAACGAGCATTATCTATTTTATTTTGAAATTGCTGTTTTGAAACAAAGTTTTTGTCTGCGAGATAGAGGTGACAGTCGATTGTTCTCTCAAATCTGAAATCCAATCATAAAAAGTGCAATTCACGTTGCACAACGAATCCGCGAAATGCGTAGTGTCTGTATTGCTAATTACTGTTGAGTGCTACTCCACTTTGTTTATTTACTGATAAATGAGCGTCACTAGCCGGAAGTCTTAGGTATGACGTCACATTATGTACTTTAACTTTAACGTACGTACCTATGAAAATATTTACATTCTTATCAAATATAACTAGCAAAACCTTAAAATAACTGTCGTCAATTTTATTACTCTGCGATAATTGTTAACAAGGCCAAAACCACGTACGATATATTTAGTCGATTCGCGGATAATTCATTTTTATAAGATGTTTATCGATTAGTACTTACGTCTATCACAAGTCAGTCTCATAATTTACGATGCCTACAAAGTTTTCTTTAGGCAAGGCTGTCGATCAATTCTGTTAGACGTCTTTGCTAGTCAAAACAGAGGATGGCAACCAACATTATGTAATTAATTAATTAAGTGGCTACTTACTACCGACCTATTTGTAAAGTATTAATTGATTCCTTTTAGAGCAATTTTAATTTACCAACATTTACATAATTGATGAAGTTAATTACCTTGTTGTTAATTGTACAATGCGTTTTCAGACAGAGCTTTATGTCTCCGAACTTTATTAATATTATTATATACTTATGCTACAATGAATACTAATTGACTTTTTACTATAAACGGCTCATTTAATGCTGCGTTATCGCCCTAATGACTTTAAAACCTTAATAGTCAGAACAATGATTGCTAATTACTATCAGAATTTACTCAGCACGTTCTCAACTAAGCTAACAGCAGCAGTTTTTAAATAAAAATACCCAGACACTCAAAAATATGCAAAAAAAGAACAACCTAGCTGTCTGCGGCGCATTTGTTAGTGTGCACGCAAGTGTTTGTGTCTGTGTTGGACATAACAGTAGACACTGACCTTTCTATACACCACAGTGATGAGCACGAGTTTGTCGAAGAGGAATATCCTCATTAGTTGTCGTCGGCGGCGCGCCGTGTCCATCGCGTAGAATTCGTTCTGGCGCAGCAGCCGTCCTTGGTTCAGCAGGTTCAAATATAGCTGCAACAGGAACGATCAATAGTTTCACGAATTAAATTAAAGCCCTACCGGACACAAATAGATTATGAATATATAGATGAAACCTCCGTGTAACGGTTGATGGCCTCCACCAATTTATATATTTATGGCTTCGAATGGAAATAACATGTGCACGGTTTTGTTCCATTTTCTATTTATGATAACTGCCTTTTTACCAGCCAATCAATAGTAACAATAAACAATCACAGATTGTAGGTAATACTTATAAATAGTACAATAACATGTTATGCCACCTACATCATTATGCCTCATTTATTTACCTGGTAAATGTTATTATCAGGAAGTAAAGGTATTATAGTAAAGTAAACTCTACATTATAACATGCGGATATTTCGTAAAATTCGTCACCCTAATAATAAAATTATCTTTATCTTCTAACATACTTATCTGAGATATGATAAAATGAGAGATAATAAACATTGTCCGACGCTTGTGGCAAACACCGTGTTTTCCATATGACTAACTAGTATAAATAATTGTAGATATTATTTACGAATATCTTTGTATCTACATTTAATTTATTACCGATAATTTTTTACATGTTTCCATTGTAATCTATAGCACTTTCAAGTCACAATGTTTTGAAAACAAACGTATATATTTCACTCACCGGACAGTCAGTAATATTTTCCAGCGCCATGATTTCATCGACCGCTGTTAGAACACATTCGATCATAGTTTTCGCTAGCTTCAAACTTTCCAGCGGCGTCTCGTCGTTTTCCGATGGCTCTCCGTTACTGCCGCCAGTCTCGTCACTGTCCACGCTGAGTTTGGATATCCTCGACTCAGTTTCACACCTCTCGTTCTCATAATTTGAATAAGTTTTAACTAAATCCGCCAAGAACAACTTGTATCTCGGTAGCCTCTGCACTGGTTCCAGAAGGTAACTTGACAGATCTAATCGATCACCTAATTCTAATTGTATTCCCTGGAACATAAACATTAGATATAACACATTTGCAAATTGATTCGATCGATAGGTATATATAAATGTTTGCGGTTAAATTACATACATCTATTAAATACATATAATTTAATAGCCTTTCACTGGCTTTCATGCGTAATTTGGGTCGAATGATATGTGATCGCGATCGAGGTGTGGGATAACTGGAGCAGAATTTTATCCGAACAAGTAGACTGAGAAGGTTCACAGAAAGGAAATGGCGCGCGACAATTATAATAATAAAATGCAAACTTTCACTCAACTTAGACGTTTATGTCGCAACATTTAGCTTCTTGGTCAAAGAAAGAAATAACATTATGAAAATTCTAATTTGAAAAATAACGCAAGGAGCGAGCTTCTTGTACCATCGCTAACAACGGGCGCAGAGAATTAAATTCATTTGTATAATTAATGCCTGTTTATACGTAACGGAATATAATTTTTTGAAGCAGTGGCGGCCATGTAATGCCTATGAATGTGCAAGTATAACGGTAGCGCCAACAGTAAGGCGGTTGTATAGCAGCGTGCGCCATCCCGCACACCGTACACTTAACAGAAACGAGTAAATAACGCTCAGTGTCCATCGAGCATCGTGATGACTGATGCGTGCCTGCGGCCAACCGATAATGCTTCAATCAATTTAGTTTTTACGGTAATACATCCCACCTACTTATAACTACGCTAACACTGCCATTTAAATTATAATGGCACGTACGACTTGCGACTTCCATGCATTAGAAGCGACACACAAAGTTAGAATTAAAATCTATTGTAATTTGATGTAACTTATTTCTAAAAATATCTGCCTGTATGTGGGAAGCTGATAGATAGGGGTTTTTTTTTCATGAACAGGGAACTCCCATGAACGGATAAATAAACGGATGTATACTTTAAAATATCCTGAATTTTTGCGATAACTGTTATGATATTAACAAAAATACTTGTGAGTTTGTTTGACATCAGAACAAGTTCGTTTAATTATCTAAAAAACCTGTAATGCGCTGTGTGCGCTGTCAAGAGGACTCAACTTGATGTTGTAATAGAATGTCGCAAAAAAAAATGCTAGCAATAAACTAGACTTACCTGGAAAAACTGTTTGTGTTCGAATACCAGTCTCGTCGCTCTCTTATTATTCCTAGAGTACATTACGTACATATTGAACCGCTTTTCCTGAAAATAAAATAACGTGATTGTTGCGTAAATCCCTTCTCGCATTGTTTATATTAAATTCGGTTTCAATCAATCAAACGTCACGTACATTAACCGCGGTCATTATTTTGTGATTTCCAGTGATACACACTCGGTAGTTTAAGAGAAATTCATATACTTTCTCCGAAGACAATTGAACTAAGTACAACTATCGGAGACTAGGGGCCAATGTGGCGGTAAGCTGAAGAACTGTGAATAATCGTTCAACACGTTCATAGATATTGCTCGTCCATTTAAATAAGAGCCGTGGTTGTTCAAAGCTGCCGTGTTCTAGCCATTTCTATGAATCAAAACTGTGAAGAAAGACGATCTTATTACGGCGGTGATAATGGACGGCATAGAATCTTGCGCTCCGCCAGTCCGTGACACCAATGTTTTTATAACGATTTGCTCTTAATCGGTCATTACGCTGACTATTTACTCTAGTCAGGAAACATAATTATTTCAGGGTGAACATTGACGGCAGTTCGTCAGTTTAAAAATAGATAGACATAAAAAAATTAAAACATCAAGCGCTTTTCGGCACGTAGGTACATAGATAGTTACTATGTCAGAGTTATGAATGACCATAGGTACTTATAGAATAGAATAGAAATATTTTATGTACATCAGCTTAACAGAATATATTATCAAAGGAAAACAAGGTGGTCGTCTTGGCTAGTTAATGGAACACACAAAACAAGACCTACGTTTATAAATTAGGTTCAGAAGATAAGTAGAGAAACCAATTGTTTATCAGATTTCTCATCACCATTTAAAAGTTATCAGATTGAGACTTGCCAACTAAAACGTAAACAAAAATCAAAAACAACACTTACGAATCTCCTAAAGCACTGCCCCAACTTCCTGAGATCATTTTCGCAGTCTCTTAAAGCTGGTAAAAACTCTTCGGAATGAAATCTGAATATCCTCTCGATGTTGCCAAAGATCTCAGGTTCCAAAGATCTGAAGGTGGATGACAGTTCAGGTTTTCTCATGTTGGGGATGTAGTCGTCCACGACATGCCTCAGTCGTTCCACGTAGACGTTCTCAGTATGTACTAGTTCGTTCACGCGTTCTGTCAGCCGTCTGGAAACATAACATTTTATTAATAAAGGGTGAACCATTGTTATTGATAACAATTCGTACGTTATACCCACTCGTTTGTAGGGGATTTTAGTTTACAGCTGATAGTGAAAGCCCTCAATATTATGATAGGGTTTTTCCTAATTATTATTGGGAAATGCGTCACAAATTAAAGTATTGACTAACTTATAGAGGTTCTTTAAGTAAGCCCCTGACGTTTTGAGACCATAATCTAAAACAATAACTGGGACCTTGAAAATGCATATTTTTATGAATTCGGGTTTTATTTGAAACATGGTTCTAATTTTAGTCAGTTTTATAGTTTTGTCCCGGAATTCTCAACCTTAACCGCTACATCTAATTGACATACCTATAGAGAAACTTGCTATTTGTATATATGTCTTAAACCGACTGATACTAGGGCGGATTTTTTTTAAAGTGTACCTTAAGTTTTCACGATGTCCCATAAGTTTAGTTTTGTTTTTACTTCATTGCAATACACTACCTAATATTTTTTAACGTCTCTTGATTGAGCATATGTTTGGTAGCATTACTGTATTTTTATTTTTTATTTTTTCTCGCTTATTTATAATTTTTCAGTGCAATTAAATGACTAATAAGCAGGTTTTTGCCATGTCCCATCGTCACATAGTAACTTAAAAAGTAGAATAACAGTTTAGTTATCACTATGTAGATTGATGTAATTACATTATTATACGTCATAAATAATATATTTCTGAAAACCTAGGGACGACAATTTATTAAAATAACAAATTGATTTTAAATTATTTTTTAAATCATAGTCTGGGAATTTGACCGAGTGGAACTTTCCCGTGAGTAACGCGAGTTTTAGTGGTTTTAAGAAAATATTACTAAATAATAAATATTTTCTTTCGTTACAAAGCCGTCTGATTCACTGCCACCATCTAGAAAACAAATTTTCTGTCATCGTGTACAACCGCTACATTGAAGACGCGTACAGTCTGCGCACAAAATATATCCAGTGACTAGCAGCACTTTTAAAGTTATTGAACAATTTTTTACATATTTCCTACTTAATTTACGAACTGTTAGTTAATAGTTGCATAAATTGTTGCATTATTTCGTTGATATAACGGCAAACCATGGAAATAAAAATGCAAACATATTTTTTGTCGGAGTTTCGTTATATTCCACTGACTAAATCTATCTTCTATAAAAATGTTACTCAGTGGAGAAAATTGTTGAACGCTAAAGTTGTATTAATAGCGTTCCACTGTGTAACAATTTTCTCCACTGAGTTTTTCCACTGACTAATTTCAACGTTCCAATGAGTAATGTCCCTCTTAGAATAATTCAAAATTTAGGGTTTAACACTTTTGTGTTCAGTTTTTGATATTTTAATATTGTTATGAAGACAAAATATTTGTTTTACTTTAAAATGATATAACAAAATAGTAATAAATGACGATTTGAATAGGTATAAAGAAAAACACGCTACTGATTAATCAACAAGTTAGTCAGAGGATAGAAACATACAATTATTTAATTATAAAATGCCTCTGTCCGAACTAAATTTTTATTATTTTCATTAATAATACCTACCTGATATTAATAAAAGTATGATTTTCATTATACCCTTTTTATTTAACTTACTGAATAAGATAATAAATCGTTATTCAGTGGAACCCAAAATCCTTTGACTGAATTTCAATAACATAGTATGATTAATTTGTAGCAGCTATTCAAATAACAAAATGTATAGAATACATTTTCTTAAAGTTCAATTAATAGACAATAAGAATTCAACTACACATATTGAAAACAAAACAAAAAAAATTAGGACCTTCATTTTAACTTATGTACACTTTTTAAAACATCCGCCCATTAAACCTTTATCATAATTAAGATGCAATTAACTACAGCCATTATCGCCAAAATGGAAACAAGGCATCAGTGTTTATCTCATATATTATTATTACCTGCATTATAAAATAACACTTTTTAGGAAAGTAAATAGTCATGTTACGTAATAAATATAACATCACGCTTTGTTTCCTCGAAGGGTTGGCCAGAGATCGTGTACCTATAGTACACACACATTTCACCAGTTATGTTTTAAGTCCCATGTAATAGGGGCGAGCCCATTACCATCAACCATGTTAGGTATTTCAGATAAATTATATTCAATGAATGCTCAGTATAAGTACACTCCATATGATGCTAAAAATATCTTTATCATATTATTTTATCAAACAGGTCAAGATTCTACCACTCCTGTCAATAAGGACTTAAGGATATTGAGTGCAAATGATAAAATGCATCACTTCCTACATTACTGTCTTGTCTGTGAGATATTGCTTCTGAGCAACTCCGTTATTGAGGCAATTAATACAATCTAAATGTTTAAGCAATATTATATTACTCGATTTCCTAAGATTGCCTTGAAATGTTCAGCATAGAAAATGTAAATATTACATGTTTCAAATGCCTGGTTGCTACTTAGTTATTTATTTACGCAACATACAAGTTGTTTTTAGGTGTCTTTGTACTGCAGCTTCCACCATAACCTGGACTGTTGGCCTTTGGCCTCACTACAGTCTATGCCTAGACGATAGACCGATAGCAAGATAGTCATTCTATTTGATAACCCAATTATCGTAGTTGGGGAGCAATGCTGATTTTAGTGGTACTTAACTCACGACCTCCATTTTTGGGAAAACCCATTTTGGGTGGTAAATAACGATAAAATGAGTAAATATGTCCTAAACACAACACTCAGTTGTTTGTGTATTTGAACATTGATCTAACAATTGCGCAAAACAAAAAGAAATGCACGTGGTTTTACCTAATTATCTAGTTGTAGATATTTACCCTACAACTTTTAATTGACCCTAGATAAAGGGAATTTAAAAGATAACACGTTTAGGCAAATAACCTGATTTGACCGCAATATTTGACGGGTCATGGTTAAGTCAAGGTCATTTGAAACGATTCGGGCTCAGTATCAAAAGTTAGGTACAATTACTTTGTATACATGTGTAATAAAGTAGGTGTGAGTAACATATGCTACAACTCAGTTAAGTATCTATAAATAATATTATCATTATCAAAAACGCTATATTACAGGCAAAACAATGTTTTAAAGCAACAAAATTATACTGAAATTCAGAAAACATTTTGCGGAAGCGTCTAAATGATTATTTTCAGTTGTAAATTATAATCTGTATCAAGGTCAGCACAATTAAATTTAATCAAATTTTAACAATACATTTCATACATTTTTCCTTGTATTATCTTGTATTATCTTGCCAACTATGGAATCGATTCTCAGTCCAAATTATTTCGATTGTTTCCAACGATGCCAGATCTTTTAGAGAGATGTACACAGTGTTTCAGATCTGGCGTCAATGCAAAGATTGCTGTGCCGGTGGTATTGAATAACAAACAAATCGTTTGAATTCGATAGCCTGGGAATAGTATTACGAACCTATCGCTTTTCTGTGCAGCAATAAAAATGGTTGACATCAATCTTTAAGTTCCAAAGTTATTTTTAATCTCTTTCTATTCCTGTAAAATTGCGTGACGAAAGATGTAATATTTAATTTATTATATTTCATAGATCTTCCTTTTATAGCTGATTAGTAAAACAATGAGTGTGGTCGTTAGATAGATAGCAATTCGTGACGTTTACATTAGTTCATTAACGTATTTAAACTTGGCTACGATTGTAACAGTGATTCAACAACACAATTATAGTGTATCTGTAACAAATTCATGAACAATGCGTGTATTCTAAGACGAGTTCGAATTAAAAGGATGTTTTTATTTGTAACAACAACATTATTGGAGTCGGCAATTTTTTTATTTCATTTCGCATACCTTTCTCTTAAAAAAATATTCAAGTGATGTTTAGAATACCTACTTAAATACCATTCCGTTGCTACTGGATTTCTGAAATCATAGAAATAGTTTATCTTCGAGAAAAGCGGCTAACTTTTTGCTGCCAAAGGTTTTAAAACTTTGTTTCCTTTCGATAGTTTTCTTTAAGGATAACAACAAATAATATCATATTTAATTATTTATCTATTTTTATCTGTTATTAAATATTATCTAATTAATCGTAGGTGTATAAATTATTACTTAGCACATTAAAAACGTCTTGTAGGTTGATACATATAGCGTTTGGGGAACCCAGTCGTAGTGTTTGAATCAATCAATGCCTAGTCATCGACTCATCGCCAATATTGGCGAAAGTGACAGTTTGACTCATTGATTTCACCACAACACATATGAATCGTATGTACCTACCTAACATTTATACCGAACTGTGCCTCAAACAGTATTCTTATAACGTAACCTTCTAATTTTATCTGTAACACGGAAAAAAATATAAATAGATTTAAAGATACATCTACAATTTATAATATCCTTGACGTTTTTCCGCGATTCAACGTAAACCGAGCATCGAGACTGCGGCATAATCTATAAATGTAAGTGAGAATCGTATTTGTATTCTTTACATAACGTAAATAATACTAACAAAACCACACAAAACGTAAATACAAGAACAACCTTGGCACTGACGCTTGCGCATCCATACAAAAATATAAGATGTGACGTCACGAACTTACCAAATTAGATTATGATGAATATAAACAAATATTCGATAGTAATCAGTTCGCCTTTTCTAATCTAATATGAGGTAACTGTGACATGTTTTTTTTTTAATTCTTGCCTACACAATTTGGACAGCATTTTCGGTTTATTTTACGTCAGAATTCTCTGAAACGGTATACCAGTTATTCGGAACTACTTAATGGTATTCAGTATATTTGTTCTAAAAACTAGATATTATACTACCTGCCATCAAAGTCAAAGTCAAAGTAAAATAATTTATTTCAAATAGGCACATATATGGCACTTTTGAACGTCAAACAAAGAAATAGAATTGATTCTAGTTGCCCCTTCCAAAAGGTAGTTTTCGTATGGAGAAGAATGGGCAAGAAACTCCACCGTTTCTCTTTTAAAAATGTTTTACAATATCACTTTTATTGTTCTGTAGATTTTGTAGAAATACCTTTGTCCAAATCACTTCGAATATCGACTAGATAACTCAAATGAAATAAGCAGTTCTATAAATAAAAAGTAGTCTGGCTAAATGTCCATAATATGGAAATTTAGCCAGACTCTCGTTCCAGTTTCTAGTTCCCATTAATTTAACTTGGCATCTAACAACTACGGGTGTAAGGGACATCCGATTCTAGGCGACCCAGCGTTGAAAAAATCTGTTTTTAAACGTACGAAAAATGTCACCTCTGGTGTGCCTGGAATCATGTACTGAATTCATGGTAACAATTTCAAGGCGCGTCAATGTTTACACCCTGTATGTTACAACTTAGGTCTTTTATTAGACATCACAAATATAGAAAGAGTCCGTGGAGTAGATACTGATTAAGTAATTACTCGACTTGGTATTTTAAATGTAAAGGTACTGGTAAGGCAACTGAAATGCAGTCTTCTGCAAAATATAATTTGGCAAATAGTAAAGAAACGTCTTATTAGAAATAAAGAGTCTTCCCTGAGTAGAATCAAGGAAGACTGGCAACACCAGTCACAACACGGGGAAGATCTTAACCCTTCAATATCAAAGGTTCCTCAATCTTTTGTAAGAAACTGTTTCATCTGGTGAAGAATAAGACGGATTATGTGGAGATAACACCAATTCCTATAGAAGACTGATCAAGATGAGAAATGTTTATTTCAGACCTATTTATAACTATTACACATTCTTGTTTTGAAGTTATATTTGAACACTTGTAGGTATACAATACACAAACAATGACAAAAAACGATTTTCCTTATTGAGCTTGTTGCAAACGTCTTTATTACTTTTTGCTACAATTCAAAGGTTTCTAATACCATAAGCAAGGAGGCATTACTCATAGCTATAATATAGTAGGTATCTGAGGCCTTAAAATACAAAAATCCCCGCTAAATATAAACTAACTACTAGCTTTCGCCCGCGGCTTCGCCCGTGTTGATGTGGGAGGAGAATATCCCACCGGAACTTACTACCGGGATTACAACCCCTCGTACCCTATGTGTTAATCTAGCTTATTAACTATCTGTATGCCAAATTTCATCGAAATCCGTTTAGCTGTTTTTGCACAAATCACAAAGACAAGACAGACGGACAAAAATTCTGCGTTACTATTTTATTACGTATTTGTATAGACTAAGTTAATCAAGGTTCTGGAAAAACAAAAACGTTTAGAACTTCATCGTATTCCAATAACCATGATCCCCTTTATTTCAAGGACTAGACATATACTTTATCAACAGCATCTATCGCTTTCACGCGGTTCTTTCCTACAACGACATATCATTCAAGTCCCGGAACCCTTAAGATAAAATCAAGCGATGTTCTCAGTAGGTATGCGAGCACCTATGATAAGTAAATACTTATAGATAATATGTTATATAGGAGGTACCTAACCTTTTTTTTGATGGTGGGAAATCATCAAATGACTTCTCCCGCTCTGAGCGGATCGGGAGGGTGTGTCAGACTTTTACTGACTAAAACCCACCCGTGTTCCCTCAGTTGCCTGTTGCCAAGGATCCTGGTATCCCTTTCGGACTTTCCCGCAACCCTGACAGGCATCGGTCCTAGCGGACCCCGTCATTTATGCTGACATCTCTTAGAGGCACGCGTGGAACACAACGCGCCATCGACACGGGCCTGGTCCTTATCAAACTGCGAGCTACCCAATGCTTATTGCTGTTCTTAGGTGTCTATATCTTTAGCAGTAAGGTTACATACATACAGTTATAGGTAAATAGTTGAAGAACATAGACAGCTCATTTGAAATATTATAGTTAAAATATGCATTTTAGGACCTTATATTTCTATTCTCTCCGAATGCTACCTAATAATGCTGTAAAATATGTATCGTTACTTGATTATTATACGCGCTCGATTTCTATGTTTACAAATGGGTACCCTGTTCTTTAGATTCAATTTCGTTTCACAGCTGTATTTGGGTACACTTAAATGAAAACAATGCCAAACTTCATTAAAAGGCAGCAGCAAATTGAAGTAACTACAGACCCAGCGATACAATATACTTTACTTTTAATTACTACGAAACTAGTAGAACAAATCGCATATTTAACTTATATAAATCACAAAATTCTTCTGTACATTGAGAAGCTACATATGTAATTGTTTAATTTTAGTGTGGAAGCAGCATTTGAAGATATCAAGAATGATTAATATCTATTTGTTCATTAAAAATCTTACCCAAATTCTCGTATGTGCTCGCAAAGTACAGATACTAGGAACATTTTCAGGAGTCACTAATGTCATAAATGTCTAATAATTAAAATAACACATAAACCACTGTTCACTCACAAACAAGCTAAGCTGTTAGCCAAGGAAACAGAAGTAAGTACCTATGTATCTATATTTTACTCACAAACATAATGTAATAAACATGCAAAATAGGTACACATTGAATTTAAATAACTGTGTTTATAAACAGCAGAACGTAGCGTTTCGGTTGTAATTATGATTCTGATACATGTACAGCGAATTAGTAAACGAGACAAGTCAATCGATGATGTAATACTATCTATATGGATGCAAACATGCTTTATTATTAGTAGGTACCTACTAATAATAAGAGTAATTTGTCAACGCAATGCTAAGGAAAAACCTACGACTTACGAAGAGTGTTTATATACCTACAATCTACATCTACATTTATGAGGAATTTGCATTTTCCATGCTTTGTAATGTACATAGTTACGTAAGGAACCGTCATTAACTCAACAAACTTATGTTTTAGCGTAACTCAACGCTCGCCACATGAGCAAAATTAAAACTAAACGGTGAAAGCAAACAATGAACTGTAAATTGATAATATTGATTTTGTAATACTTAAACCGTTCATTGAATGGACGCTGAAAACGATATGGTGCTTTTAGAATTCTTTGTATTCAAACATATTTTATGCAAAGAGTTTTGGGTGAAAATAAACCACAGCTTCTTCGAAACAGCTACCATTAAAGGTTCTAAGAGATAAGCATCGATTAAAGGTATAAAAAACTTCTTCCTATAAAATGGGTAAATGGCATTTCCGAATTTTAATTTAAATACAAGGAATATGTGGCACATATAGTTATTGAGACGTCGCAGTGCGCATCTCAATCAAATGAAGTGATTCGATCAGTATTTAATGTTTTAAACGACGGTTCAATCCAATAACATCGAATGTTCATTTGTTTTAAATAAATAAAGCAACTACTGCAAGCAACCCATCAACTCTGTATATGGTAGACATAATATGTGGCGGTCCATCGCTGGACATAGTATGCCGTTATAATAACTATAGATACGAGCATAATAATTAGGTATGCTTCGCGCAGGAACAACATACAACGACCTTGCCACCTACGTTGACCACTATTTATCATTCTTCATAAGATTCTTTGTGAATCACGTGCAAAAATAGATCAATAATTTTAATTAAATATTAGCTGTATCTAATAAATCAGTTTACATACATACCTCAAATTACTTTGATTCGTTTATTTATTTTGTTCTTATATATTTACTTATAAAAACATATTTTTAAGTATTTTTATAAAAACATAAAAAAACGTTACTTTGATTATTATTATTCTGTTTATATAATCTGTTTTCTGTTAATGTTATAATGTTTCGTAAACGTATATGACCGCCATGTTGTTTGTTTTTTTTTACCGGTAACTTATTGATCTCGGGTGTTTTTATTCTGGCTCCGAGCAAAAAGTTTCAAATATGGAATCAATGCCCTGTATCTAAAATCGTTTTGTCATTTTGAGTTTGTGATAATTTTTTGAATATTACTTGGTCATTGACTGATATTATGTTTTATTCATCGATAATCGACTTAGCTAACTGCCACTGTAGAAATAAATCTAAATGTCATCATCGGGCGGTAAATACGTATAAGCCACCTGCCCACTTGCCTCGCACCATATGAATAAACATCAAGGTGAAACCTCATACACGGTAACAAGACAGTAGTAGGTACATGTGCGAGTTTGTATGCAGCAAGCCAGGGGGCCAAGTCTACTCATTCACAAACGTGTCAGTGGTCTTGCAATGATGAGTTTTTGACAGATTTTGTATGGCATATCTGTCAAAAACTGATCATTGTGAGACCACTGACACGGTTGTAAATTAGTAGACTTGGCCCCCAACAACTAAGCGTTCTAGTTCATTTTTACGTTTAAAAATATAATATGATAAACGTAAAACGAATCAGTATTCATTCAACAAATCGCGCACAAGGCTAAAACAAAGACGCACTAGCCATACCTACACACACTTAGAAGGTAAAAGATATCTTATCATACCGTGACAAAGCCAGGCGGCGATATCGCAAATATTTTCCTCGATATCTTGAAAAAACTCGAGTGACCTCACCTGCGATATTTCTCCTTTTTCGTTTCCACCGGCATCAATACCGGTTCTGTAGACTTGGAAATACACCATTCGTTCACTGCACTCACAGTAAGAAACTCTGAGTCCGGCGCGTGGCACACCTCAGAGCCGAACTCGTCCGAAGACACAGTAATGCTATCATACTTCTGGTACGGAACCATGTCGAAAGAGGATATCGACTTAATACTAACATTGTCATAATTAACACGATCACCAAAGTCACCCGAAGAAACTGACACATCATCCCCTCTTTCACTTTGTTCATCACTATTTTCTTCGTGTATCAATGTGTCCGTAGAATGATCGGTCGACAACGTTTCCACTGCACCGTCTTCTAAGTTCAGTATGTATTCCTTGCCATTACTCAAATTATCACTTGAATCGCTACTACTATCAGAGCTATCATTTTCTGACGATTCTTCAACGGGCTCTTGACTAGTTGATTCTTCCTCATTGTCAGACGGATCTGATCGTTTAAGTCTTAGCAACTTTTCTAGATCACATTGTGTAACCCCGTAAGACCAATGCCTTTCCCCGGGGTGTCCTTGACCTGCTGTAGATTTTCTCCTAATGACAGGTGGCTGTCGTGAGCGCCTCGTGACGACCGGTGACGCGTTCGGCGTAGTAAAGGAATACCGTCTTTCCTTAAACGTGATTTCCTCCGGAACAGGTGATTTCCTCTCCGGTGAAGGTGAAGGGGCATCTTTAAATTGATCCGGAGGTGGTGGGGCAGGTCTGTGAGGCACAAGCACGTCTCCTGATTTTCTATCTGAGATAAAACCTGATGAACTAGATTCATAACTATGTTCTGAAGCATTAGATAAAATGGAATTCACTGATACGTTAGAGTTTCTGTCTTGAGACTTTGTCACGGGACACAAATGCTGAAAATGGGATGGAATAGGATTAGCTACACTTGTCAAACTTCCCAAAGGTGATTTGCACTTGTCGAGCGACTCTCTCGAGCCGCCGAAGTTGTTTAAGTTGGTCCTTTCAAAGCGGAGAATCATATCTCTAACGGTTGCCCTGTCCTTTCTGATGATAACACTGTCTTCGTCGGAAGCATTTCCGGAAGACGACTGTAGCTCGTAGTCGAGCCGGGTGCAACACTCCTCTTGTGTCATGGCGTGGTGGTGGCAAACACAAGGTAACACAAGCCGCGGGCGCGGGTGAGCGGGCTCATATCAAAATATCCGCGGTGCGCACCTCGGACACGCGCGCGCTACTGATAACCAAACACGACTGACAGCGGCGCGCGCGCCTCACCGCCCACCGCTTTCATAAAACACCAAACACACTGCCAGCTGGAAACGGAACGCGCAGTTCTACTTATACTGGACGAATTTGAATGTACCCTAGAAAATTATCTTTGTTTGGTTCTTTAACGCTAAGTCTTATGCTTTTAAAACAAGTAAGTGATACGACATTTGAAGTGTTATTTCATTATCGTCTAAAACAATATGGACTCGCGTTTCATCGACGGTCTCGATCAAATAACAAAATTTAACTTTTAATAATTATGAATGTCAGATCAATTTAATAAGAACTGTCAAACATGATTATTTAATTAGATTAAGAACGTCTGACTTTTTCGTGGAACAAAATCTGTTAGCTATGCTATATCAAGATCTTTCTTTATCTTAGAGGTATCGGTTGTTACTGTTTGATTGCCAATCGTACTACAACTAGCAATCGTCAGGGTTACTAAACTCAGTGGTGCTAGATTGTATTAATTAAGGTTTCGAGCCTCAAGCCAAGGTTACCTCAGCCGCCTACAACGACTAGCCTACATAATTATTAAAATAAAATCTGTCAATCCAATTAATGCTTACTTGTTTTTATTACCTAATTCTAATTTACCTATACTTAATTTAAAAATGCTTGTATTTTGTAACACTTGTAATGTAATTTAAGGTTGAACACGCTCATGTATCAGACATTACATTCGGTCCATTTTTAACCGAATGATTTATACTTATCCGAATCGCATGCTTGAACATGCTACCTGCTTCCGAAGCATGATATGTGCTTATAAAATGCATCGCTCAATTATAACTGAGAACGCTATTTTTACTGCATGTTTTCTAGATTAAAATCTACGGAGAAAACTTGATTGCTATGCCATGAAATGTAAATGGGTTAACCTATTTTGGAACTGAAGAAATCAATGCCGTATTGTAAATGAACGTTCTTATCATTTAGGTATTCTATTATATTTTATATTTACAGGTATTGCCAATGTATCAATGGAAGGTGCATAAGTACTATACATATTAGAGCTAGTTTCACCAAATTCTGTTAGTTAGTTTAACGTCCAATCTCATAGATAACGGGCCGTTAGGCGTAGTGAGTGTTTCACCAAATTCGAATAGTTAATTCTCTTAACAAGGCATTAAACGAAATCACTGCAACAGAACGTCTACCTTTTTGACGTCCACATCAATTTTAACAGAACATTTCTTAATGGCTCATTAAGAATAGTTTGGTGAAATCAAAGCAACGTGCTGTACTTGCGACTTTCCACTTGGGCGACTTTTTGTGATAAGAGCATTATAAATCTAAGAAATAACATAAACCTTCGGGATTTAAAATAATTATAATTTATTTATACAACACAGAAATCATCATCAAAATAAAAAATAACACTATTTGTTCATTATAATTAATCGAAGTCTAATTTCCTGAAGGATCCTTCTACTCCAAACAAGTTTGAGGAGTTCTTGGGAGTGCCAGGCCTCTTGGACTCGTCGGAGCGGGCCTCCTCTTGTTTCAAGAACCAGTCGCCATAACTCTCTACTTTAGCTTTCCAGTGATCTGCGAAAATTACATTATGTGTGAGTTTCTAGTCGCCGGCGCCGTTGTAACACTGGTTGTTTACACATGTCATTTATTAGATACCTAGTGCAATATGTTTAGGTAATCGTTAGTTGTTACACAACAATATACCGCGTAGTAAAGTAACGCTAACATTTAATTAAGTTTTATTAGAAGTTATGTTAGGTAGGTTGGAAGGTACCTGTTAATTCTTGCAAGTTGCCGTCGGTACCACCATATTCGACCGGGAGGACAGACTTTGGTATTATTTTATACATGGCCGCATAGTTTTGATTATGGACACGAATCTGAAATCAAAACAAAGATGTTATTACTTACCTGCTTTTGTTAGGTCTGCTTCAGAGAATCGATACTTGTTTTAAATTACAAACGTTCAATTAGAAGTTGTAATGTTTTGTATACAAAAAATACAAAGAAATATGACTAATGCAAACTATTATTTCAACAATATGTCATTTCCTTACTCTCTTCTTTAATTTTTCCGCTAAAAATGTTTTAAATATTGTGAATGCCGTTTCAAATCCTGCTGGTGTGTTCAGGATGTGGTTTCCCTTTACTCGCACTGGGAGACCCTTCTCGAAGCATGATATGACCTTCTTGGCTAAGGCTGGAGTCCATTGACTTAGTACACTTATCCCTACATTTTTCATGTCCACTATTACAACCTGAAACAAATGGTTGATTCAACAATGGCCCGTATTCTTATTAAAATAATGTTTATTAATAATAAAACCATCTTTTGGAGGATTTTTTTGTTAATATAGTTTCACATTCCTTGCTCAGTTCTTATTATGGAAAAAAGAAAGGCCCCAACACGACCCTTATAATCCCGTCTTGACCGGAATGTCGTGGAAGTGATCCTACCTCACCAGAAACAGTGAAATTGTCATCTTCGAACATTAATATCTCGGTCACCATGAGAGCCACCTTAATTAAGTCAGATAGGTGATACTTGGAGGGGTCGAACACCCCTAGCCTCATTAAACATATTCGTGGGGCGTCTTCTCCTGTACAATTCTTCAGTGGCAGGAAAACCCTGAAAATAAATGAAAAATTCATGTTTGATTATCCCACAGACACGAACTACTACTGCTAGAATATTTATATTCGCACAAAAATAAAAGTAGAACAATGGAGTCGTTTCCAAAACCACATTTTAGCGGAAAGTGCCCACTGTTCCACTTTCCTCATTTAGGAAGCATTGATTAGGCGCTGGGGTAAAAATATTTTCTTACCCGAGTTTAAGTATTTCTTGAACCTTTGTCCCGCTGGGATCTCTGTTTGCGAAAAATTCTGGCACAATAGTTTTTAAAGTGTAATACATATCCAACTTCTCTTTCGCTCTTTCGAGGCTGTATTTTCCACCGCGCAAAAATCCTGTCAGCCATTGATCCGCTGTAAATTAATTGTTTTTCGTTTTAATACATTTATTGCCTGTTTAAATTCATATTCTTTCTTGGTTATCCTTGTAAAATTCCTAAAGGATATCACCCTTTACTCTGTGATATCAAGTCGCAATAGATACTTGCAGCGACATCTATTCAATACAGTACGGAACGAATGATGAAAGAACCTTACAAACAGACGGCAGACTTTGGGTTGCCAACTTTTTTACTATGTAGCATTGCTTGCTGCATTATTTCATGCAGTGTCTCATAGATGTCGCTACTATGAACAATAAAGCGCAGACAGCATTAATCATTTGAGAATATTCTCATGTTTTTCTTGTTATTGTAAATTCTCGTATGATATCGATTTATTCTATGATTTTAGGAAGTCGTTAGAATTTGAATTGATTTTAAAATTTTATATACCTTACTTACTTGGTTGTACAGATTTCAGATGTGGCTGCTTTCTGAGCCATTCTTTTATGGCTGCGAGGTCAGACTGAACCCGTCGGGGATCCTCATTTATTTCTTTGGCGGCCTTCTTCGCGAGAGCTGCTGTTAGGGGCCGAACAGCCATTTCTTATCATTAATTTGTTGTCAAGCCTAAATCAAAAGGTAATACGTATTATTGTAATCAGGCACGGATCCAGGAAAAATCCTATACCTATACCTACGTAGCTATCTGAATGATTCATCGTATATCTTATGAGTATGATTCATTTTTGTTTGATAAAGTTTAGGATTGACTTTTGATCAAGGTCAATAGGTAGTAGGTAATATCGATCTATTTTTTATCATTCAGTTTGTGAAAGATGAGTGGCTTTTCAATACCAACAGGTAATATCAGAGCCACCATATTTGTTTACCTTTAGTACCTACCACTATCTACCTACCTGATAATAAGACGAAGTTTTAAAATCAGCAATCAAAAAAGGTTTCTATTTAAAATGTATCTCCAGTCTTCCCTTAATTTGAATTGTAATAATATGCAAATGCGAAATTAAACGGAGTAGGTAATTAGAATTACTTTTTTAATAAATATAGCAACACAACAACTGTTTATTTAATGAACCAGGTAATTAAAGTATCAGACAGAATAATGCGATGACTAACCAATGCTAAAAATAAACAGTGCATAGTTAGGTATCCTAATTAGCGAGTACCTAGTTTATGATTAGCAACATATTATAATTGCATTCTCGTTGATCGCTGTTATTAAAGGTATTTAATTACCTATGCTTCAATATCTGTACATATCATAAATTAAAGTCGCTTTTTGTGTTTGTCTGCATGCCCGCGTTGTTCTTCTAAACCACGCAATAGATCTTGATGAGGGTTTCACCATCGTTTAGAGAATTTATTCCGGAAGGTTTATGTGTATTATACGTTAATATTAAAATTACATATAATTAAAAAATCTCGATGTTTTGTCAAGTCATAAAAACCGTGCGAAGCAGGAGTCGGTCGCTAGTGTTTCCATAATTTAAATTAAGTAATTCTGTAAAAATTAAGGAAGAAGGCGTGATTAATAAGTGGTATAAGTTTATGTTATGTTTTTTACTAGGGCTGGTTTTTATCCAGGTATAATTTTCTATCGAAGACGTCGACTCAGCGTAAATCCTGCGTTGGAGCCGCGTAGTACCGCGTAGGCGAGACGTAGAGGCGGCATACAGTTGGCACATAATAGAGCGTAGGCGCGTCGTAGAGGCGCGTAGATGAGGCATATTTATGCTACGACTACACTTCGCGTTATCGCGAACTTTTCTTCGTGCGCTCTCCCTCGCACACCCCTCGATTACTCGCTGAGCAACAGAGAGCGCACGAAGAAAAGTTCGCGATAACGCGAAGTGTAGCCGTAGCATTATAAACTAAATTTCGATACAGCTAATAAGAAAATGGATTCCGAGCTTCGACAACGAAATACTATTTAGGTATTTTTCTCTAAAAAGAAAATTGTTGCGAAACCAAAAGAAGAGAAATATATACCTAATATTGTGTTATTATAATTATAGTGTGTTATTTTCATAAATTGTATACAAGGTGTAATTGAAATCTGCTCCAAGGTTGCCTGTGTCCGACCCCACACAAATTGGTCATAATGGACAAACTTTTAGAATCGGATCAACCCTGAAATTACGAAAAAACAGCGGGTCTCTACATTTTGTCGACTTATGCAAACATGCTGATTTATTTTCACGATAATCATGAGTACAATGACCCCCGTAAGAGATTTTCAGTAATTGCAACATAATTATGGGGTTTTGAGGCGTTTACGTCGTCAACGTTTGGCATCTACGCAGCTTTTACGCTGGACCAAGCGCTTAGTGCGAAGCCTTACCTACCGATATTTTAGTGTCTAAATTTTGCGAAAAAGAAATGCAACATTGATTTTTTTAATTGTCCTGAGTACCTGATATAAAGAGCTTTCAAAAGTATGTGCTTTAACTTAACTTCCATAAAGCCTCCTTTTCGGATACTAGATAATTGAGTTCATCATTATGTTTGATGTATAAATAAACTAGCTGATGCCCGCGGCTTCTCCCGCGTGGATATCGATTATTAACCTTCCTCGAAAACCAATCTATCCATTGGTGAAAACAACATGAAAATCGGTGCAGTAGTTTTTGAGTTTATCGCGAATAGGACGACAGACAGACGCGGCGGAGGACTTTGTTTTATAATATGTATGTAAGGATAGTGCAGTCACGAAATATTGAACACATTAGGTATTATTTACCATAACACCATTTCACCTGTTACTTATACTAAATTAATTATAAAAAACGCCAAAAAATATACAAATTACTGTTTTTTTTAACCGACACACCGACACCGACGTTTCATACTGATGTTATGACTTACAACACTACCTACACTATACTGCTTGCAACGAGAGGGCGATACTACTTTTATAACTCGATCATTCATAAGATAACATTATAGTATTATTAAAATAATAACAATATGGGATAATTAGTGACACCTGCGTACATGTATAGGTACCTACTTCATTTAATTAGTTAGGTAACTTAATCATCTAATTAGTCGGCTTAAATGTAACTGATAGTTTGAGCCAGCATACTAAATATGGTTATCACCAGACCCACTCATACAATAATAATAGAAGAAATTACACATATTAGGTGTCAAGCGAACAGAGCGCGTTAGGAACACCACCCTGCGCTCCATAACTCAAGTAGCGGATGTAGGAGAAAACACCAGCAACAGCCAGGCTGAAGTGGGAGTAGGCCGGCCACGTCGGACGAATGCACCCGGAGAGATGGACAAACATCGTCACTCACTGCACGCCTGAAGGAGGACATCGCCGTCGAGGTAGACCGCAGCGAAGGTGGTGTGACGATCTAATAATGTTTGCGGGGCCAACATGGCCAGAAATCGCACAAAATAGAGAGCTTTGGAAGGAAAAAGGGGAGGCCTTTGCCCAGCAGTGGGACACACAATAGGCAAAACAAAAAAAAATAGAAGAAAGTCTGCAGAAAAACCTCTAAATGTATTCGCAATAAATGAATTAATTAAATAGTAACATGTGACATTTATTAGTTTTGTACGTTTGGTCTTTATAGACAGCAATAGGGAAAATAACACATGATTGCTTTTAGAAGTTGCATGCTGCTATTATAGACATAACAATAAAATGTGCATACATTGTGTCTCATGTATATGTACCTATACAGCATGTAACAAAAACCCTGTCCGACACGAAAGGCGGGTACCGCAATAACATTACGAAAAAGTAATCAAAAATGTTTTTTGTGCAAATAAAAAGTTATTGCTATTTAAAATTCACCTTTTTAGTACCAAAATTACCCCAATTTCATTATAAATTAGCAAATTTTATACAGAGACACCCGTTAAACCACGCAGCCCGCGTCCCATGTAGTAACCCGGTAAAATACCCCATTGTAAAAAATGCGGCGATTTTTTTTGCCAATTAAGTAATTACTACATTCTTAAATAGACTCTCAGTATGATTCTTCACTACCGGGACCTTGGCAACAGGCAACTGAAGGAACACGGGTGGGTTTTAGTCAGTAAAAGTCTAACACGCCATTCCGCTCCGCCCAGAGCGGGAGAAGTCATTGGATGATATCCCAGCCCCAAAAAAAAAAAGAATGATTCTTCACAACACCCGAATCGGACAGGGTTTTTCATACACACTGTATATCTACGTTCGAAAAGATCACACCATGAAAATATTAGTACCTATGCATTTCTATACCTTTTGTTTCGTCACTTTGTATTAGCTAAACAATTGCACATCTTCGCACAATATGTCCTATACCTATTATAATATGTACGATAGGAATGTGTGAAAATGTAATATAACACTTGTATTATAGGTAGGAATTAAACAAGCTAGTTCTAAATGTGTATCCATTATATCAACAATGGAAACTGCAAATCCCTAATAAACAAACTAATAATAACATGATTCTTGGTATTACCCAATAATTAGGATCTATATACGTATATTGCCATTTTGTTGACATATTTTTAGTTATCAACAAACGTAAGAAAAAACGCGTTTATTTCGGCGTTTCGTGTCATGTTGATAAGTTGTGTTGTTGAGGAAATAGATAACATTCAAACTTTAACCTTTCTCATTAAAAATATTAAGAAATTATTTAATATACAGATGGCTTACAAAAACAACTTGAATTCGCGTAATTAGTATAAGTATACATACTTACTTAGTTACGCATTATAAAATAATATTATTGCGAGAAGATATCTGGATACAAATGGTGATTCATAATAATAAATTAAGATTTTAATCACTCGACTGATTATCATAATCATAACAACGAGATAACAATAAACTTAATATTAAAAAAAGTCTGTACTGTTGACACAAGTAGGCAGCTAAAATGAAAAATGCGAAATAAACGACTATTTGACCTACCTTCTTCATAACAGTTTTATCAACTTCACGGCACTCACTGTAGGTGAAAACTGATAGCCTAATTCCAAAATATCTTCGAACGGGAAGTGTGATGCATTTTAGCGCCAAACGATCAGTACTGAATGCCGAACCGTACGCGCCTGATCTCGCCTTCGTACTTGTAATATGTAACAAGAAACACTATCTCAGTGACATTGAATTTGCTCACTCTATACCCCACGTCCGCATCGTGTGCAACTACGATTCAACATAGTCGTTCACACCTCGTCTTGAAAACGGAAACGTACACGTCTTCGTTTACATGCAAATGCAGTACCTAATTATGGTATATTTTAGTCTACATTGCCTAACAAATGAACATCGCTGTGATGCATGTAATGCTTCGTTACAAATTGCACTCAATAGAAAGGGGCCACCTTTCTTGTGCGTGTTATAAAGATACGAGTTATACAGGTCATAAACTTCATCTGTTGATTATTAGACCAATAAATAGATTGTTGAACAACACAGATCTTTTTGCCATATATGGAAACAATGAATAGAATAGTTTCGTCTTGAGTCAAAACAGCAGTTAAAATCTTATTTTTGCTAGTGAACCAATCAGAAGATATGCTGTCTCTATAACAAAGGGCGGAATCATAGTCGGTATTCTGTTTCTGAAAGAGTTATTAAGTTTTATTTACTTGTAGTAATAAATTCCACATTACCCTTGGACCGAAATAACTGGAAGTCATGGAGGGGAGACGTCGAAAACGAAGAAGGTAATAAATACTTTGTTTTATTTAGGTTGGTGCTGATTTCAAATGCATACTAAGTTTCCTGAAACAGGAATAGCTTCAATCATGGTCCTTTGGTTAAATCTGTAAATTGACATTCCTATAGAAACAATACAGATTATAAATATTTGCTCTTTCAGCGAAGGAGGTAAAGCAAACGAACCCATTCTGCCTGAAGCGGCCTTCTCCGTGACGGCTTTATGTCTGCAGTATCGTGTTATGACGCATTTCTGACATTCATTTGCGCTCTAAACGATGATGGATGTGTGTCGTATCTCTCAGAATACCGTCTTTTTATTGTTCTTTACTTTAAATTAGAAAATAACTGCAATGCCCTTCGCAAAAACACGTTCCAATAAATGCACGAACATTGCACACGTGGATTGGTCAAATTATGAAACAAGCAGTTATTCAAGATCGAGGGAATTTAAGTTGAAGCCTGTTGAAGCTATAATTTTTTGACTCTAGAAGAACATATCCATCCACATTGTCATAAAACCTACAGCCCCTAACCGAGAAATCAATAATCCTAACTATCTTAACTAATATTATAAATGCGTTTTAGTATGAAAGCGTAAGAAACAAACTCACTTTGAGTTTGTTTCTTACGCTTTCATACTAAAACAACTGAACGGATTTAGATAAAATTTGGCACATGGGTAGACCATGAACTGGAGAAGGACATAGGATACTTTTTATCCCGATATGAGAGAGAAACCGCGGGACGCAGCTAGTATTTCATATAAGTAATAAACTACTTTATTTTAAGATGTCGTGTATTTTAGTATACTTTTGTGGAAGGTGATCAATTCACTTGACCATCCATTTAATGTTATTATAGGCACTGGTAATTCAGATGTGGCCTGTGACCACGACCAGTAATTGATGTAACAATAGGGAATATGCATGTATTTTTTTAATATTTTTATTTGATAATTTACATCGTCAAATAATAGTAAAAAAAAAATCGACGGCAAAAAAGCAATTTAAAGTACTTAAAAAAAAGTTTAAAAATATCCAACCGATCCGGGCTATTTAAACGCCCTCCATTTGGCGCGCTTGGTATGGTGACGTCACAGACCGTTAAAACAAACAAGCAACTGTCAAGTCAACGTCAAACACTCCTTTTTGTATGAGTGTTTGACATTGACTTGACACTTGTTGATTGACTTGACTGTCAAAATGTCAATCATTTTGATTGTTATCCCGGATTGTTACGTCACATCCGCTCTTAGCTTTTCAAGTATTTGAATTACCCACGGTTTTTTGGGACTTTTTAAAAATTAATTTCTCGCTCAAAAAGAAATTTTATTCAAAAATATTGATGGAGGCATAATTCTAAAGTAATATAGTTTATAAAAAAAAATATTTGACCCATATTTGAATCACATGCATATTCCCTATTGATGGTTGCCATTTGATTACTGATGAAAAATGCAAGAATCTAAAACACTAAATTCATGAAGCAAGTAAGATTTAATAAAAATATTTTACTAAGTAACTTTGATTTTACAGTAGTATCGCACACGACTCAGTCTATATCCAACTTCCTAAAGGATCCGTCTTCCATGAGGTCTGCGGTGACAGGAGGTCCAATCCGTTTGGACTCGTCTGTTCCTAACTGTTCCTCAAACTTCATCCATTCATGGTACTCCTTGAATTTTGATATCCAGTACTCTGAAATTGCATTTTAAAGTTCATAAAGTCGCATGGTAAAATCTTATCGGAGTCTGGACAATGATCTTGATCATGTGTGATCATACCCAAATACTAATGTCAGTAGGTAAAATACAACAGCATACCTGTAAGTTCCGCAAAAGTAGACCCCGTTCCACCGTATTCAGGAGGAACTATTTCTTTCGGGATGTCTTCCATCATTTCTTCTAGATTTTTGTGGATTTTCAACTGTGAATACGAGCGAAAATATTATTTGTATCGATTTACATAACATTCAGCATGTATCAATTCCTTAGAACATTCTTTTGCCGATGTATAATACTGGTCATTAGAATATAAACCTTGGAAAAGCAAAAAGGTTAACCTCAAATTATTAAAAAGCAGGCCGATTTTTAAAGAAAAAAACAATGCACGCCATTTAAGAGTTAAAAAGAAAATAGAAAAATAAAACAATAATGGCATCTGACAATATTTTTCACAACTTATGGCCAGTCCATCGCGTTCGAAACCAATAAGCTTTCGCACGCTTTTGCACAAAAAATTATAAATCAGTCTCATTTTATGAAACAGCCTAAAAATAAATTCATTATTTTGGAAAATATTGAATTCTGCAGATACAGCAAGGATGTCTGAATTGATACAGAGGATCGATAATTAATTTATTTCCAAGCTGTAGTAAATATAAAATAAATACGAAAAATATTTACCCGTTGCTTAGCTTTTTCATTTAAAAATCCTGAGATGAGTGTAAATATTTTCTCAACGCCAGACGGTAAGTTTATGTGGTGACTGCCTTTTAACCGGAGAGGCAGGGAATCCTGGAAAAGAAGAAAAATACACTATTAAATTGCTGTTACTCCAACCTCGCGTGTACACTTACAAATTCTGTAATACATATTTTCGACAACTCATAAGTATGGACAGCTCGGCAATAATATCTGATTTCGCAAAATAATATTTAATTTAAGACCACGAAAAGTTTATTTGGGATTTTTCACTAATTTTGAAGCGGTCTTTATTAAAAATTAAGTTGGAGTCTCATTTCCTACGAAATATGTTTTTTTTTGCGATTTCTTACTTTTGTAGTACTTTAACTTCAGTTAGTCTAATAGAGTTCACTATTCTCACGATAGATAGATAAAGAGATAAGAAGTTGATAATAGGTATCAACTTAATATTATTATCTATTTCTTTAGAAGGTTTGTTTCTGTTCGGTTTCTTTACTCTGTGCTTGGTTCACCATTTTGTTCACCTTTTCCTATTTTCTACGAGTTTTGCATAGAACTAGTCTTTACAACTTGTAGAATACAAGTTTTGTATCGTGGTGTACATGCAACAATCAACTTAAACTAAAAGAATTTTCATGAAAAATTCATAGTGTATTTTTTTGATGTCTAGATAATATACAGATACACATTACATATATGGATGATGATATCAATACTGGGAAATCAATATCAATAATGATAAAGCCGAGATATTTAACATATTTAGTTTGTCTGATTGATAATAGGGGTACGTACTTGGGTCACAGCTACCATTTTTTTCAACATCGACGGGGTGGCTTGAACGAAGTGTGACATAGTGACACCCTCGTAGTCTGTCACGATCTTCGTACCCAACACGCAGGCATTATCGTCTTCTACCACCATAATCTGGAAACATAGGGGATGATTTATTAAATAAGTATTTATTACGAATTTACGTTGGTAAAGTCATGTTTAGGGGTGGTAAACACGTAAACCGCCTGCAAAAGCAACTAAAAAGTTCTATACAAGATCACTTTTCAAGCAATCTGATGCAGTGTTGGTGTCAGTTAAGTTAATTCAATCTCAGATTTGATGTCAGATGTCACCAACTGCGTCAGACTGCGTGAAAATCCATATCACCCTGAAACGATTAAAACAACGCCAGCAAATCAAAACAAGAATGATAGTGAATTTAATGATAACATTCAAATGATTCATATAATAATGAATTATAGATTTTATTCCAATTTACACCTTAATTCTACGTTTCCATATTGCAAGTATTTTTGTCTGTCAGTTTTTAACCGACTTCAAAAAAGGAGGTTATAATAATTGTCGTCTGTATGTATTTTTTTCATTGATATTTTCGTCAATTGTGGACCGATTCTGAAAATTATTTTTTCATTTGGTAGAGGAAGCTCAGGAAAATTCACAAGTCTACTGTTAGTGCTGGAAATATGTTTGATAATTACGAAGAATTAGGAGCGCCAGTTTTTCAATTGTAATTGGTGCTAATTTAATCAACTCTCATTACTCAATTAGAGCAAACACCTGTATCTTTTATTAGCCATAAAGTGGCCTCTTCGACGACGGCCTCGAAAGGATAAGTTAAGATTTCGTTATAAAAACCGTCAAACATCTAGGTATCAAAACCGTGAAACATCTAGGTATCAATTAATATGAATAACTTTCAGATGGCCTCGACAAGTGACAATCGCTTCCAAAGCATTTCGTATTTCTACAACGACTTTCAATTTCGATAGCTTATGTTAGTTTTTGCAAATTTTTGCCGTTTCCACCATCGGTATCGCTGATAGAATGTCACTTTGTCTAGGCCCTCTGATTCGCCAAAAGTAATACGACCCTATGTACATATGTCTTACAATTCCGCAATAGAACCTTTGAGCTAAGTCTAAATTACACTTGCTTTAGTGTCCCTATTGCACTTGCGTACATGAAAGTGCAGATATAGGTACGCAAATGCAATAGGGACAATTGCACTTCTGTACATCTGCACTTTTCCTCAATGCCGTATAGAATACTACTGATGCCACGAACAGTGTGGCTTTCTACTGGTCCTGATTAATGAAAAAGAAGTACCTACCATTGATTCGGAAAGAAGAACATAGTATTATTATAGTTAAATTGCAATAATTACCTGTACTAAATAGTACAGCATGCACATGATGTCGCACACATTGTGTGTGGATTGATCGTATCTGCCTGCTCGGATGAGGATCACTCGGGGATATAGCTTGTCTTTCGGATTCGGCAGGATCAGAACTGTTCTGAAATATAAATAGCATTCATAATGAAACCTTAGGTGGTTGCAAAGCTGCTAGTGAAACTAATTAAAGTATGTCGTTTTTGGAAAGGAGGTTCCATTTAATTAAAAAGAAAATAGAATAATGAAGAAGGCTTAATCGCAATAGAGTCGACCTCTTTTATATACGTGGCTTGCGATGGTGAAACGGGAGGAGTTGACTAACACCTCTGCCTGACACTTCGGAGGATACAAACTTAATGATATGAACTGGAAAAGGCCATATTTCAATTATATTTATCTCTATTCCCTACCCTAGTCTGAAAAACTCTATAAACTTGGGATCCGTTGGCTTTATCCTCAAGGTTATGTCAGCAGCTGTGGTTCTGAGAGTGTAGTACAGGTCCAGCTTCTTCTTAACTCGTTCTAAACTGAATTTACATCCTCGTAGTAATGCTATGAGCCACTGATCATCTGGAAATGAAATACAGTCACATGAAAATAAATATTTATACGTAGTTTAAATGGAGATTGTGTATCGTATTTTTTGTAAGAAGCCCGCCGCGGGGTAATTTTGTGACACTATAGATGTAAAAAAAAACCGTTTTAAACCAAAATCCGTGGTACAAATTTGTTTAAAACGGTTTTTAAACCCCCGATTTTGGTTTAAAACGGTTTATTTACAGCCTTAAATCAAAATCCGTGGTTTAAAGATAGTTTTAAATTTGTTTAACACGGTTTTTAAACCACGGATTTTGGTTTAAAACGGTTTATTTGCAACTTTACGTGACACATAAAATTACAATTGATCGCAATGGGTTTGATTTTGACAGTTCCCCTATGTTCATTACGTTATTGAGCAGACATATTTTTCAAACCTATGAAGCGATGGATTAGCACTCACATCCTTCAAAACGGATTGTGATTGTGATTGGTGATTTAATAAAGGTAACAAAAAATATCATATTATTTTATGTCCTCGTGAGAAAAGTATCGCATTTTTCCCACGAGGAATATTATCATTGGCCTAACAATAAGTGAGAAAAACCAATTGTGTCCATAATAAAATAAGGATAATTTATGTGTAAAAATATTTAAATCAAGTTAATTGAATGCAATGTATGTGAAGAATAATAAAGAGAAATAGAGAGAAGAAGAAAAAGGAAGGAGGTAGGGTAGACCTGGGGGGGAATGGGGGGCAAACAGAGATAGTGAAGAATAATTAAAAAGATGAGGGTAAGAGAATAAATAATGCTTAATTCTCTTGCTTTTATCCCAAATTTTATTTGAGTGTATCATCACAAAGATAAACAAATGAATGTTAATAAGGTTAAACCAAAAACTACAAAACAAAATAAAATCAATATTATATTGACGTTACGTTGAAATAAGTCCCTGTAGGTTGATTGATTGTATGTGATCACGATAAATAGATAAATGTTATAACATTTTTTTACTCGGTTTTAGTTCAAGTAAAGTCTACTTGCTCTGATGAGGAATCAGTTTCTATGTAATTATATTTTCGAATGGGACGAAATATCCTTCACTATGTAGAAAATAGAAAACAGAGATTTTGTGAAAGAGTTGTCATCTTTTCTTTTGTGAAGCTAAAACAACCTGTATTCACACTTCAGCCTACGAGTTTGGTTTTCAAGATAAGCCCTTACAATTAAACAAACTTGAATTCTTTCTATAACACGTTTATCTATAGATAACTTCAGACATTCCCGAAATATGGGTGTAGGTATGAGCTGTCTTCTGTTACAATTGTCCTTATCCCTTCTCAGTATACCTCCCTACAGGTGTTATGTTATAACTTCCAAAATTACATACCTGTTCTTGCTTTCAGGTGAGGCTGCTTCGAGATCCATTCCTTCAGATGCTGCAGATCATTAGGAACCTGTTTCGGGTTCTCATTCAACTCCTTTTTGGCAATTTGCGCCAGTTCCGGAGTCAACTCACGAATCATTCTTTTGTTGTTTTTTACCTGCAAAATACAATTCAATTTTATTATTATACAATCCAAGTTTCTGTTCTGTCAATAATATTTGCTGAATCAAAACGTTTCCCCATTTACCCAATATTTATTATTCAAAAACTGCTTATCTATCGAAAGCTATCAACCAGTTAAGCACTGATAAAGATAACCTTTCAAAATAAGTAAAAAATAACACTTTTGAATACAGAAGAAACGGATTTAAATACTAACATTTGTCCACACGTACGAGTATTATACTCCATATTTTTAAAGTAATAAAAAGTAAGGTAAGACCCACCTATGGTATCGTGCGCTGCCGGCGGCGTATCGACAAACTGATAAAGAACTCGCTTGTTATCACAGTCGTGTTGTAAAACGGCGCCGACTACCAATATTATCCAATCATGCGACAGACGCAATCAATGTCTCATTTCAACCGTAATTACTTGACAACAATCAAATTTGACTTTGGATTGACAATATTTAGGTACCTACATACTTCAGGTAGGTACAGTACTTTTCCCCATTATTTGCCGCCACCTCTCATTTCGCTTTAGATAAGAGGGATGGCCAACTATACCAACCCAAATGTGCAGCTCAAATCACCACAAAAGTCACCACTTGCGATTACCTATCACTTGCAAAGCCGTACTTCGTTCTTTCACTTTAATCCGCCCAATTTTTCAATGCTTTTAGTTCTTTACAATTTTACCAGTCCACTAATATTTTAACTACTTACTCTACTTTCTTTACACTTTACAAATGGAGCCACCGTGCATTTAAACTTAAAAGGAGACTGCCCACTAAACAGTATCATAAAAAAATTACAGTGTGGCTCAATTTAGGAGTTTAGAAGTGTTGTTTAATACCTTTCTCCACATGACCCTGACGAACGTTTATTTTAATAAAAAAATGGACAAATACTACTTTCAAAATATTATGAGTTTTGTTTATTTCACGTAAAACCCGGAAACCCTTTCGCCTTGAGACAATACACAATCACTTACGCACTTAAATTAACAGAAACAAAACAAGACTTGTCTTTTCTTAAAATATTATATTTGCACGAGTTATCTAAACACTATCTAGAAATAAACACTATCTAGAAAAAATCTTTGAGTACCTAATACACAATTAGTGCAGAGATCTATGTCGATATTTTATTAACAACCACCGACTAATGTGAACCTTAGATATAGAGATATTATAATGACCTTACCAATCATAAAGTAATTTGCTATAATATATAGTTGTCTATTTTAATTAGTAAAACACGCGTTTAATATCAATTATATATATATATATATATATATTACGGAAATATTTTATCAGAACAAGAAGTAATACTAGGTATAGCCAAAACACAAACAGTTTAAAACAGTGACTGATAGGCCGATATTGAAGGCGTTCGAAGTTAAACATTCAACCATTCCAGATTTTACCTGGTACAATCCTGCCCGGTTGAAAAATGTCAAACATAGCATAATGAGCCTATAATGTCCCCACTGCTGGAACACAAGCCTTCTCTCTGTAAGAGGGAGTGGGCCGTAATCGACCACGCGGGCCAAGTGCGGGTTGGTGGATGTCACATGTCTTGGAATTTTTGGTTCTAAGACATGCCGGTTTCGCCACAATGTTTTCTTTCACCGTTTTTTCACAAAGTAAAGCGCCTGTCTAATTTCGAACCTACGACCTACAACTCGTCAGTTACAACTGGGCCAACTCTGCTCTACTCAAAAGCATCATATAGGTATATCGCAGAAACTGTAGGGTAAAAGTACAATTTTGAACGCGGGCAAAACGCGAGTATCACTTTTGTACGAAGTAAAGTTGCTAATCTACGTCAAGTTTTCTAAAAGACCCCTGGACGCCAAACATGCTCTCCGCAGTCTTTGGTTTCCCTGGCCGCTTTGATTCATCTGTCCCAAACTTCAGATCTTCATCAAACCAGTCTCTGTATTGATCCAGTTTCTTCAACCAGTAATCTGTAAGTAAATTAAGCTTTTAATGACTTTATAAAGGTCGAATTCGGAATCTCAGGCTCACTTTACTATGATAGTTATAGTTGACTATAAGTTAGTGGTAACACTTTGACCTTGTACGTAGTACGGAGTTTTTTAATAGAATAGGTAGACACAGCTATACATCAAGCTATATATTTCCAGTTTACGCTGATCTCGCATTGTATAGGATTTCCGTGTAGCCGTGTGTACGAAGCCAGATTATACGGCTTTTGTTACCACTAACATGCGGCCTACAGTACCAACTAAGTTGGTCTCATGGTAAAAGTTATTTATGATCATGAGTACTCTGATCACTAAAAGATTGTAATGAATTCAAGACAGCCTGTTTAAAAATTAAGGAAAAAGTCGTACCTATGATTTCCTGTTTGGTTCCACCCTGCCCTCCATATTCTTTTGGCAATATTTCTTGTGGTACGTATTCATGAAGCACTCTTAAATCCTTTCTATACATATGAAGCTGAAAAAATATATTTTTTATTTATTAAAACTTTATGCAGAAGTAAAAAAACGACTGTACAAAGGCGGACTTAATGCCTGAGGCTTTTTCTACCAGTCAACCTTAAAAAATATAGGTACTTGTTAATACGTAATTCCTTAGATACTTAAGTTAAGGTCGGTTTAGACCAAAAGAGCGATTGCACATTCTATCCCCATTCTTCCAAATTACTTTTGTGTAAACAAGGACAAAAGCATTCTTTCGTTGGTCTATCCATACTCCATTAAAAAATATCTAATGGAAAATGGAGGCAATAATAAGCAGTGGACTGTATATTTACACTACATAAGTATATTTCGTGAATAGCATTTTCCTTTTACAAGTCAAGCAAGTCAAAGTACAAAAACATAATACGAGTACATCGTAAATAGAATAATTTCAATCGGTGGATTGTAAGGCAAAACGAACGATTACTCGTAAAACTGTTTATTTTAAAACACAAAAAAGATCAGCGTTACACCGTAAGTCGTCGTGAATCTAGTTCTCGCCATTCCGAGTGCAACCTCTTCCAACAATATCAAGAAAATAATGCTCTTGCCCTTGTTCTGGTTCTATGTTCATTTGGTCTAAACCCAACTTAGGGCATGTGCTAAGTACTATACTTACTTTTTTCTGATGCTTCTCGTTTAGAAGTTTAATAACAAGATTGAATAGTTTTTCAAACGCCGGTATCGTATTTATGAAGTGTAAACTTTTCAGTCTTAACGGTGACGCATCCTGAAATTTTAATGGAAATTCGTAAAATAGCATGTCACTAGAATTAATTACACCCCGCACCGAGCTCGTGTGGTAGATACTGGCATTAGGGCCGCTCCCTGTCACTCAGAGGAGGCCTGTGACACAGCAGTGGGAACATTATAGGCCGATTATACTTATGCTATATACACCTGTTTACAGTCTACTACTAAATCTAGCAGCATGACGTCTAGCGTCAAGACGAAAAAGCATGACAATGACAAATATACACTTTTTTTTATATATACCTGTCCTGCTATAACTAATTTCTTCAGCACCATCGGTGTCATTTGCATGAAGTGTGTCATAGTTATCCCTTCAAGATCTAAAATATTGAGAGTCCCGTTTACCATAAAAGCATCGTCTTCCAAATACTGAATCTGTAATAAAATATGAAGAACTCTTGAATACGACAACTAGTCCAAACTGCCTACGTAAATTAATGGAAAGTAGTTAAAGTCAAAATAATGTTGAAAAAAGGATAAAAAAATGTTAATACACAAATCCACAAATAATATCACAAATACTCAGAATTACAAAAAAATATAATGTACTAACCTGCATACAGCAATGTGCGAACGCGAAGTAATCCGTGGGCGAAATTTTATTAGGGTCATAGAGGCTAGGTTTGACTATGACGACTCTTGGGGCCAGGGGAGACGCTAGCTTCGGCAAGACTAACCCTGCCCTAAAAGAAAAGTGAATACAGAATACATTTTACCCAAAATCGTGCAAGGTTAGCAGGTGAGGCAGATACTTTAGAACTATCTTTTATTATGTATACATTCAGGGTGAATTTTATAAGTATATGGCCAAATTCGTAACCAGGGAAATTTTTTGATAAAAATAAAAACTAAATAACCAAAAGTTGACTAAGTCTAGCGTCTGGCCTAGTCATTTAACTTACCCAGTTTGTAGCAAATATTTAAACCTTTGATTATTCGGTCTGAAACTAAACAAGTCCGGTGACAAAGTTCTCAAAGAGTAGTACAGATCCAGCTTCTCTTTGGCTCGTTCGAGGCTGTGCTTACAACCCCTCAGGAAGGCTGCTAGCCATTGGTCATCTATAAAATAGTAGTCAGTTTCTATGTATGTAGGTAGGTATATATCGCAGATGGACTGTCGAATCCGCTGTTTTACAAAACCGCTAGTTGTTTTACAAAAAAGCTCCGTTATGTAAAATAGCTGAACGACGTTAAGCGGTTTTTCATAATGTTGCATAAACGGTTTGCATTTAACAATGCAGCGGGTCAACGATTAGAGGTTATGTAAAACTGCGTAAAATGAAACGTCAGATTGTAGATTTTTGTTCTAAATTTTGTCGCTCGTGGCATATCAACAATAAAGGCGTCCGAAACAGAAATGATTAAAACGAGTAATATGAGTGAAAATTACCCTAACTCAAGTGAAAACATCAGAGGATTATGAAAGTCAGTCCTAAAAATACTAAATAGTCAAGTAACTGCGACCATCTAGGAAGTAGCGCTCGCCGGCCGCTCCTGCAGCGGCCGCAGCACCCTTCGCTTCGCTCGCTCGGCTCGCGCGCGGTTGGTCACAGTTCTAACCTAACCTAAACCAATTGGTCAGGGTGCCCAGCTTAGTCACTGCGACCAATTCGGCATTAGAAGCCACACCAAACGCATAATGTGACTGCAGATAAACCATTCTGCATATCGTCAAACCGTGGGTAGCGGTTTTGAATCAAAATACTTATTGTCAAAAACTATCACCTCCACATTGCCTTATTTCCAAAACTCGAAGATATTCCAATTCCTAAATGATTCACATCCCGAACATTTCAATCACGTTCATTTCACCAATAACAATTAGATTTAATTAACTATACGTATCGGGGAATCTTATATTAGGTGCTTTATTTTTAGTTTTTCTATAAATATTGTCGGATTTCTTTTAATTGGTTGCATTTCTTATTCAGAGTTTTTTCTTAACTAAACAGATCATCATCTGCCGAGCCTTTTCCCAACTATGTTGGGGTCGGCTTCCAGTCTAACCGGATGCAGCTGAATACCAGTATTTTACATGGAGCGACTGCCTATCTGACCTCCACAACCCAGTAACTGGGTAATACGGTACCCCTTGGTAAGACTGGATGTCAGACATTCGAGCTTCTGACCCCGATTCCCGTAACGACTGTCAAAGATCCACAAATGACAGCCGGGACCAACGGCTTAACGTGCTTTCCGAGGCACGGAGGAGTCTCGGTATGTAAAGATGGTCACCCATCCACGGACCAACCCCGGCAAGCGTAGTTAACCTGATGGATCGTCCCGTGCGGCTGGTATTCGGGAGGAGTTCGTGGCTAAGTGCCACGAACTCCTCACTCTCTACAGCTCTCTACAGCTCTCGAGATCTTTACTAAACAGATAACACAAAAAAATGCATAATTGTTAGTGTCACAGCTTATTCACTGCAGTATTATTTTCCAGTTTCTGACCAACCTATGCTTATTCGGATAATTGAATTCGCTAGCAAATGGGTCAAAACCTAAGAAATATAAATTATATTTACCTGTTCTAGCCCTCAGATGAGGCTGTTTACTAATCCACTCTTTCAAATGTTTTATGCCATCCTCGAGTATCTTCGGAGTCTCATTCAGTTCCACTTCTGCCTTCTGCCTCAAGTCAGGATTTAAGGGTCTCACTAACATCATCGAATTTAATTGATTTGCTTTATTTTACTTCATTAACCAAATGTCCTCTATCTACTTTCAGACACTTTTTTTGAATGATTACAAATTAACAAAACTTTAGGAAGTAAGTAGTGAACGCCCGTGAACTTTTAAAACTTTCATATATTATTTTAATAACAAGATCAGAGCAAAATTAAAGCGAACATGCGTCCGCCACTGTTTCGGAGTATGAACATAATAAACAAATAAATTGTCTCGCCACTTCCACTGCAGAAATTCAGAAATATAACAAACTAACTATACCTACAAGAAACGTGTTTACCTTATATACAGACTTCCTATTGTTTATTTTTAATTTGATAAACATCCATGGTCACTGATAGTACCCCCTCAGATACTTTCATACCTATCTAGACCTAAATGAGCATGACACGATTTAATAATTATTATAATGCTCGTGCCTTCTCTGCATATTATATTAATACATTTATTCATAAGACAACTTTTTGTTACCTACCTAAAATCTTATGAAAAACAATGTGGAGTCGTTGATTTGTTGCCCTTGGCTCATTTGTATAAGTACGCCTAAATATGTCTGATCTCATACTTTTGAAAGTTGTTTTTGTTTTTATGTTAACCCTTATGAAGTACAAACAAATGTATTATGGAGTTCTCCTCTGTCTAACTAGTTTTTGAATGCTCTTCTATTTAAAATATTATCTAGGAGCTTTCTACTGATTCTCATATCCTGATACGATATGTGACTTTATTTAATCAATATATTATTTCTAAAGAAAAAAAAACTACAACCATACACAAAACATATTTATTTTTATTTACGTATAAAAAGATTTAAAAAAAGTCTCAATCAACTTGAAGTTGTCTAAAGGAGCCTTCTACTCCGAACATGTCTTCAGCAGTCTTGGGTTTGCCAACTCGCTTTGATTCGTCTGTGCCATATTGGAAATCCTCATCTAGCCAAGAATCGTACGCCTTCACCTTATTCCTCCAGTGTTCTGAAAAATATCATAAAACCCAATTAACTTTTATGTCTAAAATCATGACTAAAACCTCAAAGACATTTGTAATTACTGTCCGGTTACAAAGAACATAAGGAACGGAAGGCATCAGTAACGAAAAAAAAAATATTAAAAAGAAAACTTTAATGGCGTTAGTCCTTTTTTTTCACCGCGAATGGCCAGTTTGTTGAGACATTTCCGTAGAACATAACAGTTCTTATCATGAAGGTTTAATAGAGGTAACGAATAAAAGTTATTAAAGGAGATTCTTTTGGCGCTCAAATGACGTTGACAGGGCGCTCTGGCTAAAAGTTTGTGCAATTGTTTTAGAAATGTAATTAGTCGATAGGGCCCGCATGCCAGGTGCGGGAGATTTCTGGAACGCGTGCCACAGTGCCCGCATTCGGAGAACCGAAAATGTATTTGACTCACGACCCGCAAGCTGTATATCGACCGATGAATTTCATTGGTCGATATCACGATCGGTATAAAGCAAGCGGGGAACCCCTGCATACGGTAACGAACACGTATCGACTTGTTAACTTTCATTGGTTGTTATCTCGCCTGCGGGGACTCCCGTATGCTGTATACCGAACGAGTTAACTACCAATGAAATTGCGCCATCAAGAGGTATGCAAAAAGACTTTTCTCAAAAAAAAAATCCTTTCAAACCGTAAGAGGCGGTTTGGTTCAATTACAATTTTATCCTCTGTAATGTCGACAACTTAATGTCGATATCTATTTTAATCTAGCTACTAATCTAAATGGATTAGGCAGAATTCGGCAACGTGTTTGGTGCCATTACTAGCGATTATCAGTTCCTATAACGTACAGACGACAGACGTTAAGGCATATTAAAGAATCCCATCGTTTGTAGAAAAGCACCACATTTACACTCCAAAGCAGAGTCGTGGATCTCCACCTGCGCCTTAATTGCGTAATACACGATCAATCTCATCAATCAAAATTGGTTTGAAACAAATGTCCATCGCTTCATAAGTTCGAAAAAAAATCTGCTCAACAACGTAAATAACGCAATAAATCTTGTTGAACTATCTTTGACAGTGAAACAAACTAGTCTTAATCGGTTACTAAAATAAGTTACGCAATTAGATAGCTGAACCGGTTGGCAACAAAACTAACAGAGGTAAGTTGTTACTAAGTATTTGCAGGAATTTCATTCTCTTCTTCCCTTACCTGTAATTTCCTCCACTGTGCCAGCGGTTCCACCATACTCGGCAGGCAACACCTCTTTAGGGATGTATTTGTACAATTCATCGTAATTCTTGTTGTGGACGTAGAGCTAACAAATTAACAATATATATTACAACTCCAGTAGCTTTTTAATCATATATTTTTATTCTAGCTGCGCTCCGCGATTTCACCCGCATAAGTCTCGATCCCGTGAGAATATCGGGATAAAAGGTATCCTATGACCTTTTCCAGGTCATGGTCTACCCGGGTGCCTTTCATCGTTCAGCCGTTTTAGAATGAAAGCGTGAAAAACAAACAACTTCACAGCAATTCCACCAACTCTCTCTTTTATATTTGTGATTATTATGGCGTACATAATAAAGAGTATTCTATTATTCTATTCTATTCTATTCTCTCTTTCACATTTATAATATTAAAGTTAGGATGGATAAGAATAAGAATAAGAATAATTTTATTTGTTACAAAATATACAGACATAAAATAATAATATGGTGATACACTACTTAATTCTATGTTCAGATATTGAAACATCTGTGTCTGAACTAGATATAAAATATCTGTATTTCAGACATCAGCGCTCTTCCCGTAGGCGACACTTAAAAATTAATTAAATTGTTTGACCTCTATACACATCTATAATAGATTGGATAGAACATTATAATAATAAAATAAAAGAAAGTGACAAATATAGAAACACAATCTTAAAAATTAGATGTATTTGTGATGGCCTCCGGTGAGTAGAGTGTAAATGAGTGTATGTGTGTTGGAGGGTGAGTATTATTGTAAGCTATTTTACGATCGACAATAGGTTTTCGGTCTCAGTGTAATTTAGCTTACGAATGCGGTCCACTACCGTAATTTTACATTTGCTCCTATTTAAGGGATATATCTCTATAAGCTTATTTACTCTTTCATACAGAAAAGAGCCCAGGAAACAATAGTGCTTTCGAACGTATGGGTGTTTAAAGGTCGGTAGATCGGTGTGCGTAATGACCTTTCGTCTGCGCTTAGATATATAAGAGGACTTGTTATATTTAGTATGTTTATGATGTCTCAAGACTGCGTGCAGGATAAAGAGCTGCCGGACAGTAAGGACTTCACACGACTGGTACAAAAGGTATGTTGGGAACAGATAGGGTCGGAAGGTGCTGACTTTGAGTACTGCTCTTTGTGCAACTTCCAAAGGTTTGAGTATAGTTTGTGACGTGCCTCCCCATACAGAAATACAATACTGCAACACTGATTGACCAAGCGCTAGGTACACTTGCTTAATCAATTGAGGTTCAGCTGCAATTCTTAGATTTTTGAAAACGAATATTAGTTTTCTTACCCTAGAAGTAACCATGTCTATATGAGGTCGAAAAGATAGATTATTGTCAATAATTACTCCTAAATATTTTACTTTTTTTGCTTTACTTAAGCCAGGGCAAGAACAGCTTACATCATTACAGCAATTGTGTGCTATTATGGAGAGACTTGAGGGTAAGGGATTACAATTTCGCATAGAAAAGGTGAGATATTGCGTTTTACCTGCATTTAAAGTAAGAATATTTTTTTGCAGCCAGTGGCTTACTATATTAAGTCCATGCTGTGCACTCCTATAGATATTTTCCCAAGTATCAGCAGAAAACAGAAGCACCGTATCGTCTGCGTACGATATTATTTTACCTCCATCAAGATTTAGGTCACAAAGGTCATTTAAATAGATGAGAAATAGACTTGGTCCCAAAATACTACCCTGAGGGACACCGAAGGAGACAGGTAAGTCAGTGCTTGCGTTATCACCTATTTTCACACATTGTGTCCGATTAGAAAGATAGTCTGTAAATATTTTGAGTTGGTCTCCTCTAATACCTATTCGTTCCATTTTTTGTAGAAGCAATGGCACAGAGACCGTGTCAAAGGCTTTGGCCAAGTCCAAGAATATGCCAATAGTCTTTTTGCCCGCATCCAAATTTCCCACCACATAATCAACAAGTTCATGGGCTGCATCACTAGTCGACTTGCGAGCTCGGAAACCAAATTGGTTGTTAGAAAGATGGTTATTGGTTTCTAGGTAGTTTATGAGTCTTTTATTGAGGATGCGTTCAAGGAGCTTGGAGATAGAGGGCAAAATAGAAATGGGCCTATAATTGGTGACGCGGACTTTATCTCCCGATTTATATATCGGATGCACCACTGACTTCTTTAGGACTGTAGGAAAACACCTTGCTTTAAGCAAGTATTAAAAATATGTGTTAGAAGGGGCACAAGTACGTGTTTATTGTCCTTAAGAAGGCTATTTGGTATGGAGTCCCAACCAACGGAATAGACATTTTTCAGACCCATGATCAAATTTTCTACCTCCACCTCATCTGTGTCCAATAAGGCTAGAGATTTTACACAATGGTTTGGGTTTTTTGTTGTGAAATTTAGGTGCTCCGAACTATCAGCCAAGTCCTTGCCTACATTGACAAAGAACTCGTTCACTTTTCCCATCGATTCCCTTGCGTTGGATGTATTTATTAATTCTGTCGGGGTATTTTTAGTATTTTTAGTATTCGTTATAATTTTTATTGCATCCCATATTTTTTTGTTATTAGTGCCCGCAGTTTTTAATAGGTTCTTTTCGTATGACGTTTTAATTTTCTTTAGTAGAAGTTTACAGAAGTTTCGGTACCTTGTGTAGATTATTTTAAGTGTGTTGTTTTCAGGTGATTTGATGATGACAAGTGTTTTGTGTTAACTTACTCTGGTTCTGTTCTTCTCATTAAGCAACCCTTTGATTGCATTGAAGATTGTTTCAAAACCTGGTGGAGTGTTCAAGTAATGAGTCCCTTTCATACGCATAGGCGATGCATCCTGAAAAGTATTTTATGTATGGGTAAGTAAGGTAACTAATCGTCTTCAATAAAATTGGTCAAATTATAAAACCGCTAGTCTAGCCTATTTTTTTTATCTTACTCTCAATACTTCCAATTTTTTATTATTTTAATTTGTATTCAAATATAACAATAAGCTAAAAGTTTACCTGTCCCAAGGTTACCATCTTCTTCATGGTAACTGGTGTCATTTGCATGAAGTGTGCCATCGTCACTCCCTCTAAATCTAAGATACTCTGGCCACCAGCCACTGTGGCGTTGTCGTCATCATTTAAGACTATCTGAAAAGTAGATTTGTTTTCGTTATCTTACAAATTTAAAAAATCAGAGACAGCTGTCTAAGTCGCTACGTACCTAATAGTCAGAAAAAATTTATCTTTGACACGAGAAGAAGATAGTTATTTGTGCAACAAGAGAGCAAAGTTGGTTTTTGCTGCGAGTGTTCATTTTGAATCCCGAGTAAACGAAGGATTTTATAATTGAATCACGAGCGTAGCAAATGTTTCAGGTTAGAATCCTGAGCACAGCGAGGGATTCAAAGACACGAGATGCAAATAACTTTGGTCTCGTGTAACACATACAACTTTTCACTGAGTTTTCTACTGAGTAATTGAAACCATTTGTTTATCTAAAGTAAAATTTATTTAATTTTAATCAAAGTACACACGGCTACACATCAAGCTATACATTTCCAGTATAAGCTGACCTCGCATTGTACGTGTAATCCTACCCAATGCGAGAGCAGCATAAACTGGAAATGTATAGCTTGATATGTAGCCGTGTGTACCTATTTTCCCTCATTTCTGCCATCTCATGGAAAGGTAATTTATGCCTTTGCTTTAGAACTCTGGGGACCTGTGCCCTGTTTATCAAAAGTTACAAGTCGACACGTTCACAAGTTACCTAGAATGTTAATTTTCGTTAAATTCATAGCTCATCTCCATATTCATAAACAGCCTTAATGTTCCCACTGCTGGGACACGGGCATCAGGTCATCTGTCTCTTTTGACCACATTTTAAAAAAGAAAATCGAATTTATATATTTATTGCGGTACTTGTAAACTTGTAAGATGGAACAGAGGGTCGCCAGACACTCTCAGGATTTGTTATGATTTTCTACAAGTTGTAACTTACAAATATTTTTTTGCTAAACAAAATCACGAATAAAAGTGTCAAAATGTAAGTACTTGTAAACTAAATAATGACATTTGGTAATACAAGGCTTGTAAGTTTTGATAAACAGGGCACTGAACTCAACAAACTGTGTGACGAAAAAAGCGAGAGATAGAAACAAGTCGATTCGAAGTTCGACTTTAAATTCCATAACTAGTAGGCCCAAAAAAGAAACAAGCAATAAAACGTTCGGATACATATAACATGTTGTATTTTTTAGCTTTAGGTATTCCCTCCAAACACAGCATTAATATTGCGAGCTGTTTCCGCTGCGTTGCTTCCACGTTAATTTTCAATGTATCTTTACTTTAAAAGCTGAATGCAAAAACAATTGAAAGTAAACAATCAAATCTTGTGAAAAAAGTTTCACTCTGGAATCTCACATGATGCAGGTTTAATTTTAATTTAAAGGGGCCAGTACGGCAATTTCATATTTAAACCTAGGGGTTTAAATATGAAATTGCCGTTTTAAAGTATAAAGCCTATTAAGTTCTCGCTGCTGAGGTGAAAAGTTGTTACACGAGACCAAAGTTATTAAAATCTCGTGTCTTTGAATCCCTCACTGTGCTTAAGATTCTAGAACCTAGAATCGAATCCTTCGCTTGCTCGGGATTCAAAATCAACACTCGCAGCAAAAAACAACTTTTCTTGTTGCACAAATAACTATTAAAAAGTTACTTTGTCTCACGCTGGCAGCAAAATCAAATTTTGCTCACTGTTTGTAGACAGCAAAACCTGTTTATTTGAGGTGCTGAGGTGAAGAGTATATTTTGCCCAGCTATGTCGGGGCCGGCTTCCAGTCTTACCCGATGCAGCTGATATCAGAGTGGTTATTTAAAATTAAAAATAATCTAGTACATACCCTCATCAAAACGTTGGTAGCGGACATGATGTCTAACATGTGGTACTTGTTGGTATCATACTTCGCTGGTCTGATAATGGATGTGTGTGGCGCGTCAGGTCCTGGTGCCTTGGGCAATATGACAGAGACTCTGGAAACAAAATCAGTGCATGTCACGAGAACATTTTTGAGTATGAATGTGGACATAAGATACGGGAAAGACCAAGGAAGCTATGGATAGATTGTACGACAGAAGATTATGATATTCAGGTTAGGAATACGATAAATACTGAGATGGTGGCGAACATTGGCTGCGCCGATCCCAACCTCTAATAAAATGGGATAAGGGCAAGAAAATGATAAATATTATAGATATTTTTTGATAGATTACCCCAGACTTAGAATCTCGTCAAAAATTGGATCGGTGTGCTTGATACGGAAGAGTTCAGGTGCCGTAGTCCGGAGGGAGTAGTAGAGATCCAGTTTCTCTTTTGTCCTTTCCAGACTGAACTTGCAACCCCGGAGGAACGCCACCAGCCATTGATCATCTGGAAATTTGCATGTAGCCGGTTATTGTATCAAATTGGACATTTAGGGGTTTATTCATAAACGATGATTAAAGTTAAGTGACGTTCAAACGTCAAAAATGTATGGTTAAACAGTCGCTAATCATTACTTAACTTTAATCATCGTTTATGAATAAACCCCTTAATTTATAGTGACAAAAGCTAAGTAATTAATTGAATAGACGATCAGTTTTTGACAGATATGCCATACAAAATCTGTCAAAAACTCATAATTGGAGACCACTGATCCACTGAGACGTTTGTAAATTAGTAGACTTGGCCCCCTGATTATTTCTCGTGGACTACAGAGCGCTAAATCGGAAAACTTTAAAAGAAAAATATCCGATGCCTCTAATAGACGATCAAATTGATAGTCTTTCGGGTCAGGTTTTCTTTAGTACTTTAGACCTGAAATCCGGCTATCATCAGTTCAGTTTCAGAAGTGGTATATGCCTACGGCATTAAGTCCGCCTCTGTACATTTGTGTGCTTAAAGTATTAAATAAATAAATAAATATCGCGTCGCTACATTACGTAGCCGTAATAACAAAGGGTTTTCTTAATAATAATAATGAAACATTATGATAAAGTTTGAAAAGAATGAAGACGGAGGACTACAACAATCAGGATTGTAGGTAGGTACTTCCTATACAGCGGAGCTGGGGCTAAAACATTTTACAAGATAATTTTTTAAATAATAGGAAGTATAAAATTCCTATAGGTAACATTAGGTATAAGACAACTTTGCTATTGGTTAAAACTAATAATCTGATAGAACTTGACTGTTAAAACAAACCACTGTTGACGAAAGATATCGCAGGTGTCAAACGACATTTTTCTTGCTAAGTGATTGATATTTTTTTTTTGTATGACAACACTTTCAATAATCATTTATCCATTTTAAGGTGACTTAATGAAACTAATATTTTGTAGATTATGTTTGATAAACACGACTTTAGGCGCATCACAGGCCAAATACGTTAATAGTAAAAATGTTTTTAAATGCCAGTGTGATAGAATATAGTAGAATATTTTTATTTTAATTTCTATTAAACAAACGTACCTTTCATTTGATTAATCCCTTAACAAGTGTGTATCATACACATATTTAATCGTCTTTGGTATGTGATGTGCCTTAATTATCTCTACAATACCTATAAAAACCTAATGTGTAAATAGTGCCACGACTCTAAATGCACCCACGTTGCTAGATCCCTGTGAACCAATAGTCAAGATGAGAGCATAGGAAAAGCCGATATCGAGCCCTTCTCTCTTCTCTAGGCAACCTGAAAGTAGACAAAGTTGTGGAAAATGCAGCGAATTGTTTGCATTTCAGTTTAACGTTGATATACCACGCCATACTCACACACTTCTTCATCATTTATATTCAACACACGCCATTTATCTTGATCCTCACCGTCTTTCATCTAGCTGCTGCACCCACTCACACACGAACCACCCTAACTCGCACTACCAGTTTTGTCCAATTTTACAAGATGCAGACTAACCAGTTTAGGGCTTTTGGGTAAAAATAATCTAGTTTCCCATGGTTAAATTATACCTAACTTACCTGCCTTAGAATTATTCTAAAATACTTACATATGGAAAGTAGTATAGTAGATAATACACTACCCCTTAGTCTATTATCTAACTATAAAGCAGTCTCTCAGAGTTCACGGGCGCTATTTTGAATCCCGAACGTAACGAAGGATTAGTTAACTCCTGAGCAAATCAATGGAGTTAAAACTAGAATCCTGAGTGCAGCGAAGATAGAATGTTGCGCGTTAGTATCTTGGATTTAGGGGTCATATTTACAACATAAAATTTAAAATTCCTTACATCATCCGTTACATCATCTACTAGGAACATTGTTGTACCTACTACTCACCGGTCCTAGCATTGAGATGGGGCTGCTTGGCTATCCAGTCTTTAATACTCTGCAGATCAGCCTGTAACCTCTTCGGGTCCTCGTTTAACTCCGCTCGAGCCTTCTCCGCCAGAGCGAGAGTCAATGGCCTAACAGACATTTTTTATAGAAACGTCCTGTCACACAAAGAACCTAACTCCACAATGATAGTATATCGAAAGTGTGATAATTGTACATGGTATTTGATTCGTTATCTACCATTTAATCCAACAGGCAATATATTTGTTGTGTGTTTTATAACATTATCAGACTCTTAGGTATTGCGTTGCCTTTGTCTAATCTATTCGTAGGTACCTATATAATTTTAAGTATATTTAAAGTTTTAATCTTATAAAATCCTTGTTATCAAGCTTGAGTTCAATCTAATCATTGATATCGTGAACTCACTTTATTTTTGCTAAAAATGGGTGAGGTTTTACCATAGATATCCTGGTTTTACGATAACTAGATTGTTATGTAGATATAGTTACCACAGCGTCACTTTTTTACAATTTCTGCATGTGGGCCCCAGGGTAAAACAAACTTGATCGACCAACACCTTATATGATGGAAGATTATATTCATTGTACTTAATAAAAAATATTTGTGGTCAACGAAATATATACAAATATATACAATATGTACACAAAAAATATATTTTTTCTAGTATCTTTCATATCGTTAAAGCTCACGACTAGATAAATGTGAAGTGGTGATAGCATAAATCGCGATGTCCTCTATTGATTCATAAATAACACGGCTACTGGCCGCACACGTATTATATTAGAAATTATTTTATAACCTGTTGAAAAATCGATGTAGGTACATACTATCCCAGTGCCAAGAACAGTGTTGAAACCAAGAAGATATTATATTTTATTGGTAGCCTATTATTTCTATAAATAATGGCAGGAAAATGAATGCATATGAAGCATTTTTAGGAGCTAAGCGACGTTAACTTTTAACCTGGAATTAGTATAAGCCATGGCCGAGTCTCTGATTCTATATAGGTTTTTACACTATGCATATAAAAATAAGTAAGCCGCTTGTGAGGCATTTAAATAATTGATGACCCTTCAGATTATTTTATTTTGATAAGATTAGTTCAGCTGTCACCTCAGGCTTGATGATAGATTGCCCATGTAAGCGAAATGTAAAGCATAAGCGCCTCAACATTATTCAGGATTTTAATGTCTTAAAGAAAAATGCTTGTGTTCAGTAGACGGTAATAGTTCCAAAATGACTGATACACCTTGAAAAGTTTTGACAATGTAAAGCCGTAGTTTTTGTGGTTTTATGTTGCCTTTAGTGTGACAGATAGTCTGTCTCTTATCGATAGCGATTGCTCACTTGCTAGCCTCACTGTTCTGTTCGACTTACGTTTAACCTTTTAGGGGTTAGTTAATGTCAAAAACTCTGACAATTTTATTGGCTCTAAATACACGTTGTTTTATTACATAAAGTGTTACTTACATTCGGTCCCATCACTCACCAATTTATAGCTCACTAGCTGCGCCCTGCGGTTTCATCCGTCCCGTGGGAATATTGGCATAAAAAGTATCCTATGTCCTATTCCAGGTCCATCCAAATCTGTTCAGCCATTTTAGCGTGAAAGCGTAACTAACAAATAAACAAACAAACTCACTTTCGCATTATTATAGTTAGGATTTCGATTTCGTTACCGAATAGTTTATTTTTCATCTCCATTATTAATAGTTTCTATTTCGAAATCTGTTTGTTGGCTCACCGAAGATAGTACAAGCAATAATCACAAAGCCACAATTGTTTACATCTTATCATTTTTTACGTTTGCTCGGATTGTTTACACTAACTCATTCAGGAGCCAAGACTAGTCCAGACATATTTTAATTGTTTGAAAATGTAATACTACTTTTTGTTTAGGTATAGGAAACAAAGCCTAGTAACAAATGTAACAATGTATATCGGTTGTTTTACTAATATTTTCTTTTCTTTAGAAGATCTAGAGTCTATGTAGTATTATGTTATAGAAGTGTTGATTGGTTCTCATGTCTAGCCAACTTTGTACTGCCCACGCTCTTTGCAAGTAACAATTCGCATCGCATTTCTGGTTTTCAATACGGTAATTAATTTTAAAATTATTTACAATATAATAATATTTTCATTGAAATGAAATGAAATATATAATCTAGACCACCTTTGATAACATTCATGAATTAAATTAAACACACCAATTGTTTTAAACAACACATTTATTTTTGTGTATTTACAATTATTATAAATTATCTACAACCCTGTTACATTAATTTAAACATTATGTTACTAGCCAAATCCGATTTCAAGGAAACTCAGTTTAGTCCAGTTATTCCTGACAAAGTCAAAGTCAAAGTCAAAGTCAAAACGTTTATTGCGAACTAAGTGTACAATGATGAACCTGATGTTTATTTCGCCGGTTTCGTTTCGAAGTGCAGTTGTCTAGCAAACAAGTAACCTATTTCCTAGATGACTGTTAAAGTGTAATACGTTAGCGTTATGCTATTGTGGTCGATTAACTATAATCATCACAATAATAATTTTCCGTGTTGGTCATTCGCCACCCGTTATAGCTAATTTTTATCTCAGTGGAGCGAATCGAATGGCCTCATAATGCAACATCGAAAGCAGCATATTTTCACATTACTTACAATCAATTAGAAAAAATACACTTCATAATCAACTTTTTCTGCGTTACCATCTAAAATCGGGTTTGGTTAGTACCATTTACATTATTTTTAATTACTGGCTGTATTGATTTTATTATGACACAATTGTTTCTTAGTAAACAACGTCAATAAGTTATCTTTGTCAAGACTAAAAAGATCACAGAAATACCGTATGGCCTGATAATTACAGTAACATGACATAAATAGATAATACTATAGTGACATTTTATGCTTTACTTTTTTTTACAAATATAAAATTGTGTGAGATCTTCTTTAAGTGGCACAGCCAACAAATTAATGAGCTAGGATCTAAACAAAATGTCAGATTTAATAAATTACGTATTGCAAGAATCGTTTAATTAAAATAAAATGTAGACTATTTGTTTAAACCTCGCTCACTAGATGGCGCTACAAGATTCATATTCAATCAATGTATTCGGGAAACAAAAATCAAATATTAAAATTAAGACATCATATTTATTTCTAGATGATTAAGGTAAAGGAAAATACTATGACAATATTTAAAATCACAAACATTATTTGCCATCGATGGCGACTTAGCTTACTTCTTATTCACTAACATTTGAACTAGAAAGCATTGGAAATGTAATGCATAAACTTACAAATAAATATTTACACTTTTCTAATTAAGCCTCTGGGCGCACTTAGGTACTCACTGAGGCATGTACATTACTTAGTTATAGGTCATATACGAGAACTGGGGGTGAAAATGTAACAGATACCTATCTAGGTACTTACATTTTTTTATTGTAATGATTTTTTTTCTTTCAGGTCCTTAGTTAAACGCCAATCGTCCTCATAAATGCACACATAGGAAGGATTCAACGATACAAGACTGACCAAAGCCAAACATTTATAGTTTTCTGAAAAGAATTGGGTATATAATACAGGTCAGCATATTCAACCAGAAGAGTGTAAAGCAGAAGAAAAATAGGAAGTAAGTACAAGACTTGGATTTTTTCAAAAACATTTTAAAAGGTGAAATACAATAGTAGGCTGTTTACAAAAAATATGAACCAACATTTGTCGCTTTATAATGTCGAAGAGTTTTGATTACTAGGCTAGTATACAGCTAGTATTACTAGCTGTAGACATTGATATAATAGGTTGATACTAAGTTATAAAATACAATTACGAAAATTAGTGTCTTCAATATTAGCTTTATCTTAATAAACTCCATACCTATTTGATGTTTCTATTTGATGTTTCTATTATCGGTTTACCTTTAAAAGTAGTGCATGACTCAGCCCCGGAATGATTTCTTCGCCGTGGTTAGTTTCTCGTTTAATCTCCTCGTTTTGTTATTAATCCCTTGCCTACATACTCAGGAATTTCTAGACCACTTGGCTCCAGCCAGTCGTCGGCTTAACACAATTAAAGAATCAAATAGGTTATTCATAAAATACAAATTCGCTCTACTCTACTCAAATACGGACGGTTTCCTATCGACTCTGCAAACACAACGGCGCTCTTGGCCTCAATAACTAACAAAGATACCTAGACTTAACTTAAGATGTTAATTATAATATGAAAAATACTTTGTATAAGTAGTTTCATAAATATGATTAGGCGACCTGTTCTCCACCTCGCATCTGTAGCGGTATTTATCTATTAACTTATTTTAACCACAGTCGTACGGTTGGGCCATCAAAAGTTGGCGAACAGCTTTAGTTCATCGGAGTCCAGCGCGCGCACTGCCTTCCAGTCCGTCTCGGGGTACTCGTCGAAGTTCGAGGTGTCGCCTTCGTATGACACTGCCGGGATGATAGGTGGCTGTGGACAACACAAATACAGTTCAACTAATTATACCCACAATAACAGACACTTAGTTAAATTACCTGTTATGCCTATTTAGTATCGTTTCCTGTACAATGTAAATCGGGCCATAAATAAACCTTCAAGTAGTACCTACTAACGTAAAGTATTGAAATTAGGTAACGTATACTTCGTGAATCTGTCGGCGTCGCGACCTAATTTAAATCAGTTCTTAAATCGCGCTTCGATTGTATTGCACAAAAGTATAGTGAACTCGAACTCCTATATTATATTGTTCTACTTTAAACAAAGGTCTTCCTCATTATATTCTTCCGACAGTATTTGCCGATCAGTGCACCATTTTATACTGTTCCATAAGTGCGCGTTTATAATTTGCCAGGCTTCTTCGATCTACTTAGGTGGAATCCGATAATATCGTGGGAACATAAACACATTATTGATGAGCTAATATATACCTGAAGTTTCTTCATAAAGACGTCAGCCCAGTCTATGTGTTTGAACCATCTGTGCCGTTTGACGTCTTCGGTACCGCACTGAAAATGAAACAAACATTGCATTAACAAGAATAAATATACAAAGAAAACGAGTACAAAGATCATCGAACAACTCAACCGAAAATTACTGAAATGTATACGAGTATCAGTGAAAGATCAATCAATCATAAAACAGCGATATTGACTACAAGCATAATGCGCATTTGTGGGTGGCTGGAATTAGAGCAACTTTGTTATTATTGGCGTTCGCGACGTTCTTCAACGCTTAGACATCGTAAATTCTCAGATTTAGAGTTAGCGGAGCATATCGGAGCTTAATTTATTATTGTAAGGCGATGCCAAGCGGGCCACTCGCTTTAATATCAGCAGGGAATTGTCCCATAACTCCTCGAAACCTGCGGCAATATCGTTATTACGTCAATATAATAAAGTGTACTGATGAAAAGGCCACCCCTAACATTACCCACTTTCCACTAGGTACTTTCATATTACGTAGGTTTTGAAATGAGTATCATTACCGCTTCTACAGCCGATGTGCTATTATCTGCGGTGTTGCCAGATAAGAAAGACGTTATAAATCAAAGCACTTGTTGCGTCTGTTTGAGAGCTTGTGGTTCCTTTGACCTAAATCTACTTTCTCCTTTTAGCATTTCCTTGACCTATTTTTAGAGGGCTCTTAATGAGTCTAGTCTAGTTCCACAACTTAATTAAGCGTAACAAGGTTCGCTGGCTGATGCCCATTTAATGAAGACTCGTGATAAACTTGGAGTAGCATAATTCTTACGTAATCCATTCAAAACAAAATATTATTCGCACCAATATAATCCATTGATAGTTGAACCGTGTTACAACTATCTAGGGCTCTAGGTGTAACACTAGGCTATCATAGGTAATCACTATGTAGGTAGGCCAAGAAAAATGCGTGCCAAAATTATTACACTCTAGGATCAGAAAACATTCAGTGTGCGCAAGTCACTACGGCTAACAAGGCACCCAGTTTCTAGCGCAGCGCGAGACTACGGCAATGTGTTGTATTTGCGTCGCGACATAAGTCAGCGGCGGGCAGCGGCTTTTGAAGTCACCGGCGGACACCTGACTGATGGCTTTCTAAACATCTCGGCGACATCGCGGCAAAAAGCTCGGTGAAAACAACCAACCACTAACTGCAACCGTTTAAAAATACATTCTCAGCGTGATAGCGCGACATTTTATTGGGTACACCGCATCCCGATTTCTCGCTTTAGCCATGACCACATAGGCACGGCGCAGGAAGGGATATTTATAACATAGTCGTACAGTCTAGTGCAATATAAAGAATATGACATGGACTTTCTACTCAATCACGGGTATAGCTTTGTCTATCGCTACTTTTAATGAACTATTATTAATGTAGCTCAATCAAAGATCAGATCAATGAAAGTAATAACGCTAGGAACGTTTATTTTCCCATTATCAATAATACAACCGCAGTTTATTACAAAATGGATTGAACAATAACGTAAATACAACAGTAAATAATGATTCTGCTCAAGTAGCTAGAACTTAATTTATACTTCTGTTTCCATTCTTCTTTTGACACTCACCACTACACACTAACATTATACACACACATACTCACTGACACAGGCCTTTTTGTTTATATTTTATTTTTAACTTCTACCCCCAAAATTATAATTACTTAAGTTTTTAGTCTTAAATCTCCTTAGATATATATTTTTTTGTAAAACTTTCTGTTCTTCCGTGGGGTGGGGACCTGGTGATTTGTAATACAAGCATCTTACGCCTCACTCAGACACCAGCTCCTCACATTGATAAAACAAATATCGAATATTATGTGAAACTTAGAATAAGCTTGTTATTGTGAGGAGAAATAAATAAATAAATTTCCTTTCCTTTTCCTTTTATCCAATGTTTTTCAACTAACTTTTGAGGTGATTCCAATTTTTTTTTATCCTTCTCAAACTGTATTATGCAATGAGAATAAAGATTTATTCTGATCAAAGCTCAATTTAATGATCTACACTTCTCCCACTTTTTCATTTAATTCGTTTGACTGTATTAAAACTGAAATGGTTGAGGAAATTTGAATCGAAACATCTAAAAACTTGAACAAATTTAAAAAATCTTTAACATTTAAAGTGACAAGATTTAGATTAGAAGATAAATATGGAAACAGGTTGGAGTACGGCCAACATCAAAAGTTAAATAAATTTTCTTTTTGGACACAATCCACTCGATTTAAAGTGCATGAAAGAAAAGAATCTTGAAAGTAGGAACGCAACATACAGCTCAGCGATGTGGAAATTTAATATCATTTATCTTTTTAATTTACAGGAATAGTTGATTGTTTGAATTGAGGATCTTATCATCTTGTCATATCTGAGCTGAAACAACAAATGAATGGCCTACGCAATACTCTGTTGGACATGTGGTTATATCGAATGTACTCGTGCGCAGTCCGTCGCGTGTATAATCCAAAACTGGTGTCGAAACAGGTCAAGCGCAAGGCTGAAGTATTTTCAGTTTGCGTAAGCATAAAGCACAGCCGGCCCGTGTCTTCGCAACAATATCTGCAGGCGTAGCATGAGCACCGTTTTGTCGACGGAAGAGTAGACAAAAATGACGTTTCCTGTAGACAGTAGACAGTACGAGACGGCAGCATAGTAGAAAGAGTCAACTGCACTTTTTACGAAATTCACTCTTTTACATAATTCGACTCAGAATTCTTTGTTTTATCATAGGATTTATCGGTTGTCAGTGTGATTTTGACAGTAAGGATAGAAAACTTTCTTCCAAAATAGTCTACTTAGAAAAAGACCTAGACAAAGATCGTTAGAAATGAAAGACAAAATGACAGATTGTAGAAAGATTTCTACGATGGATGTCAAAAATGAAGAAACGACCTGTCACTTTGTATAGAAAAAGCTATGTCTATTCTTCGTAGAGATAGAAAGCGCCATGCTACGCCTGCTGCAGTATGTATTTTGTGCATCGTCCTTCAATAAGATTATACTGACACATGCACGAAGTCGCGGTCAAAAGCTAGTAATATGTATATAGTACTACTATACGACTAATACTACTACTATAGACGTTATAGACCGCGCGTTATGTCGATATACGGAGAGGACATAGGCTACTTTCAACAACAACAACAACAACCCTCTACTATCTACTTGCCAAATTTTGTCGAAATCCGTTCAGTGGTTTTGGCGTGAAAAGGCAACATAAAGACAGATAGACTGACAGATAGACTTACTTTCGAATTTATAATATTAGTATGGAAGTATGGACTAGTGATGTGTTTCCTTTCCAAATAAATCCTTCCACGAGTCAATGTTAATCGTCAGTCCCGGCTAATTATTATAAAAATGTAATGTATTTCAATTTGGCAAGTAAGCAAAACATAAGTAGTACGCAAGCGGTAATTAATTTGAGCAACGTTACTCCACGTGCGTGCGCGTATGACACAAAGTTGTAGCGCATAAACTTGTAGGTAACAATAAAAACTGTTTTCAATGAAAAATGGAAATAGAACGTAAAGCGGGAATTTTCCTCCACAGAAATGATTTTTAAAAACACTAATCGTAGATTAAATTGTTTCATTTTCAAAACAATCGTTTAGATTGTTAGGCCCGCTTGCACCGCAAATCACAAAATTACTTTAGCGTTAAATAAAGGCTCTTACATAATGGCGCGATTCGCCGCGTGACGCGAATTTTAACAAAACAATTTCTGAGAAAACTTCACGGTGAACAATGCGGCGGCGTCGCGTCGCGCGACGAATCGCCCCAGTATGTAAGAGCCTTAATATTAAAAATATAATTCTGTCTCTGACATCTTTAAACGATTAACAGAAACAGAACGATCTTTTAAATTCGTTTAACGATTAGCATACGTACCTATATATTGCTTTGTTTTGTAAGCGGGCTTTAAACAAACAAAATCCTAGACTGAAAGGCAAAATTTATACCTTCATATTTCCCAGCCTCTTGGTCCTGTCCTGCACGAGCAACTTTTTGATGATGTCCTTGGCGACGGGATCCAGGTGCCGTGGCCACTCCACACGGCCATTCAGGATCTTCTCGTAGATCCCGAACGGGTTGTCGTCGTAAAACGGAGGGTAACCGACTAACATCTCGTAAATGAGCACTCCTGAAAATTAAAATCATTAAGTTTAATAATAAAATCGATAAATAACTTTATGATCGGCAATGATACGGAAACAATTAATTCGTATTTTACAAAGATATTATTATATGTACTGCTAATGTTAATAATTGCAGTGTGATAGTCGTAAAATCAATTCTCACAAGATGATCAACGTCAAGGTCTCTAGTTAATGATTCATTTAATTAACTAGTAAAGGCTATACATTACGCGCATTACGATATGTGTGCCAACTTCCAAAGTTATAATAAGTTGACAATTTTATATCTCATCCAGTAATTAGTCATTAATAGAGAAAATTGCAATGAGCTGAATGAACATTTATCAATATTTGAAAGAAAGCCGCGTGCAGGAGGTGCGCAGAAAATACAAAATGTTTCGCCACCAACAAACGACTTCAGTAATTAGCACTGAAAATATTGCTACTTATATGAAAATAGAATACCTACAATGAGCTGAACTAAAACTCACTTTAGCACTGCTATGTTTAGACTACACAGTAACTTGATATTGGAAAATTGTGGAGCACATCGAAGTGCAAGCATATTTAGTATTATTGTTGTAATGTGATGCCAAGCACGGGAACGACGAGATACAAGCAACGTGTGGAATTATAAATAATGTAAGTATTGAATTGGCAAGGAGGCACTGTACCCAAATGGGGGAGACACCAGTAAATCAACGGAATACTAAATAATATAGCAATGATGTACACAACTCATAGTAACGGCGCCACAGAAGCTGTGCTTATAAAATATATATGAACAAACAATAACAAGTGTCGAGAGACATATGAGATGCATAACAAGAATCAACTGAAAATACAAGCAATGAATTACCGTAAACATAGTACGTAGTTGTGTACAAATAAAATCTTTGACAAATAATAGTAGAGTCATCAATGTCAATTATGAACGAATCATGAGACTAATTAATTAAATGATGAGACCTAAGATTAATTCCTTAGTTCGCACGTCGTCTATACTAACGATAGCAGTCCCTTATAATAGACTTTGTTTAGACTACCCCAAATCGCGCAAAAACAATAGCGAATTTAATAAATTTTGTAGCGTAACAAGTACTTCCGTGAGTCTTGAAATTTTATCTATATATCAGAGGATTACATAGTATTAAAAATATTCTTGACAATAATAAATTCTAAATTCTACCATAAATATTAATAATAATAATGAAGCTTTTCTTCGAGTACAAAGAGTTTCATAGCGTGACTAGAGCCCGTTTTTGCATTACATTACCGCAATGTATATAACGACGGAATACTATAATATTTGTTTTCTGAAAGGCAATTCGGTTGGAAGGAAGTATAATTATTTCCGTGATTTACACAAAATGATACCGTTACCATGAGTAACAATGATTGTACTCACCCAAGGCCCACCAATCGACGGCTTTATTGTGTCCTTTACTCTGTATAATCTCTGGCGCCAGATATTCAGGAGTACCACACAAGGTCCAAGTTCTATCTGTCAGCTTTTTCGCGAATCCGAAATCCGTTATTTTCAAATGTCCATCCTTGGCAAGGAGTAGGTTTTCTGGCTTCAAGTCTCGGTACACGATGTTTCGGGCGTGAAGATATTCCAGGGCCGACACGATTTCTGATGCGTAGAAGTTTCCTGCGGACATAACATTTTAAAATGCATTGATTATTTTATGACTTCGACCTATAAATTTATACGAGGCGACCTCATTTTGTATTGGAACGATAAACCGGGTTCAACAATTAAAATTTCACTCTACATTTAGTGGAAACGATAACGTAGAAGACGATATTTTGTTGAGGCTTTAAGAAAATGGCTGCCATAAAGATCTAGGAATAAGAAAACACAGCGCGCACCTTACTTTCCCGTACCAGCTACCGAGGGAAAACAATAATGACTTGACCGCATTTACGTAAAACCTAGCTTTAGACACAAGCACATAATCACATGCGTAAAATATGGATATTTCTAATATTGTTTATAAACTACATATACCATTCTAAATTCTTATGTATGTATTCTTTATGTTTACTTGGGAGAGCTGTCGATCACTTCAGTTGCATATAATTCCACATCTGCCACAACACTTTCTCCAATCTACAACGATAACGTTTTTTTCCTTACTACACTATTAAGTTTTTTTCCATATACTATTTGTATGTATATTCATAACCATGACCTTAACTTGTTTTCTCTTGTTTACGATATTTACGAGATTCCGAACGTTAAATGTTTTATAGTTCCGTTTTATTGACTCATTAACTTCTTCTGATAAATCTTTCGCACCTATCAATTTGGCTTTTACTTTAGTAACTTGTTTTATTGTTTGTTCAAAAATAAAGCGTTTAAGTCCTCATTTATGTGAAAATTGAATATACAATCTACGTGTCTATCAGAGCCTATCACGGTAACGTAGATAGGTACCTAATCTACTGTCGGTATGGTAGTAGGGAAAGGCCTAATTAAGGCTTCAGTAAAATAGACACCTCTCACTTCGTACAAATATAAAAATAAAGTAGTCACAGAAACAATAAATAAAGCACCCTTATATTTTAATATTTGAGATATTTATTTAGTTATCCGCTGGGTGTAAAATGGCCTCATTATTTATTTATTACAGAATTCTGCTTAATTTATGATACAACATGAATTTTTCAAATAATTGACACAAACATTTATACTGATGACCGGAAATGAAAAGCAATGGTCGGTTATAAAAATATAATATTTCTACAATAACAGACGCATGTTTATTTGGTTCAAACTGGAACTTACTACTAGATCAAGTTTCATAAAAGATTTCGACCGGTGAATAACACTTCCTGGCTATACAGTATTTAGGTAATTTTAATGAAATTCTCACATTTATATTTTATCATTTATCACAGTGGAGAATACATATTCTCACTTTCACTGACTGTTGCAAAATGTAATCAGATTCAAAATGCAAATTCATAAACATGTGATTGCTTCGTTATATATGCATACGTAACAGTATATAAACATGTTAAATTGTATCCAGGATTAGCCAAATCACGTTTATTTTTATCATGTGTAAAGTCAATGCCAGCTGGAAGAGGCATGTCGGCACTTCGTTCTCGTATGTGGGGGCACTTGCGTGCAGGAAAACTGACGATATTCATTTATTGCAACATAATAATCGACAGGAGTTTATTCAAATCCAAAGTTTCTGGTACTTCGGAACTACATAGCATTCTTTTCTCAAACCGCAAGCTATACAAGAACTTCTTATGAGATAAGGCTGACAGCAAAGCGTATTTTTTAATGTTTCGTTTAAATGTTTCGATTTTCTTGGTATTATGATCTTCTGAACTTTATTTTTTTAAGAACGCCAGACGCGTGGGTGATATGGTGCCACGCGGAAGCATGTCCAATACGGAGTCATTGTGATCATCGCATGACATCATACCATGACTATTAATACTTCCCAAACAATACTCATCTAATAAACTCATTAACCCAATGTAAAATTGCGACAACATAGACTGTTCTACATTATATAATAAATAAAATAATAAAAGTTTTCCGCGCTTTTCGTAAACTTTGACTAATCAGAGCAACTATCACTTAGGCAGGCTGCCTCAAATTATAGAGTGAAATATAAATATACTTTTTCTTTGAAATGCAATTTAGTTCACAGATGGATTTTCCTGGCACAATTCTTATTTTGTGAATCGTCTCAAATGTATTTAAATTGACTTTTAAAAAGTTTTTAATTTCCCTTCCATTATTTTTAAAAATAATTCATTTTATCTTCATTGCAAGCGACAGTTTGTGTTCAAGTGCACTCTATTCTTCTGACACTCATGAATATATCTACGTCTTATCCTGTCAGATCAATATTTTACATAAGTATTATATACGTTACATAAGTATTTATAACTTTTATATATCTAAAACCGCTTTCCAAATTTAATCAGTGATATCTTCGCTTAGAGCTTGAGAATTTGTTAAATTGGTTCTGTCGGAAATTCTGATACATTATAAATATTTGTCGATATCAATCTGCCTAGCCTTTTCCCAACTATGTTGGGGTCGGCTCCCAGTCTAACCGGATGCAGCTGAATACCAGTATTTACATGGAGCGACTGCCTATCTGACCTCCACAACCCAGTAACTGGATAATACGACACCCCTTGGTTAAACTGGTTGTCAGACTTATAAATGTCGATATATAAAAATATGAAATATTTGTCGATATCAACTAAACAAATAAGGAGAAAGTATACAGTTGCACAACGTTATTATTTACATATGAGGTTCGCGCAGGAGCGCGAGCGCAGGCGCGGCGACGCGGGCGTCGAGATGTCTGGCTCAGCAGCAGTCAGCAGTCGCCAAATGGCGCAGACGTTTTTATTGTCAGGCCGCTATATCCCGACGTCATCGCTATATAAACCGACACCCATGAAAAATGGGCCGAGCCACCTTCAAGCCACACGGCACCCAACACAGTATTATTATTTAATCTACGACTGAAGCCCGACAGTTACTCGCTCACTCCTCGCGTCACTGAACCCACATGAGCCCCTATTTCTGTCTTGTCTTTTCTCCAGAAAAATACGAGGCGGTCGTTCGTTTGCCGTGTATTTTTTCAGTGTTTTTGCAATTCTGTGTCTCAACACGAGACATATCTATTTATTCTACCAGACTGTGTACTGCACAATACGCCAATTTAATTGTAAAAACGAGGTAATTATGAACAGAAGTTATTTTACGCTTTACATGTTGAATAGATCGCAAATCCCGCTTGCTATGAATAGTCTTATCTGAAACATAATAACCCTAACCCAACCTACCGATAGTAACATCATCCAACAGGTACCTGTAGTTCGTACCCTTCCTCAACTTTTCTGTGCAGCTTTAAAAAATCTCTTAGGATTAGAAAATATCCTTCGATTTCGGTTTGATTGTAAAATTTTATTACCTTGATTTAGAAACCAAGTCCTTAACAAGCACCATGTTGACATCATCTTCCACAAATGGTTTGCCGACCGGTAAATTCGTAAAAAGTGTAAAATGATCAAATCAACGAACAGAAATCGACTTTCTTGAAATGTGTTATGCCAAATAAATAAAAAAAACATGCGTTAGAAAAACGTGCAGCGTGCAAAACTACGAGAGCACAAACCCTGTCTATTACTATCCTTACTCGAATAGTCCAATTCTTTATCAAATTGTACTATTATGCAATGAAATGTTGTGTAGCTATCGTGCTAATCATATAAAATATTAAGTGTAAAATTAAAAACATCTGTCGTCTTTTCATTTACGGCTGTATGTAGTTTATGAAAAAGATAGCGTTTCAGAGCTGTCGTCAAATGATTGTCTAAAAGGCACCAAGACACGTTCTTCTTTGTTTGAAATCCAGCTTTATTGCCCCTAAGTATAAGATTTATATTAGATATGGTCTATATAGTGATGTGATAAAATTCAGTGAAAAAATGGACATCGTGGGTGATTGCAGAGCATCGTGCGCACAAATCGTACGGCATGGTACGGCTGCCTGCGTTGTGTTGGCGTGTTTCCAACCGTTATTTATTTATTCCGCTCCGGTTTATTTATTTACAACGATTAATAAGCAACATTGTTACTGATTTTTGTTTTAAATCTAGTCATCAAAGGAGAAGTTGTGACAACTGAAGATGCTGCGGTTTGGCGTAATGTTGTGGTTTTAATAATGCTGTATGTATACAAATTAAGAGGTCACGGTCGTTTAAATAGCATTTCTTTCATAAAAAGTGTAATTACCGATACTGTTGCTGAATCTGCCGGCATTCCTTAAGTACGAGAACAGCTCCCCGCCGCACACGTAGTCAAACAGCATGTAGATGCAAGAGTCGTCATGCGTCCACCACCGCCTGCAAGTCATCAGTAAAATCATCATCATACGACGCGAAGGCGAAGGAAACTAGAAGTGCACCATTATAACAAATTAGATCAGTCCTCTGTGAGCTAATTACAGTTAGAGATGCGTGCCAGATACTAACTCTACTACACGGCCGTATAGTAAAAGGAGTCTCGAATTTAAAAACAACCCGTTACGGTTTCAGAAAATGTTAACTAAAAAAGAAAAGTTATTTACATTTCCTATATTCCCTCTTGTTTATTTCCTACAGTCGGTTGGAAAACCCTAGTAAACAATAACGTCACTTCAAAACGAATACCTACGCTGTTTATAAATACAAAATTTACGTAAATCAATATATCATGGATTACTGCTCAGGATTGACATGGTGATAGTTGCCAGATCGTCATCAATAGGGCACGCGCACTGAAATTTGTCGGATCGCGGGACTCGTACTTGGCGCTAATTCGGCGCCTACAATACTCTCCACAAATTACTTCAAACTAAAATAAATATTAAAGAGAAATCGATATAGGATTTAACTAGCACATTTTAACAGGTTATTGGGTTAAATGAATCCAACACGGAAAGAGCTCGAGAGTCGAACAAAGAAGGTATGTGAGGCAATCTTAATAGCGCCTTCACTGACAAAATTATGGTAATGAATATTAACTTTACTACAATAGCTACAACGGCATATGAGACAGCAGAATGGCTATTATAGGTTCGTAGGCTATTCACTGGAAGGCGGAACGCTGGGAATGAAAACAGGAGTAAGTAATGTTATTGGATCAATGCCGACATTTGGCGCTCACATAATTGACGTGCGTCACATGCACCCGTGCACGTTTAATTAAACGTCCAACTGTGTTCCAATGGTAAACATCGTTGTTATGATCCCGCGAAAATAATGATACCCTTTAGACATGTCGCATCAGTCTAGACACTTTGGATAACCACCAAGAATATTAATTGCATCACATGAGTGACGGGGACTTGAAAATGGTCACTTTGTAAGCGATCGATGTACTTACAGATTTACTATGAAGGGATGATTGATCTCGGCGAGGATGTTCTTTTCGTTCATGACGTGATCCACTTGCTTCAGGCGGATCACGTCGGCCATGGATAATATCTTCATCGCCAGATATTCATCAGCAGCTTTGTCACGACAGAGGCACACGCGACCGAACGTACCAGTACCTGAAACAATATAAATTAGAACGTTATTTCATTGTACTCTGAAACACTATAATATTTACTTGTTTTGGTATCCTACTTCATTTGTAAAAATTCTCTTATTGCTAGTCAACTAAAACACTCATAGTAACCAGCAATTGCAGGATAACAATTGAATACAATAACAGACGCGAGACTCGAGAGCAACATGTTTACCAAGCTCTGCAGTGACATATGGTTATCATTCAATTGTTTAATTGGGAAATCATTGAAATACAATCTCATAAGAAGGCCAATTCTCGTGCTTAAAAAACGTTCAAATTCAAGTCGCAGTGCCGCAAAAGTTCCAAAACGTCAAAAAAGGTATTCTGCTAAACCAAAAAACTAAGTCAAAGGTGGCGTTTGGTGCGATGATATTGCGAATTGAATGAAAATAAGAAATGTACTGAAACGGTATTCTGCTAAATTGTCGAGTAGCGAATGAAAATAAAATCGATATCCGTGGGTATTCCCGTACCTAAGCAACCGTCAAAACTGACGTAAGCATGAGATTATTTGTTGACTGAACTGTCACGAAAAATTTTAGCTTCTGCAGTTTCAATTTCTCATTTTATTTTCATTTTGTCCTTGAAATCATCTTGAAATCCAATATTCATGAAATAAAAACTTATACAGGAACAGTGTTGTAAATACTTTTGTGTTTGTGTGGTGAAATAATACAAAACGAGTGGGTTCGCCAGTGGGAGTTATTTTCATTCCTCGCACAACGTGCAGACGCCGAATCGTCGGCGGAACAACGTAAAGAGCACAGCAGTAGCTGTTCTCAGCATCGCCGGCATCGCCGGGGTCACACATCAGGCGCATTTTCCATAAGCGACCGTGCGTTTTTAAAACTTAGTCTTACGAACTGAAGCCGCATTTCCTACAGGATAAGCGAAGAAATGGACTGGGTGTTGCAGCCAAGGTTGGTCTACAAGTACAAATTATAATACTTATATCAAAACTAGCTTCCGCCCGCGTGGTATGTCGATAAAAAGTAGCCTATGTCCTTCCCCAGTATGCCATCTATCTCCTTGCCAAATTTTGTCGAAATCCGTTCCATGGTTTAGGCGTGGAAAAGTAACATACGGAGAGACAGACAGAGTTACTTTCGAATTTATAATATTAGTATGGATATATTAATAGGGATATTATCGATTGATATGCAACAATGCAGCTATATTCTAAGCATCTTCATCACCGCATCTACTTATCAGCCACAGGGTCGAAACTCTATTCCTTCAGGTTCACAGTTGTGTAGAAAGGCTGGAAGTGTAACCGTGATTTTAAAATCTATGCGAAATGAATAAGTAATAGAATTTGTTTGTCTATTCACTATTTATTATACCTTTTATGTCTCCTTTTTAGATTCCTTACATTTAGATGAGATACGAAGTCGCGACCTATTTGCGGTCATGGCAGCCAATTTAAACGGAGATAGCCAAGTATACAGGAGATACTATAGAAAACGAGGCTGTGCGCACACACAACATGTACACAACCTCTTCCCTCACTCTCATAGTCCGATGGGTCGGCAATACGACGTAACCGGGAAGAGATTAGTACCAACGGCTGTACGTGCTTTCCTAGGCACGGGGTTGTCACACTTATTACATTACTATTTGGAGGAATCACGCGGACGACACATGGCGGGAAAAATGAGCAGGACGGTCGTTCTGATTGCCATTGTTCGACCTAGATAAGAGCGAAAAGGACGGTCCACGTCTGATAAAAAACCGTTTAAAAGCGCCCTAATACACAGTGTTACTTATGTTGTTTTGCGTAAAAATTTTTTTTTGTATAAATAGTTACCTGCCTATTTAATAATAAATATTCACTTCAGTAGGGTAGTCATTTTATTTTTCTACAGTCACTTCACTTCTGTGAAGCACAGGGTCCGTCGATGTGGCGACGCTTGAGAGAGGCCTATGTTTAACAGTGGACGTCTTTCGGCTGAAATGATGACGATGACTCCACTTCTATAGGGCTGACTTTATATTAAGTAAGCACTTCGCCTGCAACTGCATCACGGCACGTTTGCTCTTTCACTATGCTCGTGAGAGATGGCTGTGACCATCTCTCCAAACATAATACATATTTATATAGATTTGTATAAATGTATTACATTAATTTCCTCCAGCCTCTTTGTCTGAATGTATGCCCAAGCTTCTGAATAAATACTACTTGATAGATTAAGTATCTACGATTCTTGCAAAAATAATCTTTAAGGTCGGACCAAAACCATATGCTGCATCCGGTTAGACTGGAAGCCGACCCCAACTTGGTTGGGAGAAGGCTAGGCAGATGATGAAGGTCGGACCAACACATAGGTTAGATCATCATCATCATTTCTGGCAGCCTTGTTCCGCCCACTGCGGAGTAAGTATATGCTACACATTATTACGCTATTTCCTATGGAGGGAAGATGAATATTCTATTTTGTTCCTGTTCTTCGATAGTTTACTGCGGGATTGTACAAGACAGGATTTGACAAGCTTTACAAGGAGCTATGTTGGAAAATAGTAAGAACGCAAACAGCCTTGTGGAATCTTCTTAGCAAGTGTTTGCCTCATAGGGTAATTGGCGTTTGACATATTAGTACGAGAGCCCACGGCCAAAACCATGTCGCATCGCTTTACGGCCAAAACCGTATAAAATCATTAGTTCGTTGAAGTTGTTGTTACGTTACATACAAATTTTGCGAGGCACATGTGACCTGACAAATTTTTCAACACGTTCAAAATCCTTCGTTCGTATTCTTTCTATTTAATTTTATTTGTAAATCTAAAATCTATCGTTCAAAATCAGACAGATTGTTAAAAAATAGATCGGTACTTTTTTTGGCATAATATTTGAAAATTGGGTCAGCTCAGACGTGATTGAGAAATTCTGATTGTGAAAAATTCTGAAAGGAGATCATTTATTTGATTGATTGTGAAAAATTCTGAAAGGAGATCATTTATTTTGAGTCCAAAACCCAAAGTTTTAGTTTTATATTTAAATAAAATTAAGGTAAGTACGTAGAATAGACTTGAAGAAAACAGCTGAAGGAATAGTCTTTGAGATTCAGCGCTATGGTATAAAATGATTAGGAGGACTTCTCCGACCAAGGTACCTCATTTTTTTTTCGCACTCTGCACTTTGTGCTTTTGGCCCAACTTTGTATGAGACGTGAATGGTCCTCAGGATTTTGGATTCAGATCTATCAATTTTATAGGGTTTTGGTCGAAAAACGACAAGGCAAAAATGTTGGTCATGGGCTCTCATACTATAAGAAAGTGTCATGTGTCATGTGTGTCTTTTCAAAGTTAGCTTTTGTATAATAACTACTTGATACCCTATATTTGATTGTTCATAAATAGTATTCAAACTGCTGAAAGTCCATCATTTCTTCGGTTTATGGGCTTAGCCCGCTTCCACTGCGCAAGTGACACAGTCAATTACGACATATAGATATAAGAAAGGCTATTTTCATCACATGTCAAAGAATCGTACAGTCGAAGCGATTCGACGTCTGCCTCGCATGACCTAGGTTGTGAGTTCGATCCTCAACTATTGTTATTTTTTTTTGTAATTCATTTTTGTACTATTTTGATACATCAAGATTTCCATATTAATAATAATAAAATAACTGCATGCTTTTTAGGGTCCCGTACCGAAAGGGTGTAAATTATTTGTTATTACCAAAGGAACAGACCGATCGTTTGATCTTGCGAAAATGAGCAAAAGTTCATAATAAAGAAATGAAAAAGGCAAATGAAAACTATACTTTGATTTATTTTGCTACATTTGTATGCAGTAACTAGTACCTTGTATAAATTATTTTTTACAATATAGTATACTTGTAATATTTTTACAAGGTAGCTTGGCACTTTCATCTGTAAAGGATTTTAAATCCGCTGCAAAACTTCATCTCCCGTCAGGATATCGAAAAATCTGCTATTGATGCTAACAACAAACCCTTGTGTTTGTTGTAGAGGGTACGGAAGTTTTTTATCATAACGGCACTTCTATATCTGTATGATTTTCCCTGCAACTCTTCACTCAACGCACTAGAACGACTACAACAGTAGGTATCTATCCTGGATGCTATGCTCGGGTTTTGTTTCGAAATACGATGATATTCCTCACTCGGACCAAATAAAAAACCTTCCTCATGGATAATATAGTTATGTAGGAACTAAACAATTTTTTGATGGCTATTTCGGCACCATATTCGACAAATCTCTTTCTTGCTGTGATAGTGCTATATAGTTACAGTTATTTCACTCATAAACCAAGAATTTAATAAATAAAAAAGATATAATACTATAGTTTGACATTCAATATAATGACGTCTCTTCTTGACATCTTAAACCATCGCGCTTGCGCGTCGCGATTTCAATACGTTCCAAATTATCTTTCTATCTGAATATTTATTTTAATGATTTTGTATTCTCAAAGATATATAATAACAAACGGGAAATGAAAATACTAAAACTATGTACTTATCCAAGCAAACTAATTAATACATTTAAAAAATCATAAAATAAGGTTGCTAAAAATTGAAGTATCACTAATTATCACAATATCGTCTGCGTGCATTGAACCAACATGAAAATATATTTATTTTCGTAAACGAAAACATACTCGACCGCCGTGAGACTCGACTGCGAAGATATTGCGATCGGAATGTGAATAAACCGAATATTAAGGTTAGCAGAATACCATTTTTTGATCTATTCACAATGTCATCGCATTCCGGTCGCATGATTTTCAATTTGCACGTTAAATAGCAGAATTGGCCTTCAGAAGGCCAATTCTGCTATTTGAAAACAATTCCGAGTACAATGATATAAATAAATGAATCACAGACGGAGATTCCCGACTGAATTGTATGAGCACAGATAAGTGCAAACATGATGTAAATGATCTTAATGCGTTTGTGGTAATGCGTAAACAAAAGAGAAATAAATTACTTATAAACAAAATTCACTCATCGAAAATGTATCAGAATGTTTTCTGTTTATCTTTCGATATTCAGTTAGTCATTCGACTTTTCCGACCACTGCAGTAGATAGGATATTTTAGATAGTCCTTGAAGGCATGCTCCACGAAACTAACATATTGCGTTGTGACTGTTGTGAGACCTTGCTGGAAATAAAAGCTCAAGTTCGTTGATCATTCAGAGGCTCGTTATTGAAATATCAACACACAAATAAATAGAGAATAAAAATAAACCGGAAAGTAGGTTGAATCAAGGTGTTAAAATTCTATGGAGGATTCACGAAAAGCCTGAGTGTAAAGTTGAGTTGGCTACATGATTATTTTTTCCATTACGTTCCTGGAACAAGTGATCCCTTAATTGACCCTGTAGTGCTCTGTATAATAATTGAGTTAATTAGTGCATCTAAGTTATTAATTTCTGTTGCATCTTTTATACATATACAACAAACTGCTTTGACCTCTGCAGCTACCGCATTTGAGGAATGTATTTTTTTTTTATTAGATAATATTCCAAAAGAGTTTCTGAGAATGTTTTTAAATGATTTTGGCGACACGGGGAAACCCGGTTTTCATAGAAACTACTGCTGGTCCCACTGATGTAATACTAAGTCGTCTTTTAGGTATTACGCTGACACCCACTTTGTAATATAATACTTATTTAGGTACCTAAATGATTACATCATACACGTGCTGACTGCCTAACCAGCTTACACTTTTACACCTTACGTGTAGGGCTTCATTTCAATTTCTAAGAAAGCTGAAGTAAGTATACCTACGTTAGCTTCATTATTTCACATTTTTTTCCAAGGACAGATGTGTCATTCAAGGTCATTCTTTTACACAACGAGTAATGGTATGAACGGCGCAATAAGCTCTATGGTGGATTTTGTGAGTCACAGAAAGTTACCGCATAATTATGATTATAAAATAATTACATTATTATTGTATGTTATTGTAACGAACTCTGTTTTTCTTTAAGTTCGTGAGTGTTGTTGAAACTATTCCTTCTATATTAACGTGAAAACCACATAATAATAAACATATTTATTTAACTAGTAGCGTAAACTTAACAGACGGTCATAACAAACGCAAGTTACGGTTACAATAACACTTTCCACTTTATAGAAACTGCTTCAGATTCTGTCTAGGCCACAAACCAAGTTTCCCAAGTCCCTAGATCCAGCTTATTAGAAAATTGTGCGGCTGTTTTCCTGATCATCTTCCTAATCTAATTAAACCAATAAATGAGTTTGCGGCAATACGTATATTATTTTTATTCCAAGGTTGCTGATGCTCTTTCTGTCTTGCTCTATTTTGTCAAACCAGCTTTTTGTACACTATTTTGTTTTTTATTAGCACAAAGAGCGTGGTCTTGTATGAGCGCAGTTTTTCAAATAATTTATTTCAAAATCATACTGAAAACCTGTATTAATAACGTTATCTCTATAAAAAATTCATATGTAATTTCTTAGCAATCGAACTTCATGCGTAACTTATGGAAGGTTTCGTCAGTAATAAAGTTATATATTACTACCTCCTTAAATATTCAGGTGCTGTGGGTTACATGCGATAGAATTCAATATCAATGTCACTGAACACAGCCTGCAAGGTTCCGAACAATAGGCTGTTGAACCTACGCGATCATAAACCTAGTTCATTGTGGTCTTTGTTGAAAACTGCGGTTGTCTCTTTGTTTTGTTTAACCTTTTAAATATCCGTATGATCATCTTTGATAGCAGTTTCTGCATTGCTACTTGCTACTTACTGTATTGTCATTATTGCATCTCTTTTACGCTCTGCTACCCTAGTATCTGATTGAGCATCCCGTTTTTAACTTCTTGAAATAGTACCCTTACTTTTTGTAAGATAAAAATCAAGTTTGGCTCGTAACTAATATTACAAACGATATTAAATTTCTTTTCAACGCCCTGAGCCAACTCACTTATTATGAAACATCTATTTTTGAAACGTTGTATCTTATATAGATTTGTGATCTCTCAAAACATTATATTTCCTATACTTAACTTGTTAAAAAGTTTATCACTTCATAATTTATATATTTTCACGAATAGAATTTGCTACGAATGGAAAAGTTGATGTTTGATGATATAAGATGATCCGTAAGGCTGTCCTCAGATGCTTAGTTAGAATAAATCAAGTAGCAGAATGATTTCAAACATATTTAGGCAAGCACCTACTAGGAAATTGGGAAAAACATAACACGAATCGTGATGAAAATAGGATGGCCCAGTAAACGGGTTACACTACCTACCCATTGGAACCAAAGTATCCTATTTGTGCCAGAAGGCCGGCCCGATATCTTAAATTGGGGCTTTAATTTGCGTAACACTAGTTACAGCTACAGCGTGGCGTGAGGCAGCATCGTTTAATTTCCACGCACTTTATTTTCTGCTGTCTCTTGCGCAAGGTTCAGGCGAGCCAACTGCTCGGAAAATAGGAACAGAGGCCATAAAATAATCGTCGGCGTGAAGGAAACACGGGTGCTACTCCCTGCATGTAAATGTGCCATAAATATTTATATTTAGGTTATAAATATTGTTTTTTTTGTTGCTGCACTGAGGAGGTACGATTTATGAGCGATTTTAATTTAAACGGATGCTCTTTTGTTTTTAAGAAATTTCATCAGTTTAAAAAATGATTCATCTCATATCGGCGAAATTAAATCTTATCACTTCTATGTATCTTCATCATATCTCTACCTTTTATCGATTTGTTTATCTAAACTTGAATTCTAATATCACGACTCTGACAGTCTCATCGCACTCAGGGTGTGCCTGTGCGACGAAGCTATGTAGGGTGAACACGAACATGTTCTTATGCATACTTAATTGTGTAGACGAGATTGTCGCACCGTCGTCGATATGTTCTCTGAAAGGGATGATTTAGTTACCAAAATAAAATCATATACTTACATTCCTCTCATAAGTATATTACTTGTCTCGTATGGAATCTAATCTTGAAGAAAGATGGATTAGATTTGGCTTCAATAATCTCATCGGAAGCCTTTAAGCAGTAGGTATATACTTTAGTCTTGTTTTCTTGACATTGTGAATTATATTTTCAGAGTCGGAGAATTAAATGACTGTGAAGAATTATCACATTGCCTGCAGTAGGTATATACCTAATCTATCTATAGAAGTAGGTATATATGCAACCGAAAATTTTACAGCCCAAGCGTAGTTACCTTATTATTGTGACTATCTTAGTAATAAATACTTGCAGAATATAATCTAATGCTGGGACGGTGCCACATCATCATAATCCGCGGGCCCACATCATGTCTTACAGTTTACCAAAAGATAATAAAAAGTTTATGCAGTCGTTTTCACATTAATTTTTAATATAGATCTATAGATGAAAGTCAAGCACAAGCACATGACTACTTTTCTCTTTAGTCCTGCGAACACGCGAAATCATCCCCGTATGTCATTATAGATTTTCACACCCCCTTGCCTTCCAAAATTGAGAAAAATAACCACTTATTTAATATAAATATGTAATACCTACCTAGTGTGATTGCACCTGCAACATCATGTAGCTATTGTGAATTTATGACGCACGAAAACAAGAAACCGAAAACAAAATATTTGACACTTCAAACAAATTACCCGCAAGTTTTTACCATGTTGCATAAACCTATAGGTAGTACTAGTTTTATTGTTGTTTAATATGTAAATAGGTAATAATTACGTACGTAGGTACTATTATGTCGAGTGAGATTAAATAATTACCAAATGAGATAAGAATCTGCGATATTCATGCCAATTATAATTACTACAAATTAATGTAATAAAATTAATCTACGATGAAAGTGTTAATACAAAATCTTATGCATGGTTGATATCCAATTTACAAAGCCAGACGATAGAAAACATGTTTCACCATTTGCGTTCCTCGTAATTTGGAATATCACTGATCCGCTTTAAACGCCACTTTCACTACAATTTTATTTATATTTAGATTTATTTACGTTATAAATAACATGGCGTCTGAATATGTCACTGATAATCCGGCTTCATAATACTATGTCGTCTCAGGACCGTGCTTGTTTCATGAAGAATCTTGCAAACAATATACAATGCTTACGTCCGCGCGTCCTCACTATCTTTGCCTATAAAGTATAGAATTATGGTAAAATATTTCGTATCTCTGTATGAACCAAACGTAGCGAGTAGGAGCGATTGTTTAGCATACAATCATATCCGAGCGTGTAACTGTCCAGTGTGAAAATAGGAGTAGGTTTATTCTAAGATTCGGGATCTGAAATATTATAATTATATACCTATTTTTGTTCTGTTTCCGAGTCCTGACCCGTCCTACGCTGCCCTTTGACAATTATTATTTCAACAAGTTTAGTTTGTCAAGGCTCTATAATGAAAGCTTCGGTTCAGATTCTACCTTATTCATATAATAAGATAGCTGACTGAGTACATAAACCTAGTAGGACTAGTTTCCTTCATAATTTACAGTAAAACTTATCAGGACTATTATTAACTATATTATAATTTATACTTGTAGCCAGAAAAGTAGATACTTACCGATAGCTGTTCCGATTCTATAACTACTTAAATACTTTTGAAATTGTCATAAAACTTACATTACGTTATAAAGAAAGCACTGAAAACACGAGAAGATAGTAGCTCTAGCTAGATAAAAGTAAATATGAGTTTTCTTGGCACATGCGCACCAGAAACCACTTCTTCTCCGCTTACTGTTAAGTGAGACTGTCTGACAACCTATAGCAACTATCAAACATCGTATTCTCAAAAATGAGTTCAGGACTTATGAGACTCGACGTGGAACGAAAGCCCAAACATTGCAACTTACAAACAAGTGACCTTTATGTTGCGCAAGAGATTTCTTTCACACATCCATGACGAGTGACGTTTTAGATCTGTGTATCAGTGAAGGGCGCTGCGACTAATTTATTCGTTCACAGTTGAACCGGCGCGGGCGGCGCGACTGCACTCGTCTGACCACTTTCACTGAGACTGCGCATAACGCACGAGGCTGATGGAGTGATGGCCTTTACGTCACTATACCCTAATTATATGTTAAACAGAAACGATATTTTAACTTTTCTCTTAAAACTAAAACTTTCCACGCCTACGATACGACCCATGGCATCAAACAATACGATCTGCTGATTGGAGAGCAGATATAAAAAAATAAAATGTTTGCAAAAAAGTGGAACTTGGCTCCAGCACAGTACAGGAGCACTAAGCAGCATAGAAATAGAAGTGATGTGTTCATCATAAAGTTAATCGAATTGAAATATTAGATTCTATATCAAAAAATTAAACTGACGGGTGACATTTATGTAATACAAAATGTACCTACCAACTGCCTACGTAGTACGTTCATCCGAAATCCAGTTCTAGTGTATGTAGAGATTACGCAATCGGTGATAGACACGATACAGGTGTCGAGATGCTGATAAATATTATGTCTAACTGAAAACACAGCACGGTTTTGGCAATGAAACCTACTACGACAAATTGTAAATATAAATCGTAATAATTTTGATATTTCACTTATGTATGTTTGTAGAGGACAGAAAGAGCATTTCCGTAACGTAATGTATCTATCGTATGCGTCGGAGCATCACCTATTTCTTACATAGCTTTCCACTTTCACACATAGGTGCAAGTGTCGTTTATCAATATAGTCATCTGAACTGTGAACTTTCATCATGAACATTAGTTACCTGTTTTATAATAATTTCTAGTGTCATTGAGTACTGACGTAGGTAATGGATCTCCCAGCGCCCAAAAACTCGACCCTGCGCTTGACCTTTATTCACTTTCTTTCTAATATTTAAATCAAATATATTAATGTATAACGGTTTTCACTTCGTATGACGTCCAAATTAATTGATATAACGTCAACGTCACCTATAAAACTGGTATTGAGTGCGTAAGCGCAATGGCCCGATATCTTCGACCGACCAATAATACTGCCACATAACTCATATTTTACTGCCATTCTGAATTTGTAGTTTATCATTCTTCAACGTCATGAACAGTGTCTAAAAAAGTTTTTCTATCACTGCAGCTGTCTTTTCTTTAATTTCTCTTGTTTAATTTGGCAGAATAAAACATCCGCACTTCAGTATTTTTAGCAATATCTTATAAAGTCTATTTTTACACATTTTCCGTCGCTTTCAGAGCATTTTCATGTTCACAAATCATGTCTAAACTGAACAAATTGCGGTTCGTTAAGAACAGCTAGCCAGTGGGCTACTTTAGCAGCTTAATTCGGGCATTCTCTTTTCTATAGTTACTTACTATTATACCAAGGTACACTTTTTTTATTTAAACCAATCACTTAACAGGTCAACACACTCTAGGTACATCATCTTACTGCTTACATAAGCAGTCGATATTTTATCATCACTAAAATTTACTGCTCGTTAAACGTTCAATGAAGTATCGCAGTTTTACACTCGTTGTAAACCTGAATATTAAAATATTATACGCAAATATTGAGCCGATCGGTCAAAATATTTTGGTTTACGTTACGGCCATAATAATAAAATTTATTTGGGAATGAGCCTTGCTCCAATTTCGTGTAAGTGCATCGTTACCTACATTAATTAGGAGGTCTGTTTTTAACTTTTACCGTAAAGTTTTCCTCATCAAGTGGTTTGTTAATTAGCTACGTTATTAAAAACAAAAATAGAAAAAAGACCACCTCAAAAAAAAAGATTTATAATTTAGGTGAAAATACATCTATGCGTTAGTAACCACAAACTTTCAATACCATTTTTCAAAAAGTTCGCAATAAATAAGAAAGTAAGTAATATAAAAGTAGTGACATGCCAAATTCTAGCAATTAACTCTGTCAGCTGTGTACGTTGACAAGTCTCTGAGGAAAAACACTTATCTACTCGTATTTCTTTCTGTTCCTGCTTTCCTAGTCCGTCACGGTCGGGATCGTTTAGTCACCTCTGACGCAAATGTCTCAACAAATTGATTCTAAACTTATGTCCTCTGCCAACCGCCTCATGGCTTTCTAATGTAAAAGAAGACGTTTGAAGTTCAAACATCTCTTCAACACTTTGTTCTTTATTAGTTCTTTGCCCTCATCTCCTTTAATTCGATTAATTGTTTGCAACATCTACATACGCATTTTTGTGACTTCAGAGAAGTAACTATCTTTTATTTATATATCTCTGTTTAATAAAGATATTTATTGCTGAGATTTAGTCGTAAAAACCTAGATATAGTATCGTAATAAAATAAAAAGAAAAGTTTTAAAAACAAAATAAAAATATATAAACGATAACACTGATATTTAGTATACTAACAAACATTACATTCAATCATGCTCTAAACTTGCTTGTTTAACTCCGCAGGCGGGTTCACACCTCCCCGAAAGATTGTTATATTGAATAAATCATTGATGAAGAGAATGAGAGTTGAGAGGTGTTTTCACAAGCCGTGGTGACGTCAGAGCACAGCTGTCCCTCCCGTCGCGTCTAGAACTTGACACACACACTATTATTTATAATCTTAAACACTTTTATCAGCATTAATCTTCCGTTGGTGGCGACGCGCTGGTGGGTGACGCGATGACGTCCTGCCAGACCAACCCACGAGCTCCGACCTTCACGCGAAGGTAACATAAAAACATCTACATAAAAACCAAGTTCAGGCGCTGCTATGTAAAGTTGCAGTGAAATTGATTCGCCATGCAACAATTTCGGAATTGAACAACTGCATCTATTTCACATAGAAACAGCGTTTTTAATGACACACATATGGATTGCGCTGAAGGCTACTTCGCTTCGTCTATTCTATTTGCATATGTTTTTTGAGAAAGGTAAATAAAAAAACGATGTCAGCTGTGAATCAGTTCACGCGTGTTAAAAAAGTGGACTGAAGCCGTGATGTTGTACCTACATACGTAACTACATAACATAACACACAATATGTACTTAGTTACGTTTTTTGACCAATTACAGTAATAAACTACCTGCTTGCATGGCAATTCATAATAAACTGTTGATAATAATATAAAAACCTATATTTTTCAGTATACCTACCTACCCAGGTTTTAAACACATGAGATGTAAAATTACCGCTGAATTTCAGCTAATAGACCCGTGGATATGCAACACTTCCATCCACGCTTGATTATGAACTCCTTTTTGCCAATAGAGACTATATGGAACAGATCAAGTGCTATTATAAATATATATAAGTAAACGGCCAAAGCCCGCTAGGTAGTAACAGAAGCCATGGTGTATAAACAAGCAAACAAACCTATCGATCATAAGTATATTTGTATAGGTTGACTGCGACCGCGTTATATTTCGCTAATGGTCCGCAAAGAAATCGTTATAGACAACAATGGATGTCATTTTAGTGATCCGAAGTCTGCCCACTATTGTTCAATAAGCTCTTGACTACAAACAACTTGTTTGATCTGAGAATGTGGTTTTGAAATAGGTTGACTCACTCCTGCAGCTGGTTCCGACAACCACGTAACTTATTTTTAGTATAGTCTCCCATAAAGCGAGTCCTGACACCAAAAAGGGACAACGCTCCAGTGTTTCAAGAAAAACTAAATATAACATTGTGATATTATTCTGGAAATACTGGAAAGAAACAAAAAAATCAGGTTGATATACTTTAAAAAAATAATTTATTCTTCTCGTTAGGTGGTCAACACCAAACATATTGCACGTTCTGAGAAACGAAACTGTCATTAGTCACAGCCAGCTCGTTGCAAGTACTGTTTTATTAGAATACCGCGATCTTTAATAAACTTCGTTCGTTATACTAAACCATAACTGCTGTTGGTTACATACATATTTTATAATATTATAGAGTCAGTCTACCTCGTGTCAAGGATGAAAGTCAAAGTTGTGATTTTTGGACGAGACCCAAAGTGTCACCGGTTCCATTACTTTAATTTATGAATGAACGCACTATACGTTACCCTGGGAAGTGCAAAGATTTTATTTATGTCACGCACTCGACTTTTTACGCGGAAAAGGCGTAGAAAATTTACACATACGACTCTGTCTCGCTCGAATCACACGACGGAAACAGAGTGTCACATCGTCCTACACCTAAAATACACGCATAGGAGGCCGAAAGTAATATTTATACAACGTGTCATTTTTCCAACTTTCAACGTTGACAGATATAATATAATTATGTGCCTATCATAATATAGGTCCATGACTTATTAATGTATTGTAAAGCTTTACCGACCTTTAAAATCTAACTGCAAATACTTAAATTAAAATGATTAAATCAACCGATAAAGTTACTGACAATTACTGAAACAAATAATTTAGTGACCTAAGAATAGATAACAATTCAAGCGAAGGTTACCACGACCGTACGTTCCAATGGCTAGATTCTGAAAGTCGCGAATACTGAGACGCGCACAGGCAGGAGCCAAATAGTATTTTCGTAGATTTACACGCTAATTTTCCGCCATCATCGTTAGCATTATTATCTAATCAATAAAATGTATTTATAGGATCAAGATGAGCTGAAACACAAAGAAATGTGATATTCTTGCGTTGATGAACTAATTTTGCATAGTTAGGATATTATCGTCAAATGCGAAATTATTATAAATGCAAAAGTGAGTTTGTTTGTTTGTTATGCTTTCACGCTAAAACGGCTGAACGGATTTGGATGAAATTTGACACATGGGTAGACCATGACCTGGAAAAGGACTTAGATACCTTCTATCCCTACGGGGTCGAGACTTATGCAGGTGAAACCACGGGGCGCTGCTAGTGTTATTATAATTTATACTTACCACGTAATATTATACAGTGTTTAAACAGCTAATATAGTAAGTATTTGTTTGCCCATACGCCAAACGGTAACAGTATATTCAAGTTTATTAAACTGATGCATTCACGAGTAAGTATTACGTTCGATGACATAAGAGCTACAATCATTTTGTAAACTAGTTTTGCGAAGTCAATCCGCCTTCGGGCATACCTACATACAATGTTGCTTGAACATTAAACATATTTGAGACCCGTGATACGAGTGTTCTACTTAATTGCCGATCATTAGTTAGGAGTAGGACGCAATAAATTTATTCGAATAATTTTAAAAGCTTCCTGTTATTAATTTTTAACCGACTTCTAAAAGGAGGAGGGTCTCAAGTCGACTGTATGATTTTTTTTTTTACTTGATTACTCCGCCAATTATGAATTGATTTTGATGATTCTTTTTTGTTTGGTAGGTCATGCTTCAGAGGTGGTCCCGTATTAATTTTATTAACTTTGCTTGCGTAGTTTTTGAAATAGCTGCAATAATACGTATTTTTCCCACTTAGCCTATATGGATGATGTTTTAAGTTCCCGTCACTGTTATTTATAATGCAGGTAGTCGTATTCGGATTTGTGTGGGGTAGGTACCACAACTAAAAAGTGAAAAATTAAACCTTTTAACGAAATAAATACAAACGACTTAAAAAAAAAACACAAAGTGAAAAATAACTTGTCTTTAATTTCGGAAGTCTGTGGCAATAAACGAAAATTGAAAACCAAAGACACCGACTTCCGAAATTAAAGTTATTTTTCACTTTTTCGTATTTTTTTAGAAAGTTTTTATAGGTGTAACTTATTGGACATAGGTGATCATTTATTGCAGGACACAGGTTCACATTAAAAACCAAATTGACTGATAGATAAATAATCTTTTCCTTTGTTTATCGATTCTTCGTCAACATGACTGCGGTTTCGTAATTTCCTCGTGTTTGCAACCGTTACAGATCCTTGAATAAAACAATTGAAGTCACTGTTTAGTGTTACCAAACCATTGTGATTGTTGTAGACACCGGAACCTGAGAATATTAAGAGCACTTACGAAGGCGAAATGCAAAGCGACACGCAAAGTACACATAGTTATGGTTAAGTTTTTAATTTATGTTTTTATTCGAGTGATTTTCGTCGCTCGGAAAAGGAAAGAAAATGCGTAAATCCGGTAGTTTAACTTTAAACTGGATGTTGGCTAACAGGTCGCTTGAATCGACGCAGTTTTATCTATTTACAATGTTGCAATCTTTACTCAGAGGCGGGATATGGAAGTTTATAAACCCAATGAGCACAAATATTCAATGATTTTAAATATGCTAAAAACTTGCACGACACGACCCACCGATAAAACCTATTTTACAATTTAATATACTTTTTATACGGAAACAAAGCCCGTTCGTGACAAAGGTAAAGGTTTTAACATGAATTTGAAGCGTGTTCCCTGAATCGCGTGCCGCCGGGATCACGACAAATATTAATCACCCCAGCATACGTAGTAAGTGAACTATACGTTTTTAAACGGTAGACTACCTCAAATTTATCGTTGTTTGTAATAAAGAAATTATGTTGGCAATGAAACAGACATTTTGGGGATTTAACTGCGTCTAATTCTTGTTTTGTTTCGCAAAGAAAACATTAGTAGATATTTCTGCTCATACTACTATATGAGAACCAACTGTATCTAACGTTTTTTCCATATGTTTCAGGTTTCATACTGAACGAAATATCGAATTATTGTGTCGATAGAGCCATCAAAGCGCTTAGCACGATCGAAGGACTTTATACAAGAAAATAGCGTTTTTAATCGAGCAGCAATGGTTATGCTAATTTCTTGCAGGTAAGCAATGAATATTTAATGCGTGTGGACATAATAGGTATTTTATATTCATGGGGAGCAAGTTCAAATGGTTCAATGGTCTTTGATCGCGATGCACGTAATCGCTAATGACGGCTCTACTGTGCGTCTCTACTTAAACGCGCGCTTTTTTATGTTTCTTTGTACGCAGCTCTACCGGAATCGGATGTTGCTCACTAACGGTTTTGTTCAGCATCTCTTTATTATACTTGTTGTACACAAAGGTTAATTATACTTATGCATCAAAGACTTGCGATCTTTGATGATGTTTTTTTTCAAACGCCATTCTAGTTTGTTTTTTGTACTTTTTTTTATCAATTAGGTGGAAAAAACATAAACAAATGAAATGAGGACGTTGATAAAAATCTTAGTAAAAATCTGATTAGTTGTTTGTAGGTATATAATGTTTGTAGATGCCGACTGAGATTAAACCTAAGCACTTTTTTCAGGTTAAAATTGGTACAACATAAAAATAACAGAGCTTGTTTAGGTTTACCTCCGCATGTTGTGTCTCATGTATTTCCTATTATCAAAACAACCTACTAACCATTTTCCAAACGATTAGAAATCTTAATTGACTCTTATTTTACAAAAAGCTTTATTATTCGCGAAGTTTAACAATGTTGGGTCGGTAATGTATCATTCAGAGGTAACTTCTAACTAGACAAAAGATTCTAAACTTCACATACGAGTACTACAGCTAACGTCAGCGGATAGCGTAAAACCCCAAAACATTGTAGATATGTTTTCACTTAACTTCCTAACGGACGCCACGTTTTGGCAGCATCCGATACAATAATCTTTCAAAACAAAGATATACACAATATTAGAATATCACTCATTGAAATAATAATCTTAATACCATAAAAGTGATCTGGTTATATTGTTACCGGCCATGTGATTTGGCCATTGACGCACGGTGAATTATTCAATCATCAGGAACCTTTCAAGTCGGACGTCAGAAGTTGACGTCGGCCAAGCTGAAGAAAGTCGCGGAGATTGTTAAAATAATACGGTTCTTGTGATAGACATATCAATGTCAGTTTAACTAATATTCACTGAAAGCTTCTGCTATTTTTAATCGAATTTAAAGTCTTCCCGTAATTTAAAACTTTCTAACAACTAACTGACAAATGTTTGTTGATTTAGCAACCCAGCATATTATTTACAGTATAGTTTGAATAGGTTTAGGTGTATTTAAATAAATATTTATTCCACAACTTTTTTTATTGCACCTACCACTGTTTGTCTCTGCATCACCCAAAGGTTGACTGGTAGACAATGCCTATGGCATTACCTAAGTCTGCCTCTGTACATTTGTTTGCTTAAAGTATTAAATAAATAAATAATTAGTATTTTGTTGCATTTGGACGTTGTACTCAACTTTCAGTAACAACAAAATCACTGGCTATTAGTTAAAACAAAACAACTAATTTTTTATCGTTTACAAGAAAATCTAAAATAGTTAAATTAAAATTAGAATGCGGAAGGCTGTTAACCTGTGGCATTTGTTAACAATGGGTTAACCTTGCAGTGTTCCTACAATTACCATCTGGTAAAGTAATTATAACTCAGGCTTAACACGAGCTCTACAGGTCTTGCGGAAATACATAATATATGTCGTATTCTACAATAAGCGATCTGATCTTTTAGAGCAGACCGCTTATTGGTGGAATCCAAATAAGCATTAAAACAGGTTTATTTTTAAGTAAAAACATCATTTCAATCAATCAACTCAGCCTATCGCAGTCCACTGCTGAAGTTGCCCTTCCCATAAGCTGCGCTACAACGCACAGTCCTCCGCCTCCACATAACAAATCCAGTCTGTCCCAGCCACCTTTAGGTCGTCGGTCCATCTGACTCGGGGGAACATCGTTTTTCATTTGTTTGTGTCATAAATAAACATTCATAAATATTTCTTCACTTCAAACCTAAAATAAGTTGTTAGTATTTTTGTTTCTGAATCCATACTTAAGGTCGTTTTATGAAGCATTATTATCAAAACTTTTTGCCCATTGAACATCTATTATTGGCACCTATGACGTAGGTACATTATGCTTTTGACTGATATAAGACGTAACTCAAATCCACTCATACCATAACCGTTCCAAGAAAAACAGTATAACGCTAGTGATGATTTTGATGGAACACGTAACTAATGTTTATAAGTAAATATTATATGAAATTCATACTTATTTTATAGCATTGTTTTATGACGTTCAACAGATCAAAGAGATTTATTCCGTAACACAACGGCATAATTACGCAAAGGGTAAATAAATAATAAAACCTGTAGATAACACTATTTAGTAGCTAGTATTTAATGACCCATAATATCAGTCATAAAAGTGTTCTAAAAGAAAATAACGTTTTCCTGTAATATTTTTTTCCTTAAATCCATTAGGAAAAGAGACACGGATCCGAAAATTATGAAATCGGTGACGAGGTACAACAACTCATTAACTTGCAATAGCAACTAGGTATTAAATAAAAAAAATTAAATTAACTGACAGACAACACACAGCCTAAACTATGAAAAAGCAAGGCTCAAGAAGCATGAAATTTTGCAAAAGAGTTCCATAAATAGCGAAAGTGCAATAAGGAGGAATTTTTAAAATTCATTCCCCGAAGGAGTTAAATAAGGGATAAAAGTTTGTATGGCTGGTCCGTAGGTACAGGTACACTTTGATCCTTATGCAAGCAATGCAGTGCAACAATGTAAGCAATATTGGACATACTTAATTTAAAGTATTACCTAACTGTTGTATTCAATGTAGCTGTGCCACCAACGTGTCCCATTGTTTATAAGAGCTGTTTAACCTGTTGCTACGAACTACCGGCGCCGTCGCAGCACACAAAAGAAAACGAGAGTGAAGTAAATCACTAGTACGAAACGTCACTTTCAAATTAGGAACTAACATTACGGCACACGATGTAGATTACAAAGAACGGAACTAAACACGTTTGAATGTAGGTACATACATAAAGACAAATAAATAATAATTATTTTATTATGTGTAAAATACACAAACTCAATTCTCACGTAGTTTTTGACGTTTTATTAAATTGTCAAAACAGCAAATGGACGTTTCCCAGAAGAGTGGGAGTGTTCCGATGCGGTGCTGAAAGTAGGTCGCCTTCACCGGAAAAAGGAAACTCTTTAGCTACTGCACGTTATCGGTTATAGACGTTATAGTTATTATAATCGGATTATTGGGTCATCTATTAGTAACACGATAAAAATAATGAGTCATAAATGACACAAAAAGAACTATCTGTTAATCTTGTTTCATCAAAATCTGATTTATGTGACTATACATAATGGAACCCTATAGTTTCGCTGCTTATTGTTACGAGGCTAGAATAACAAATCAAAGCAACGAGGCATGCCAGTCACATTGTGAGATACAGGAATCGGTAGTTGTGAAATCTGTCGGCAATCAAGTTTCCGCTAACAAATACTTACTTCGCCTTAAATTGCTTGCGCCTGCGCTTCTCCACTTTCGAGTTTGTTGACTCTAGAGAACATTTCACTTTTTTCGTGCCTCTCAGCCGGCTCTTTGGTGTGCCGAAAATCTTATCGATTACGTAGTGTTGCATAAACAAACCTGTCTTCGATCGATTGAATGTTATGTTTTATGTATTTTTTACATTTTATTTTGATTCGACGCACTTAACACAGTATTTTTAAACCAAAATAAAAAATAAAGGAAACATTTAAGTATGTTGCTATGTAATCTAGACGGGATTAAGAATAAGAGTTATTCTAATTAACTCAAGATTACATTACCATATGTATACGTTTATTAGTTTATTATTAAATGAACAATATTTGTATAAGTACATTATGTATTTTTAATCACGTTCTCGAAAACGGCTCCAACGACATCCATGAAAGTTGCAATATAGAGGTTTACGGGGGTTTAAAAATCGATCTAGCTAGGTCTCATATCTGAGAAAATTGGTTTTCTCTTTTTTCACCCGAGCAGAGTTCGGTCGCCCAGGTACTGTTTGTAATAGGCGTCTTGGGTTTCACTTTATGTATCTACTAAATGCACTTGTAATCTAGACACGCGGCAGCGTGTTAAGCCAAGTCCAAGAAAAGAACTGGCGACGCAGCAGCCCTGTGTTATATTAGACGAACCATTTGGAGCTACTTTTCACCCCTCAATAACTCAAAATCTATTTGACGTACATACATTCATATTACTTAATTAAGATAGGATATCGTTTCTCATAATGCAGTAAATGAAAGTCAATAAAACCAATTTTTTTCGAGTTGCACTTTCTTAATGGTTTAGTAAATAATGTAGCTACGAAATAAATTAATTAATCTACTTAGTTCCCTTACATAACAAAAAAGGAATGCTGTGTCGCTAATGAAAAATAGTAATAATCGCAACCGTTTAAAATGAAGCGAGGCTATCAAGCAGCCGCTGTACAAACCCATTGTTTGTAATTCCGAATAGGTATTGTATTAGTTATTTCTAGCGAGTTTTTACTGTGTAACCGATAAGCACGCAATGTCACGGTTGCTATACCTATATCGACTCGTGATGGAGAAAGTACATGCGAGTATGGTACACGACTACAGGCTAGCACGCAGTGCTGTGACAAGACATGTGTCGTAGAATCTCTCCTTGTATAAAATTTTACAAAATCTGTGACATATGTCTTGGCACGTGAACGTGTTGCGTCTGCTGGACTTACTCCAGCAGCAAGTACAAGGAAAACATTCAGGCATCGTTCTGTTACCAGTAAGTATACCTACCTACGCAATTAGACTGTTTACACGCTTCTAAAGGTAAAACGTGAACAATATAGCAAAAAAGAACATGTTTTAATAACCCATAAACGTCTGAGCTGATCTCTTGATGACCAACAAATCTTTTTACAAGTTTAGATCTCGTTTTACAACTACGAGATTCGGATTTGCAGTGATCCAACGAATATATTTAGAATCCTATTCATAGAAAGCTATCAGTAGGCTATATCAGTAGGCTTAAAAAAATAATTATTTTCTTTTATTACTATCCGTCAATATCTGCGTAGGTTATAAATTGGTAAACTACTAACCGCATAGTAAAGTTTTATCATAATGGGTAACTAGAACTGGGATAAAACGGTGAACATTGAACATTTATGAAACCAGTAGGGATCACCATGTACACAGCATAGGCCCAGATACTCTCGTACAACATGTAACAATTGATTCTGTAAATACAGACTGGTTAGCGGACACAATACGAGGGTTATGAGATGGGACCAGCCACGAGTGTTCTCACCGACCTCGCCCGCATCCCAGTTTACATGAATATTAATAATTATGACAGCTTAATAACGACGCGATGGAAAACGGTCAAGGGCAGTGCATCCATGTGCCATACCTTGGCATTTTCATGATGGCTGGGGATGCATGCATTATTCAGAGAGGTTTATGGCTAAAGAAACGCTAATTTAAGAACATGTCTGTGTTTTCACGAAGCCTGATATCTTAGAAAGCTGTATTTCCAGAGATTCATGGTCGTAAAGTTAATAAACAAAGACAGAACTAAAGATCTGATGATAGACTCATCCGCAAAATTTACATTTTATTGTAGGAATGGATGCCGCCGGCGCGAATTGTTTACTACAATCAACATAATAAAGTAGTCTAAATTATTTATAGATCTACGATTCGTCAGTAATTTTTTACCACCGATTTTATTGATAGGTAAGTACATAAATTGATGTTGGTAAGGTTACGGCAGATTTTTTTGCAACTACGTTTGCGTAGAGAATTTGGTAAAATTTCATAATAGTGGAAGTCCAAGAACTATTTGTAGGCTGTAGTCAACCTGCATATTGTTCTTGGACTGGTCTGGAACCGTTATGAACTTTAACAGTGCTGGACTAGAACATGGCACTAAGATTTATAGCGGCTGGCCTGGTCATTGTTGTTTCACGAAAGCCCATAAACTTCATGTCTTGTCACGTTTAGTGCTTGGCTTGGTTTGTTGGCAATCAGTGGGAAAATTTAGGTGCATGCGTGGTGTGACCGGTTCCATTTACGTCTGGACCTGCGTCTGCGCACCTCTCCGACTGCCTCATTGTTCTTAACAACTTTCTTTTCTTAATTTAACTTCACGCACAAGTACCTACTTTCAATTGTGCACGAATGCACTATGGAGTATGGGAACGGCTCATTTCGCAGATTTCACGGCTCTACTACCTATGTACTTAGTTGATTAACAACGGTAACTGTTATTACATTATAACTACTTAAATTTTCTTTCCGTTATACCGATTTCGTTATTATAAATGATATCATCTCTACCATATTATAATTAGCACGGGTTACACAGCATTGTTAAACTTATCTTAAAGTCATCAGCTGCTATTATAACCTCGTGGCTATGGCAAAAATGTCATAAAATGCGCTAATTAAACAATTTATTTATTATCTAGTTAACATTATGGTAGTGGGCACGCGACACACTAACCCACATATCTGCTGTTAATCACGCGTGACATACACAATCGTTCGCGTGCGTAAACATAAGCACAAATGAAGAATTCTTTTGTCTGTGCTACCTATTCGTTTCAATTACTAACCGTCTCGCAACGTTGCATATTATAATATGGTTACATCCTCTTTGCTCACCTTACCTATAGATATGTTATTGAGGTAGATGATTCTGCAGTCTGCAGCCTATTCATTATCCCTTGTTTCATCATTATCTCCTAGGTGTTTAATTTCATTGTAAACGCAACGTGCACGTAAAGTGATCATAATACCTATCAGCATGTCATGTTTGTTATGGTAGTTGTATTTCATTGAAACTGTATGTTTGCGGTGGAACGGCGGACGAAGCGGCGCGGGCGCGTGATGGAGTCGTTAGCACGGTAACTAGAGCACCGAATGGCACCGCGAGGATAATGTACAAACTAGATGTGTGTCTGTACCTATTGCCTACCCGAGAGACTTTCGTGCTCTGTTTCACCTCCACAATTAACTGTCTGCCACGCTGTACAAACATATTTTACGTATGCGAGGCATACGACACCTTAGTCGATCCAATTTCATTCTAGAGAACAGAGAATATGAAACCTTGTAGGTATATACATAACCGTTATGAAAACGACTAATCTTGTATTTACAGGTTAGGGAGAAGTGTATCTACTATTGTGCGCACAAAGTCAAAATTGACCGATTTCGATACCTACTAGGTCGTGATAAAGCAAGGTTACAAATGATACAATCTCATCCCGCGGCCAATCGGTACCTACCAACTGCACATAACTTAGATTTTAGAAACAGAATGCATGGCACTCAGGTCTGTGCCCGAGGCTAATTAAGTCATTCTTAAATCATCCTCGACGATGTTCAATTAACTGGTCCAAAGAGTTATGCACCATTCCGATTTTTAGACTGTACATGTTTTTCACACTTGTAATTATACAGCTTGGAATACTGCCCACCCCGTAATAACAAAGCGTATAATTGTACAATAATACAACGACACAACTATTTTATTTCATAATCATGTTCTACTCTCAATCCGTATTTTCAGAAAGTGTTTAAAGTTGCGGACTGTCAGGAGGCAGTTTTCTCAAACTGTTTTCAGGTACCTACCGTGGACCATATAATTTATTTTTCATTTTATTATGTATTTCATGCCTCGAAGCATTAGCGCTTGCGAGCCTACTGCATGAAGGTTTGGGAAAACATCACTATCACACCATGAGAGCTCGTAGAAAAACTAAATTACATAGTGTTTCCATGTAATTTAGTGTAATTCAGCGAGTGACGTAGAATAAACATTATGAACCGGTTGTTAATGGATTTTTCCAATAGATTTTATTGAAAGTAGCATCTTAGAATGCGCTAATAACAACAAGTACATATTTCTGTCAACAATCCGGACACCGATTATTGGTAGCTCTACATGTCAACACAATCAGTAGATTCCATTCCTTCAGCGCTTCTTCTTCTTCCCTACAGCGATCTATTAAAAGCTCCACATGTTCATGTAGAGTACCTAAGTGGTTCTCTATGTTCAAAGGTTCAACATACATATTAACATGATCTTTGGTGTGACTCTCTTGCTCCTTTGTCTTTTCTGTTGTGATGACGGTTTACTCATGTTACTTGCCTAAATCTCTGCCAAGTACAAATTCAACTTTGAATGCACAGCTGCACACATCTCAGTCGATATGAGTGCAATACAAATCTTTAGTCTTCATTCAGAATACTGATCAAAGTTTGAACATGTATACCATGTGTTATCGCGTCTCTAAACTTTCCCCGATATTTGTATTTTTCATTTCATTTCATTAGATCTTTATGTTACTAAGTTTAAGTTATTGCAAGATTTGATTGCGGACTTCGGTGAACTTTATTAGGTGTATAGTTAATATGTAACTGGGTCAACAAGTAGGCAGCAGTTTTAGCATTATCATTTATCATTCATATCCCAGCTATTAGGTAGACCATTCTGCACCACCACTCTCTGACTTATTCAAACTAGTAATTTGTGATTTCCTGCAGTTACTTGTGGGTATATTATTATTATAAGATAGGCACTTGTGCACTCGGTTCACTTACATTTGTTTTAATATCGCTTTACCGTTTCATGTAATCTTGGTTAGTTTATGGTTCGTTTCGAATCTTAGATTAAAATTATAATTAAACTACCGTAATCTTATACTTATTACATTCTGGGATTCCATGATATTTTTGCCATTCCATAGAAAGAATGAATGCATTGTATGCTAATGTAAATTCTGAAAAAAAAAACGTTTGGTAAAAGTGAAGTTCATCGTCACAACACCAAACACTACGGTATACTCCAAAATTTAATTTAGAATTACACAATTAAAACTGGTTTAGGTAGGTTTTACGTATACTTACCGTACGGGCGTCGAACCTGCAACTTATCATAAAAGGCGCTCTCAACCTGGCGTCAATAATTTTCTATATTTTTGTCAAATAAACGCAAACTATGCTATCTAAATTACGTAATAAAAAATAATATGCATAGAAAACAGGAAATGTCAATACCCGGGCCGCATCCTACTGGGTCACGGGTGGCTCGACCACCCTTGGCCTATATTCCACTCTCCTAGAATTAGGTCGAGGTGTTATCACCTGCATTCACATTATACACGCCGATAATGATATCAATAATTACATACTCATTACGTCCTTGATCCATTTATTTTCGTTTTCGCATATTTATTAAAACAACTTTAATACTCATCACGATCGATATTAGGGTATACAGAGATTACGTCAGATAGCATAATGAAAAAACTATTTATACAAAATATCTTTTGTATAGTCATTAGTCATTACGTGTTGTTAACAATTTCAGAGTAGGTACTCATCGCGTGTCGCAGTCCCTTATATTTGATGTGTTACAGGAAAATAACATACACAGGCTTAAAACTTCATCAAGATCAACGAGACAAGAGCAAGAAATAAGTAGATACGTTTAATATCCACAATTTGCAGGCGATCCATCACGGACTGACAGATATGAAAAGAGCTTTTTTTCTCATTTTCCTAATCATAAATTACGTCGAACATTTTTATAGTGGACAAGAAAATAATCTTATGACATATTTTGAAATACTACTACATGGTCAGAGAATAAAACAGCACTTTGGATAATGGCCTAGAACAGAAGCGGTCTTAATGCTGAGAGATAAGAACGATTTTGTCCGAACAAATGCATTGTACTGACGAAATAAAAGATTTAAAACTGTCCGATCAAGTGGAAACATACAGACTTATAGACATAATATTAATGTGTTTACGTTACGCCATTATGTCATTCGACATCGCTTTTATTTTTATTTCAATTTAAGCGAAATTAAACACTCTAGTTGTATCTATTATAGCACAGCACATGGCTAGAATGATCAACGGTAGGCTGTGAATCCACGATTTGTAAAACAAAGTGTCTAAACAAAGACCACAATGACCAAACAAAACGCAGTCCACGTGCTGAACAAAACACAACACTAAACTTGACTAAACAATCCCATTCGCCTAAACTTCAGAATTATTTTCCACTGTGTCAGTGCAGTTTCAAGAGATACCTTCAGAGGCTGCAGAGCATAATGGAACCAACCCTTTACCTTTATGACATCCTCTGCTGAAAATTAGCTCAGTTCATGTAAACACACCTAATATCATTTTAAAATCTAAAGCCAATTCTTTAAAAAAAATGTGGTAAAAGAATAAAATAACCATCTCTAAACATTTTCTATGTTTAGAGAAAGCTTTGCTAAAACTGCAATTAACATTTGTAATAGTGTAAATATTATAATGTTATGAGAAATTATATTATGGAGTCCTGCCTTTTCTAACTGCACTGCTCAGAACTCGTGGGAAAAATACATTAAATATTTAATTAAACTTATCGGCGTCATTTATTATCAAGACTTCATAATCATCTTTCTTTATATCCGTGTTTCCCCACAAATCATTACTAATGACGGACAGCTAAGACAGCTCTTATAATAACGACGGACAACGTAAAGTCACGAGCACCAATATGTATACACTTAGCAATTTTTAAACGTGATTTTCTCCTACTGTATTGATTGTAATTTTATGTTTTAAGGAACTAAAAAGTATTTTGGAACCTATATTATTATGAAATAGGTATCATCTCAAAGTTGCAATCGTTATTCGTTATTGAATTTTGCTGAGTGTATATATATTTTTGCTCGTGACTGTACCGATAGAAAATAAGTGATGGTTTAGAATAACTCGCCAAGTGTAATTTGTTCGGAGTTATGACAATTACAAATGACCAATAATAAGTTCCATATTTACTGATTTTCACTGAAAAGAAAAATGTATATTCCAGAGAACGACATTTTCATATTTATCTAACTCATGTGGGCAGAGACGGGCAATGATTCATATACTTTTACTAAATCGGAAGGTTTTAAATGACGATGACTATCTTGTAAAATTAGCGAAATGTGAGTCTTTACTATTAATAGAGTTTTGGAGTCATGGAAAACCTACAAGAGTTGTTTAGTTTTCTTCGCAGACTTCTAGACTATAAATTGCTTAATAGGGTTCCGTAGGCACCCGAAGGATGCCAAACGGAACCCTATTACTAAGCCTCCGCCGTCCGTCCGTTCGTTTCTCGGTCAGATAGTTGAAAATTTTCATAGATTGTGTATATCTATTACCGCTATAACAACAAATATAAAAATAAAATAAAGTTAAAGATTAAAGGGGACCCCCTTTAATCTTTAACTTTATTTTATTTTTATTTTTTTTCCATACAAGAAACCTGTACTTTTCGGCGTTTTTTGCTAAATATTGTACGGTGGTACAGAACCCTGCGTGTTCGACTCGCACTTGGCCGGTTTTTAAATGAAATCGCACTAAATTATAGGCTAATTGCATTGCAGTATTATCTGTCGATAGATCGATCATTATTTTTTATCTAATTTCGTCATCAGTTAAAAAATATTCGCGCGTTTAAAATTAGGTAGGTATCATGTCACTTACCTATAGTTTTCAATATCTGAAGGTCTTCTAGTTCGTACTCCTTTTCTTCCTCGGTGTATTCTGACTCCGTGGTGGTGGAATCCTGTTCCTCGGTTGAAGAGGCCACCGACAGGGACCGCACATCAGAACTCAGCTCCGAGCTGCAGTCCCTCACCAGTTTCGCACTAGCCATCATCATTTTCAAAAGTTTCTCACAATCGAAATTCAAAATCAAAGTGTCTGTGTTACGAGCTCCTCAGTTCAAATATTTGTTTTCCAAAGAACATAAACATCGCAGTTTGTTTTAATTATTTAATTAATTCCGCTTTACAATATTTTTTATGATGTCTATTATTATTGAATAAAATATTTGTTTATATTTTTTATGTAGGTATTAAAAAAATATTAAATTAAATGTGTTATCGTGAAGATTCGCGCGTTAACGGATACAGTCAGCAAGGCGTTCCGTGCGCGCAGCGGTTTGTGTCTCACTGGCGGGCAGGCGGCAGGCGACCTCGCTCGCTTCACTGCCGAGCGGAACGAGACGCGAGACGAGACGGCCACGATAAAATAAACGCTGACGAACTCTTGTTCCTGCAGTGTTGCCGGCAAAGTCGACGATGCTCTTCGTATTTACAATAATAATTTAAATGATCGAGTAGCACTTGGCCTGCATACAATAAGCCTTGTATGTAAATAAAATTAACTTCTCTAAATATATTCCTTTCTTCTACAGAGCACCTCAATAAATAACTCAGCATTTCTGCATATTTTTTTGTAAATAACTATTTCTGCAGACGCGCTTTGTTCCTGGCCCTCGGCGTAACAATGCAATTTAGAGGAAAGTGAGATATTAAATTTCGTGTAATGTAAACAGCTGAGTCCACAAAATATCACAGTGTTGTTACGTGGTTAGTTTGCAATTTCTTCGCAAAAAAGGTTGAAAATGATTTTTCTTTCCACGGTGTATCTGACTCTTTGAGGGTCGTCATTCTGATGAAATAATACTCAACTTGGCGAACAGAAACAGCAATCATTGTCATTTGTATAGATCTTCTGAATACCAAGAAGGCACATGTATCCGATTCAACGTTAGTCATTTTTTTCATTTAATACAATAAACCTTCAAAAGTCGCAATGCGAACTAATGATGACTCACGACTTCAACTAAGCTTTTTCAGAACTTTCAGCAACACTTTCTTTGTACCGCTACAATTTTCTATAAGACTCATAGGTCAAATATAATTAAAAGGCCATCTTTATTTTAAAAGTTTATTTGCAACAAGCATATCACAATCAAACAAGATATACAAGGAAGTTAAATAATAATATCACTGTAGAATCCGATATAAAGTTTCTGATATTACCTAAGAATAAATAAACTACAACTACTTTAATTACAAAGTACTTTTGACGTAAATAATTGCCACATTTTTATAAAATTATATATTATATTTTAAATGGCAATCGAGACTAACATTATACATTTTCAGATACAGAATGGGTACACCAATGTAAAAATGATGACTTCGCAACCTAAGCCATAAAAAACTAACTTTTGTGATGTTAATGAAAATCGATAAAGATTTGTTGACAGTGCATACAATAGATTGCAAAAATATTACCCCCCTTTTGGGCTTTGTCACAGTCGAGTAAAAACAATTAACAAATCCTTCCGCACAATGCTCATCTAATTAACTTACCCATTAGTTTGACATTACCATCCGGGACCTTAAATTCGAAACTACTAAAAACGCTACTTAACATTAATCCCGAATTCGTACTTCGTATAGCGAAGCGAAAGTGATATTATAGTTTAAAGGCTGCTGTTCCGCGCCTTAGAAATGCGCGGCGAGGCCGGCAGCGTTGAAAAATGAGCGGTAACGGGCGGCTGCGTGTCATCAGCGTTGATGAATGAGCGGTGGCGGACGGGACGCCACACGCCGTCAGCGCTGACGAATTAGCAGCCTGTACTGGCCCCCCAAGACACGCATTCCTAAGGCGCGGTACAGCGGTCTCGGCCAAACAATAACTAGTTGATTGTATAATTGGATAGGCATTGGTGTCGAAAATAAAGCATCGAGACGAGACTCATATCTACGTCAAATGACGCTACAGAATAATATTTACACAGAGAAAGGGTGTAAATTTAGGGGATGATAATGACGCATTTACATTGTTCACTAATCTCATCAAAGTGACTAACAAGTCAGTAAAATTGTGTGAGATTCAAGTGCGTTATGTTGTGTAGAGTGATAGACACAGTCGATATTACGCAACGCCTTGACGCACACTTTGCGGTTTTAGTAGAAATGATGTAAATGCGACTGAAGTGCGCAGAACATAAAGAAAAACATTCGTGTATCAAAGACTTTTCCTTCTACTAAAATAATCATCGAACTTCACTGTTAAAAAATCGTAAAAATTAATTTGAGACGTACATAATTTATACATACATAAAAAGCTTGTTATTATACATACGTAACAAAAATAAAATTTACTTATTTATGTACTTTCACATAACATAAAAATCCCTATACAATATTTGTAAGCTAATAGATACAACACTGGATATTATAATACATGCAATTTGAGACTTTTAATGGGTGTCTTAGAAGCGGAACAGAATCAAACTAACGACTACTTTAAAATAACTTTAAAAAATATTGCAAAAATTAAATTAAGATAGGTAAAATAAGGTTAAAACGCTAAAATTATTATTATTATTTATCTTAAAAGAAACTATATACATATTATTATATATTACTATATACTTATTACAATAAATGAATATGAATAATATTTATTAGTTCCTAGCTAGCACGCGGCTGTTATCATTCTGAACAATACATTTGATCTTTCTACCGCAAACGTTATATTATTATCATTTTCATTATTCTTGTCATCCGAACCATAATTTCTATTCCTCATGAAAAAGTTTTTAAACGTCTTCATTATTATTTTCGATCCTTAACAAACATTTAATCTTCATTCTCCAATTTTAGATAGTTTTGTATATATCTAGTATACCATTTTTTTCTTTACTGATTATTATAAATTAGTTACTTTTAGGGCTGATTTTACCAAAGTCAGATATCTTTTATCCGTGGAATAAAAATGGCGTCTGACAGTTTTTGTATGGTTAAACTGTCAAAAATTCAAAATTTATTAGCAGGATAAGACTTATACTCGGTATAAAAGTTTGGTGAAATTCGCCCTCAGTGAGAGAAAATATACCTATATTTCTCCCTAGCTCATGACTTTTCTCTTATATCGGTCACAAACAACACAATCGTTCATAAAGATAACGTCAGTCATTTGATAATTTGGACATAACACATCAAACGCCATTCGTCTCTACTCAACGTTACTTGTCAGAAGATTTTGTCTGATTTTCTGATATCTTTCACTGGTCATCCCGCATGCGATTATCAATATAATCAAATCATATATTTCCGAAACAAAACGCCTCTAGCCTTCTCTCTAAGATCTTGTGATAAGACATAACTAACACGTCTACTTTACACTTCAAAGCAACCCTAATGAATAAACCCTTTATTTATGCTTGACAACATTCTTTCCACAATTTCTTACTTGGCTGGTTTAAAAATAAAGTAAGGAATGATAAAATTCTATTGCAATACCTATATTTCCCACAAGTTTACCAAAATGCATCCGTTATGTAGATAAGTTATTTATCTACGAATATAGTTTCTTAGGTACTTAAACCTCTAATATGTGAATGTCGAAACGGTGAAAATCTATTTCACCTCATGTTATTTGATTAAAATATGATTTAAGTAGAATCAAAGAATGATTATTAGCTCTCTGCTGGGCTCTTGCTATTTATTTGTTAAAATAAGTTTTAATTATTAGTTTAGTTTTCATTTTCGTTTTTTCTATGATTTTGGTCATACATAATGACCATTCAATACACACATCACTGTCATAATAGTACCTACTGACATATTGGAATCATTCAAACTGAAATCAATTTCACATCAACCCGACTTGCAAAAAACTAATCTAAAAAAATGTAATATTAGCCTTTTTAAATGAATAATTTTTGTGTTGTTTTGTGACTAAAAGCTTTTTAGTTTTGCTCCTCATTCAAAATACAAAATAAACTGAAAAAATTGAGATGAACCACTCCCAGCTGGTCTTAATCGTAAACACCTCGACATATGAAACTCCTTTCATTCGTTTTCGTTCATTCAATAAAATATAATAGGTAATACGGGCTGGTATCCGCAACTCCACGTCAAAGCGCGTATTTTGCGTACGAATAAAATATAATTTCAATTAAGAAACAATTTACATCTGCTATAAAAAGCCTACAGTTTTAATTTTAGTATAAATTACTTTCATTCATTTCAATAACAGTTGTGTATGTCTTATAAATAGTCTTATTCGCCCAGTGACCCCGCAGGCTCCAGTGTCAGAAAGTCTATTCAATCCATTGTCAAATCACACATCAACTGACATGATTGGTCGACGTCATTTGTTTCAGCCAATCACAAAAACTTAACAATAATTTTGATCAGGTTTTTCAGAAACTGGGAATACAGTCCTTCCACAGTTAGTGTAACTCTGATATTGCATCACTGTCAAAATCACAGTGATGTTTACTGTCGTTACAATAAGGTTTGTATTGGGTTGCTGCCGTCAGAGGTAAAATAAGTCTGTGCCTATAGTAAAACAAGCCCACCTGGCCCGTTAACGTCGCTTTCGGTGAACAAAAAATTACAGTTCTTATCACTTTTCATAGATTTCGATAGTTTCAGTTTCAGCCACCGGGTCAGATAACTTTGTGGCACTATATTACCGTGTTTACGTATTAATAAGTGCTTATAAAACAAGATACGAGTAAGTATCATACGTTGATGATGAATATGAGGCCGGCGTGCAGGGCGAGCGCGAGTTTGTGGTGTTGTTTGAAGGTGGGACAGAACTTTATGGCTGCCACGTCCGAGAGAGGGAAACGCTCGGGGTACGCGTCTCGAGGAGTCGCTGATAACTTCTGCTGTGTCGTCTGTTGACAAAAGGACCTGTGTTAGTCACCGCGAACGAAGATTTATTCATTAAAATATAGTAATAATAATTGTAGTATTCTAATTTCTGTCAGGCTTTTCTCATTCTAGAGAAGATTGCGCGCTTTTATAATTGCTATTTAGGTCAATATTTTTAATAAATTACTTAGGTCAATATTTTTAAAATTAAAGGACGAAATATTGTATCAGCCGGGTATTGTATAATTACGACGATTACTTGCAATAAGAAAGCAAAATTATGCAACAGTAATTGTTTATTTTTTTTATTTTTTACCCATTTCACTCAGACACTCATTTACATCAGACGGATTGTTTGGCATATACCCAAATGGAATATTTAATAACAACTTTCTGTTCGTATAAATGAACCGACTGAACTAGAGCAAAAACTTTTTAACATTTACTTTCGTCAAATTCTGCGGATTTTTAAACATCAAAGTTATTGACAAGTCAATCACTGAGAATTGTTTAAAAAGTTGGCAGAGGTAAGATTTTTTTTTTAGTCCACTAATGAATTACTTTGAATCCCATTACTATTACATAACAATTTGCTACCCGCAAATTGCGCATTATTTTTCTCATTGCAATTGTTATTATTATTAGCCAAATACACAAAGATGTCAACAGTGATCAGTATTATAGATATGTTGATTGTTAATTTAAATCTGAACGTGCTATTAATTCAAATAACTACAAGCAGTGTGCCCGATGGGATCCCACCGTAAAAAATCGACGAAATTCCATACAAACTCTCACCCATTATTTTACAGTTCTAAGGTGTGAATTTTCAAAAATCCTTCCTTATTGTTCACCTTCATTATAAAAAGAACTGTTGTGCAAAATTTCATGTTTCTAAGCCTTTTTTTTTTTTTTTGAGGCTGGGATTTCGTCCTATGACTTCTCCCGCTCTGGGTGGAGCGGAAGGACGTGTCAGACTTTTACTGACTAAAACCCACCCGTTTTCCTTCAGTTGCCTGTTGCCAAGGTCCCGGTATCCCTGTCGGACTAACCCGCAACATGTTTCTAGGCCTACCAGTTTAGGTCAGTGAATGAATGAATTTAAGACTTTGATTTAGTAGAAGATATCAGTATGTAACTTACCCGATCCCTGGCAGTGATCTGTTTGAACTCGACGCCGTATTTCTTGACTGCGTCGCTGTAGGTGATGGGCTCCACTATCATGGCCAGCTCATCGTTCTGCCGCTTACGTTTACCTCCAAAAGGGATCATCATGATTCGAGCTATGACCTGTTTTATCATAAAAAGTTTAGCACTCTTTGTTTATGTTAGTTTTTTGATTTGACATTTGTTTATAAGCTTGAAAACGTAATCAAATTAGCGTATTTACGTTATTGAGAATTTAGGTCGATCTGTGTTTCGGGTACGTCATGCTGATCATCAAACAAAAATTTAGGATATCTCCTATAATCCATTGTTTTAACGTTGTTTCCCAAAAACTTACACGATACAACAGTAATCAGTATTTGTCGAACTACAAAATATTTTTTTAACGAACGCCTACATTTTTTAGTTATCAATCCTGTACCGTCCCGACTTCTCGTACCAAGCAACCGTTGCGTGGGAAACCCCCAGCTATTATACTTGAATTAATAATCTCAGATATTTGAAATTCCATCACTACGGTGCTTAAATACACGAGCGGTACGTTGTCGACGGCTGCAGTTGCCTCTGCTGTTGACACGTGTCGCTCGAGTGTGTGAGCACTAACTCACTTTAGCGATAACGCCAAAGTAGAGGATGTAAGGGTAAACACCGTTGTCCCTCAAACCATGGGTACTTGACTTAAATATAAAAATAAATGACCGAGTAACAACAAAAAAAAAACGTTATTTTCATTAAAAGATTTTAAAAAGTTTCTATACGACACCGTGCTCAATATCGAAAAAGCTGACTGACTGAGGGAGGGGTCGCGCTCGCGGCCGTTCAAACACGTCCTGCACCCCCGACCTGTGTTGAGACGTAAGTTCGATGCCCTAGCGTATAGGGTGAAAAAAAGAAATACTCTTGTGGTAAAATGTAATTAAAAAAAAAAAAGTTTCAAAGTTTCATTTTTTTACATATACATGACACCAAACTACTGGTTTCAAGGATAACGGTGTTTACCCTAACACCCTGTATATAGTTGAGTAATTAGTCCGTCAAAAATCAACTTAAAATACATACTTAAGTTAATTTATTTTTGAGTGCTCATTTGTGCTCAAAATAATTAGTTGCAATGGAATTTGAACTTTCCCAACATTGAGTTTCTTATGCAAAAACTTGATAGAGTGATAGATATTCAAGAAGCGAGTATTGCGTATAGCCTACCTGCTTATGAACATCGGGGAAGCACGGATGCAGGCGCATGAGGCGCAGCAGCGGCGCGGCGGCGGCGCACACGCGCCCGCACCACGCGCAGCCCGCCGCGCGCCGCGCGCCGCCCACGCGTCGCCCGCCGCCCCACCACTCCAGCTCGTTGATGGATTGGTTCACTGGTACGGAACGATACTGGTTGATTTTCTTACGAAACATGATCGACATCTATTCGCACATGACTTCTATTAAGAACTAATTAAACGAGATGTAACGTTGTGGCTTCACACCTGAACTTAGTCGAGTAGTTAGTATGTTACTAAGTGGTTGAGCACAACACTAAATTACATGCCCAACACTACTTGACAGACTACTCATTCATTTCATCTGTAACCAGCCATACTAGCGGTTCGTTATGTAGAACCCCTAGATGTACCATGTGCCCCGAGTCTAGGGTGAGTTCACCATTATTATTATAGCTAATATTCTGTACTGTGTGCTCCTTGTGCCATCTGCAATGGTTATGCCCTTTAAGACTGGCTTGTCACAACATAACCTAAAATCACCTGTCATTCTGCCACGCTGTGATTGCACTCTCTCTATCTCTGCCTGTAAGCCGCTGCGATGTATTATGCTTACCTATCCTGCTTCCCATACCGTTCTTGGTCGCTAAGGAGGCTAGCACATCGCACGCGGCTTGCTGATATCTGCACCGCATCTGACATGCGCTCCCTAACGCGCTTTCAGGGTTCTACGTATCGGCTTCTACACGGCGATTCTACATCCCGGCTTCTACATCCCGGCTTCTACACGGCAATTCTACACCTCGGCTTCTACATCCCGGATTCTACACCCCGGCTACTACTTCCCGGCTAAGGACAGGACGCGTTGGCATGCTGCCAATGCCCGCTACCAAGTCCTTGCCGAGGACTGGCCTACCTGCGGCCTACCGCCGTGATCTACCTGCGGCCTACCGCCGCGAACTACCTGCAGGCCTGTGCTGACAGGCCTCCTCGTCGGCCACGTGTGCTACCCTACCGTTCCAGCTGAGCCTGCGCTGGCAGGCCCCTTCCTACTACAACGGATGACCAAGGACGGTACCCTTCTACCTACCTAAGTGTGTGAGTGCTCGGAAAGATCAGTGACCTTACCCGCGACCTAGCTGTGGATCTACTACCTATTATATGTATCAAACTACCCAGCTGGTTTTACTCCTCTCTCTACCCTACCTACCTACCTATCTATCCGTTAACGGCCTGCGCAGCCTACCTGCAAAGCCCTAGCCGTTACAGAGAGACTATACAAGTACTACTAGTAGGTACTAGTACCGAGATGACGACTAATAGAGAAGTATAAAAGAAAAAAAGATATGTAACACTGAACCCAAATAAATTATAGAGACAAGATATGGGCAAGAGACTGATGATGAAATCCCATATAAAAACTCTTTGCAGCTCACGTGTTCACTCGTAAAGATTCTTAGAGAAACCGTCCGTTTCCCTATCATAAAATGTATCCAATGTCATTCGAAAATAGTGTAACTTTCTATCAGTGAAAGAATTGATATGTACATTTTATATACACTCGAGGTTTGTAAACTGTACCATGTAGTACTCACCAAGGCAGTCATCCCCAGCGAGCAACGCAGCCGGCCAATGCGGTGGGTATAGCACCTTCGCAGCCGCCACCGGCGACTGCAGCGCGCCGCCGCCCGCGCCGCCCGCGCTGCCCGCGCACAGCGCGCCGCCCGCGCGCGCCGCGCCCGCGCCCGACGGGTACATGTCCACGTCTGGACATACAAACAGTGGCCTTAGCACAGACGTGCAGGATAAACGTAACGTAGATTCAAAAAAATGTAAAAAACTTTTCAAGGTTCTTTTGGCGCGTAGCCAAAATCGGAACTATCGCCAGCATCTTGTTTTTTATGACGTTATTTCTCCCAGCATAGCAAGGAGTTAACGTCAGTTGAGCGCCAAAAGATCCTTATAACAGTGCTCTCCTCTCGCCAGAGCCAGATTTAAGGCGGGGCAGTAGAGGCTATGGCCCCGGGCCTCCACAATTTTTTTTTTTTTTTATAAAAAAAGGTTCATATTCACAAGGAACCTTTTTAATTTTCTTTTCGTGTCCTGGGTTGATGGTCTTAAAAATTATACATTGAATTACTTTATTACCGAAAACCGAATTAAAATGAATTTTTATTTCGTCAGTTCCTTAAAATTGTAGTTAGTTCAAAGACTATTTATGAGTGATACTAATTGTGCTTGCCTCATTTTAAACCCAAATGCTTTATAGGACATATATTTTCGATTCAAAAATTGTAAAATTTAACTCCGTTACGTTTAACTTTTTTAGCACGTCGTGTTAGGGCCTCTGATACGGAACTACAGGGTAATTAAAACAAAGTAACAGTGCACACGTAACCTAACATAACACCTGTATTCCCAGAAAGGATAGGCAGAATTGTACGGGCTTATGTGTCATGGATTTGAATAATATGTTATGTTGCTAGCAGCGCTACCCACTATTTAACGCAAACATATTGGTAGCATTTGCGTTTAGTTATTTGGGGCTTTAGTCTTTTCTATTATAATTGAAAGCTTTTAATGACTGTATTGTCACTCACTCATTACATCAGTAAGTATCGCGTTAAAGAATAAGTGCTCGCACCTTCCTGCGCGACATGTCCAAAGTTTCATAAGCGGACCAAAAGGTGCGCAGTATCTTGGTCAAGTGTCACTTAACGGCCTTTTATTAAACGGACGGCAGCACTTAGGTAATGACAGGCCCACCCACTGTAAGCCTTAAATCAATCCATGACTATTTGAAGCATAACCATTTTAATGTACAAACGGCACCAGTGCCAAGTAATCACAATGAACGAGTACTGAAGTGAAAATTATCGATTACGGCATCGACCATAACGAGCCATAAGTCTCGGAATGCAGCCATTACATTCAGGCGTAAAATTCACAGACATAAACTTTATTTGCAACACGCGTGGATTGTTCAATACGTGCCAAAGTGATACTTACCCTCGATACAGGCGTTTTGAACACGCTCGTCGTGATAAGGATAAAATACTGTAAGGTTGTTTTCCGTTGTCTTCAATAATGGAGATTCTCCGTTTAAATCATAGTACGCCGTGGTTCCATCTGCGTAGCCGACTACCACGTGAGAGTGTCCTTTTTGCTGAAATATTTTTTTTACTGATTATAAGGGCACTTTATTAAGCAATTATACTGTAAAACAATGTGCTTAGGGTGGAAAATACCGAGTACGTAGCAGCAAATAACTATAGATAAACAAATAAATATATGTCATTTCCGAAATGCATTTTACTTACAACAGACCACTTGATAGCAGTAGCCTGATAAACCCTTCTACTCTCATTACTTGTCAACCTTAGTTCCACAACTGGCTTCAGTTTATAAAATGGTTTTTCTCTGAAAACAAAATTGATATTTATAAAGCTTACATTTATCAATATAGCAATAGGGAAGTATAACTTGATATAGAAAATGTATATACTTTTCTGTTATAGATGTTGGGTAAGGTACTACGAAGATGTAAGCCAGTCCGTTAGAGCAGGCTGTGGCCATTAAGCCGAGTCTGTGTATATTGTCTGATGCGGGTACGTGGGCAAATACATCTTTAGCTCCAGATGGGCACCAGTCAATAGCCCACACGGTTCCAAAGTCGTGGGCTATTCCAAGCGCGAACTTTGGCGTGGTCCTGAAATCAATATTTTTATGACTACTTTATGTAGGGCGGCACAGGCGCATAAATTGGCTAACGAATGACGCAACATTCCTCTAATATAAGAGAAACAAAATTCCGACCAACAGCATGTCGGACCACGCACAATGAAGGGTTCCGTAGTTGGGATAAATTTATGCCAAGATCAAACTTCACATTGTATTTAGAAGGAAAGAAAAGAAAGAAAATACGTTTATTTGCAGCAAACATGACGCTAAGAAAGGACAAATAACCGAAAATAATAAGTTGGGGGAAAATATGCGTCACATTCACGCAAAACGTTCATCGCTCAACATAATGCTGCGACCCTATGAACAACAAACAAACATGTGTATGTGTGTATGTTGAACAAACATGATCTTGTTCAAAGTTTGTACGCACAATATTGAGAGATTTATCATGTTATTTTAATATCATACAGGTTTTTCTGTAATCTCTTAGTTTAACTATTTTTGCATTTTATTTTTAAAATTTTAGCTCAATAGTTTCGAATATAATGGGCGGGCATCAATTTTTTTAAATAACATCGCCCTAAAATGTATAGTTTTCAACTATACATTTTAGGGCGATGTCGCTTCTCACTAACTAGAATCCTGGCTAGCTCAAAGTAAAAAACAATGGGAAATTTCAAAAATAAATGAGACGCCTCACGATGATTTATGTTGCGGGTGTGTAGAGTTTAGCGACCATTGCCGTCAAATAGCAGTATTGACAGACGTCATCTGCGTATATTATATTATTATCGTTCACATCCGGCTCGAAGGGCCATAACGTACGTACGCGCTCGTACGTATGTACGAGCACTTGCTTCCTAATGCATTATGTGATAAGTTGAGATGGCAGAAAACTAATCTTGCTAACTTCTTGATAAATTATGTATTAATTGTAACAACGTGTTTACAATAAAACGATCAAAACTGTATTCAAGTATATTATTAATGCTTATTAGCGCACTAAATAAATGTGCGATAGAAGTACATAAATTGCGTGTAATCAACTTACGCTATCAAATTCCCGCAGTCCCAGAGCTGTATGAGCCCAGTGCCACCGAGCGTGGTGTCCCAGGCGTGGCGCGGCGCGTCGGGTCCGCGGTGCGGCGCGGCCGACAGGTACTGCGGCTCGCGGGCCGCGCGCTCGGGCTCGGCCGCCGGCGGGACCCACGACATGCACTGGATACTCGCGCCCAAGAACAGTACCATCGTATCTGAGCAGGCAAAATGGTAAAATAAAAATATAGCTACATTACGTCACGCCTGTATTCCTCGAAGCCAAGCGAAGTGTACTGTGTATACATTTCGCCAGTTATGTTTAACTCCCATGCAAGAGAGGTCGAGCCTTTTGCCATCAACCGGGCAGAAATCCAAACTCTGGGATGCTACTGAGAAATTATATGGAATTTTTTTATCAAAAAAAGTGTGTGTGTGTCAGCTCCGACACACGAATGGAGACTGAAGTTTACTCCTTAATATGCAATAGGCAAAGAGGGTAAATAAACGCAAGTCTTAAAAAATAAACTATAGATTAAATCAACATCTATTCAATAGTATATCCGCAATCACTATGTAGCTCTATAGGTATTACCTTTTACTCTGCTAGATTCGAACCGATTGAACGTCACCCAGTCCTGATTTTCATCGAATCGAACTCTACAGGACTCTTCCACGGGCGGCATGTAATGCACCACCTCATTCTCAGGCACTTCTTCAAGTTCACAACTATGCCACAGCGGAAACAAGTCTTCGTCCGTTAGATAGGTGTCAATACTGGAAAAGGGCAATGTAAATATTTACTACTACATATCAGTTATTATACTTTGATATTAAAGTGTTATTATAAAATTACTAGCGACCCGTCGCTGCTTCGCACGGTTTCTACAACTTTATTTATTATTTAATGTATGATACACACACAAACCTTCCGGAATAAATTCGCTAAATGATGGTGAAAACCGCACCAAAATCAATCGCGTAGTTTAGAATAGGGGTCAGCTCAGACCGCCACGCTGCGCACACTTTTTAACAATTATCGAACTTATTTTCTTCACGAAACGGTATAATTTCAGTGCGAGGGTTGACACGTGTCCCAGTACGCTGAGATGCGCGGGGCTACGCAGCGCGTGTTTCTTATTGTGTAGTAAATAAATTCGATATTGTATCGGATCATAAAAAAAGTGCGCGTCGCTTCGCGTCTCGGTGTGAGCTGACCCTAATGCGATCACACATACAGACACGAAAACCGAGTTCAATTTATAATATGTACCTATACAGGGTGTTAGGGTAAACACCGTTATCCTTGCAACCAGTGGTTTGGTTTCATTTATAGAACGTAAAATCAATGGAAAATTACAACTAAAAAATCTAAATTTTACCATAAAAGACGCAAGTTCGTTGCCCTATGCGCTAGGGCAACGAACTTGCGTCTCAACACGGGCGGTGGGTACGGGATGTGACCTGACCGGCAGCGAGCGCGATCCCTCCCTTAGTCAGTCAGCTGTTTCGCTAGCAAGCACGGTGTCAGATAGAAACTTTTAAAAATCTTTTAATGAAAATAACGTTTTTTTTTGTTGTTACTCGGTCATTTATTTTTATATTTAAGTCAACTACCCATGGTTTGAATGAGAAGAGTGTTTACCCTTACATCCTGTAGATATTACTATGGATCTTGTTACTTACAATCCTTCAGTGCTTCTCTTCATATAAGTGCTTAAATTACTAATTTGGTATGGTAATCGACATATTTTGGCTGAACCTGAAAATAAAAATGACCAAAATATTTAAGTATCTATAATAATAATGCTCACTGTTCCCGATACCGGTGGGCTACTATCCATACTAATATTATAAATTCGAAAGTAACTCTGTATGTCTGTTTGTCTTTATGTCTGTCTGTCTGTATGTTACCTTTTCACGCCTAAACCACTTAACGGATTTCCATAAAATTTGGCATGGAGATAGATGGCATCCCGGGGAAGGACATAGGCTACTTTTTATCGACATACCACGCGGACGAAGCCGCGGGCGGAAGCTAGTTTTTTATATTTTTAAATATTTTTATATTTTTACTCTAATATTTAAAAATATAATTTGTATCTATTGAAAATGAAATAAAGAATATAATGGTCATAACCCTGTTCCCGATACCGAGGGGGCTACTATTTTTTATATTTTTAAATGTTTTTATTAAAAAAATATTTAATATTATTATGGTCAAAGGGAAAGGTCGATCAAATTGGAAAATGTCAAGACCTCGTTGAATTAGTTTCTGCAAGTACTAGCTACCTCTACAGTTTAGTCAGGTAAAAACCTGAGAACCTCAATAATGTACAACGAAGAATAATGACGTAATTTTTTTTCGAAACTATGGTACGGTATCACTTACTGGAATCTGAGTGCTTTTTCTTTTTATTAGAGGCATGTTCACGAGCTTCTCGTTCCTCGTCAGATACGTTAGAATCAATGTCAGACTCGTCAGATTCATCACCGGAACAGTTTTCTAACTTGACTGACTCGTCAGAATCGGTCGCGTCGCCCCATTTGTCGTCTACGCACACGTGGTCTGACAGCTCCTTCTCAATTTCAGTATTAAAACCACATTTTGAACAGTGGTAATTTCCCTGGAGAGTGAAGCACAATAATGAGGAGACATCAAAATTTCTAAGTCCTTTATTCAAATGCGTGTAAAAGCTCAAATTACGTAAAGCATAGTTACAAGTTAACTTACATCCTGGAAGTTGTTTTTATACTTTTCGATAACGTTCTTCGCTCTAAAAAGAAAAGACCAAAATAAAACAATCATCAAAAATATATTATTGAAGATGTTGTCAAATGTCAAATCAATCATTTTACTGTATTAACGTCGCCAAAGTTATGCATGATTTCAATTTGTCTCGTCGTTATCGATTCTTCTACGAAAGCGGAAGACTAAAAAATAATCATTTAAAAGGTATAACTTCGAAAGATCTGTATTTCAACAAACTTCGTATAGGCAGTTCAATTATTTAAGAGTTAAAATAAATTCGTTTTGAATTAATACATTCAGTAGTTTTTCAATAACCCCACACCCAATGGTCCGTTCATTACGATTTTCGGTATAAATAATCGTGCTTCTCGCTTCCTCACACGAACAAAATCAAGCGGTCATCGACTAGCGCAGCACACCATCACCACCATTCACCATCTGAATAGCCTTTTCCCAACTATATTTGGATCGGCTCCAGACTAACCGGATGCAGCTGAATACCAGTATTTCGTCTGTCTGACCTCCACAACCCAGGTTTTGGTTATCCCTTAGCACTGGTTGCAGACTGTCAAAAATGTACGAATGACCGCGTAGTTTTAAAAATTAATCTAATAAAAAGCTTACTTCTCAGCTGCCTTCCTACGACCCTTCAGAATGATATCGACCGGTTCCTCAGCCTCTTTCTTCAGCGCTTGCTCTTTGGCGATCAGCAGCTTGCGTTCCTTCGCGTATTCCTTTTCTCTGTGCATGGTCATGTGCTGGTTCTTGTATATACGCAAGTACTTATTGTTACATATGTCACACACGGTTTTGTATATTTCCGTTTCCTGAAATTATTGTTAAAAAGTTGTAAAGTAATTAACATTTTATTTCTGGGCTTAACAAAAGCTGCAAATTTTTTATATTGTATTGTATGTAACTAACCTTTTCAGTTTTGCCACAGACTATGATGTGAGCATAAAATCCAACGTACGATACCCTACTTATTTTACACACTTTACAAACCAATTTATTGTGTGCATGCATATACTCTTTCAAATAACTTTCAACTGCATACGGATTATTTATTTCCTGAAACAAAAAAGTTGATCATAGTTTTTTCGCGCATTTGATTCGACGCACTTATTTTGGGGAATAGATAAGGATGGATATCAAAAAGTAATTTTTTTAAATGATGATGATCAAGACTTACAATGGGATTGTCTCCAACCACCCAGGCAATGTTGTAGTGTTCCGCCATAGAGTGAGCCCGCCAGTGTTTGGGGTCCATTGTTGCACCACAGATAGCACATTCAACGACATCTGGGAGAAAAAAAATATTTAAAAAAATAGGTAAGCATAATATAATTACTCTAAGACAAACAAGACATGAGCTTTGCGTTTTTGTTAGCACACATGCGCAAGCGCATTTTCTTTGTTGCTCTTTTTGGCATACTTAATCGCTTAAATTTCTAAAACCGCAACTTTTATAGCACTCTGGAGTTGTCTGTATACAGAAACTAAGTCTATAAATAAATAACATTTCTTACCTTTACTCATCAACGCGAAGGAAAGCTCGCCGGTGTTGTGTTTCCCCTGACACGAGTCTACGTGAAGCAGATACGACTTGACGTACTTCCGCTTGACGCCACACTTCATACACGTCAGACCGCCCACTACTTTAGAAACATCGTTCAAATGTCTTTGTACCATTACAGCGTCTTCGAGGTTCTGAAATTGTGAGTTTTAGCTAAGAGTTTGTGTTTGAAAGTTTAATCATGTAATTTTTCGAACGACAAGAAAAAAAGGGCAACATGACGATTTCGTCTATCACCATCATCATTCAGCCGAAAGACGCCCACTGCTGGACATAGGCCCCGCAAAACCACACCACAATGACCGGTCTCGTGCCTCCCTTACCTGGATTCCCGCAACCTGTCAACCGTTCGTCAATCTACATTATGATGGGGCGTCTACTTTTGCTGATGTCTGGTTTCTTCTGCCCATCATTATGCAAAATCTACTATCTAATAATAAATTATGTACTCACAAGAGGAGGCTGGCCTTCCACCCAAGCCAAGTACTGATGCTTGGCTTCTATGTGATGAATCCACTTTTCACTTTCTATTTGAATTGCACACACACCGCACGTTAGAACCTCATCTTTAATTTTATTGTTACTTAATATTTCGATCCAACTCGGGTTTGAAGCATCTAATTTACTGTCGGGTGACGCCTGTGAAAGAAATATAAAGTTGTTTTCAGAAAATTACCCGTGGGACCAAATGTTCCGTCAACCACACGTGAATGGTTACAGTTTGAAATTGCAGGCGTTTTTATTTCATAACTCAAATGTTACATCAGTACTAACACTGGAGATCTGAAGTCCTTGGCGTGCGATTGATTGTACCCTTGCAAGAATATTAGTAGCCTTATTCCATAGAGCGCATTTTATTTAAATTCATTGAGACATTTAAATGTTTGCGTCCATGTTACTCTACTGGTAGTTCTGCTAACAGTAGACCTCGCCACGCCAGCACAATCTTTTTTGCAACAATTAATATAGCACTAAAGTTATTTAGCAGAGGTAACGCTGCAGCCTAGTTTTGTAATGAGAAGGAGGTCCCAGGTGCTCCATCAATCTCTACCTACTAGATAAAGGGCCTATTCCACTGGTAGAAATCTAAAAGTAAGCAATTTACTGCATTTTGGGGAGCTATTCTGCTCATCACGCTGAAGATTCTTATCAGATCTTCACCAACTTTTTATGAGACCAACTTAAAGTAACCATCGAAATCGGATCTCATAAGGCGGAGATATTCAGTAGCTCCCTTTCTGGAGGGCTGCCCTGCTAACCAAAAAGACACGACGAAAAAAAAAACTATGAAGTTGTAAAACCTGTTTACCAAGTTTCGTCCAGGGGGCCAAGTCTACTAATTTACAAACGTGTCAGTGGTCTCACAACGATGAGTTTTTGACAGATATGCCATACAAAATCTGTCAAAAACTGATCATTGTGAGACCACTGACACGTTTGTAAATTAGTAGACTTGGCCCCGTGATTAGTTGTAAAATACGACCTGTAGAAGAGTACCAACAAACTGACACACGAAAAGCAAATTTTGCCAGACTTGAAGCAGAGACAATAAATTAAATTCTCGCTTTTTGGCCTCAGGCCTCTATACTAAAGATCTCGCGCAGTATCATCAATGTGTAAACTAAAGAAAATTTTGTGGAAATATAATTTTAGTATACTTACGGTAGGCCCAGTGCATTCTTTAATATGCATCTGAAACGTTTTAGGGTACTTCAATCTTTTTTCGCATTTGTTGCAAACCAGCCCGCCGCCCTGCCTAGACACTTCAAGCAGGTGCACTTTTACGTCTAACTCGTTTCCTACGTCCTGAAACATTTTGGTATAACTGTATCGTTAACTTATTATAATTATACAAAATCCTAACATGGTCAAAATAAATTATTCTTTCTTTAATTTAAAAATAATGAATAGTGCTTTGGGTAATTTAGAAGAAAAATTAACACCTGTTATTAAAACTACAAAATCAACAACTGTTGCTTTGCGTTATCTACTGTTATTTTCCTGACCCTACTGTTAAATTCAGGAATGTCAGGAAAATTAATTGTTAAACAAAATTATTTCCTAAGTCAATACGCCGTGTTATGATACAACTGTCAAAGAATGACAGTTGTGATTCGAATATACGGACAAATAAGTTGGTAGGTAGTCAATTTGATTAACAATTAATTTCCCTGACTTTAGAAGTAAACATCGCCTACCAATGGTGTAACTCCATCTTGCCACGCCAAGTAATCGTGTTCCTTGCCGATATGCTGTATCCATTCCAAGATTGGCACCTCTTCACTACAAACTCCACATTTCACAATTTTCCTTTCTTCCTTTTCTATTGGTACTTCATACCATTCGTCAGTAGACTTAGCTGTAGTATTCAAGTCAGTTGTAGTGTTCAAACTGATATTACTAGACGAATGATCGATTTGGCTCTGAAAAATTAAATAAATGCGCTACAGAACATAATATAAATGAAATTCTCTTCATAGAACACATATTTACAGTACAGAGATTTACAGTAGCTTAACGATTTTTAATTGCACCTGTCACAGTTTCTACCGCTTAAATATACACCGTGACATTTTAATCGTCTTACAAAGGTGGTCCACTCAATGTATCCGACATAAAATACCTCCAGACACGTTTTTTTTTTTTTTACCATTAATTAATATAATAGGTACAAAGAAAAATAAATATTGCATTAGAATTCTGAAACATCCTGTTATTAATGTTTACGTATCAAACGGTAGAACATACCTACGCAGCGCACGGGTCGAGTAGATCATTCCAATACCGAAAGCCAATCAAGCATAGTCCACGTGGACTGTCATCCAATGAGGAGCTCTAATGCTATCCTTTGAGTAGAACCACGCGTGTCATGCCCCGCCCCTTTCACTCGAAAAATAAGTGAAGGTCAATCTCGCTCGCATCGTCTCAGTTGCGGCCGAATACCGGAAGTGGAAGTGCGCGCGCGCTACCGAATATCAAACGTTGTTCGCGATCGTTACAGTGCAAGAAGTGAATAGTTCCTCATAATCATTGTGAAGTAGGTATTCACAATGATTATGAGGAACTATCGATACTCGAATATCGAGTACCTACAAATGGTGCGCCTGTACGCAGTGAGTGGTGACAATTTACGGGGAGCAAGGAGATTGTACGCTGCGCCAATTAATCTGAAAATGTTACGCAACCGAGGTGTGATCAACCCGCAAGTGCCAGGACTGCAATTTCAGTAACTACATATCTTTTGTTTGTTATTTGCTAGGTTAGTAGACATGAGTCAAATTTCTATCTTCAATAGGGTCGAACGAAGACAAATTGATCAGTTATTGAAATTGGCCGTATGTTTGTAACTTTCTTTTTTATTAATCTGCACTTACTATGTACCTATACCCCATTTGAAATAAGATTAGATATTGAAACAAACCTTTATACAGTCCGTTCAACCGATTTTGACTTCTATTCCGTAGGCATAAGGATGGCATTAAAAGAAAAAAAGGTTACACACATTTTTGCAATAGGGGGAATGAACTCTGTTAAAGATGCCGCCGCTTCAGTCCGTGCCGCCTTTGGAACGCAATGCTCGGACCGCGCTCATAACAGGGTGTTTCAAACTACGTCATGCGTCTTACTATTGAATTATTTTTTATTTTTTTAATTACTCAAATGTTCATAAATACCTATCTTTTTTTTTATGAATGTGTAGTAGTCATTGGATACATGAAGTGGGCTGCGGATGAAAGACGATTAAAATGCCACGGTGTATATAATACTAGCCGATGCCCGCGGCTTCGCCTGCGTGGATGTCGGTTGTTATATTATATATACTAAAACCTTCCTCGAGAACCACTCTATCCATTGGTGAAAACATATCGTCTCTTTTTCGCAACCGACAACTATGACATTTCATAGTATGGCCGCTGATCATTGTATGAGACAGCTTTTCACTATTGTTGTAAAAACATTATTTTTTATTTTGTTATTTGTGTTTCACAAACTGTGTCCAAATAAACATTATTCTTTCTTTATTTTATTAGCAGTTGTGGAGGTCAGATAAGCAGTCGCTCCATGTAAAGTACTGGTATTCAGCTGCATCCGGTAAGACTGAAAGCCGACCCCAACAAAGTTGGGAAAAGGCTAGACAGATTGATTTTTACCGCTTTAGTAAACTTCCAACTAGAAGTCTTGTTATGAATTTGTTGGCTGGAACTTACGTTTGTGCCATCACACATTTCGACATGAGTCAAATATACTTTGACGCGTTTGCGCACCAAGCCGCATTTATGACAAGTTAATCCGCCATTCTGTCTGATGAATTGCTGCAAGTGATTCCACACTGCTTCTTCTTCTTCCAAATCCTGGAATACACAAGAGATTTGTCATTCTAAGGTTTTAAAAATTCAAACTTTCTGAACACAGATTAAGTAGGGCGCACGTCGGTGTTGTACCTGGGCAGAGCGAGACCGCAACTCCAAAATAAACAAAGTTGTGTTCATAAACTAACTTCAAACAAAACAAGCTAATATAAAGCTTGTAAAAAGAGATGAATTGAACCATAAGTACAAATAAGTATTGATCGTGCGAACGACGAAACGACGAAAAAAAAAAACAGATTCTGGTTTCCAAAATTATTCAGCAAATTAGTTTGACGAGAGTTTCAACTAAACCTCTATAAATACGTACCAATGGTGTTTCACCTTCCTGCCAGGCCAAATAATTATGTTCTTTGGAAATGTGCTCAATCCAGTCCGAGTGTGCCACATCTTGCTGACAGACTCCACACTTCACAGTACTGGCTTCAGCGGTGTTATTTTCAGGAATAGTTGACGAGTTCAAATCGACGCTTATTGAGGATTCATCAAAACATACCTGAAATAAAATACATGGAGATTAGTTAAGCGCTGTCTTATTTCCAATGCAGTTTCTGGATCATTTGTATTTGTCACTATCATCATCATATTTTATGCACACTTGTCGAACGAAAGGGTTAGGCAATTTTCATGTAAGTAGACCTTTTCTGGATATTGGGCACATGTCACCTTTTCTTTGTCATCCTAATTCCTAACTATGTATATAATAATTATATTTTACAGGGTTTTAGGGTAAACACCGTTATCCTAAAAACCAGTGGTTTGGTTTCATTTATAGAACGTAAAAACAATGGAAAATTACAATTTTTTTTTAAAAGAAATTCTACATTTCACCATACGCGCTAGGGCAACGAACTTAGGCGCGGGACGTGACCTGACCGGCCGCGAGCGCGACCTCTATTGTGTATTTATTCATGTGTTGTGTAGGTAGGTAAGAGGGGCGGCGACCTCGGGCGCACATCCATGAATTTGCGGACGGTGTCGGATAGATACTTTTTAAAATCTTTTTATTATTATATTTATGTCAACTACCCATGGTTTGAGTAACAACGGTGTTTACCATATATATTTAGCTTATCTTTATTATCATTTTTTTATCTAGCACAATTCATCTATATTGTATAACATTGGAAAAATAATAAGCCGCATGATAATAAAAATTGCTCAACCTCTTAATTCCTTTACTATACATTGTTAACTCTACTCACCCTACTGCCATCACAAGTTTTTATGTGCGCCTGATACGTCTTGACACGACTGCGTTGCAACCCGCACTTGTAACAAGTCAAACTTCCATTCAGCCTAATGATGTTCTGCAGGTGTTGCCAAACTTCTGATTCATTATCCAAATTCTGAAATAGAAACGAAAATTTTTGTTTTAATTATAATTACATATCGATACCCATTGATGGAATTTCGACAAGTGATTTATTATCCAAAGTACAGTAACCGGGCACTAATATGACATGACACTTCGAGCTTAAGAAAGAGACACACAGATATGAGCGTGAGAGACGACGCTCTACAATACTGAACTTTTAATAAAAGTTGACGTGCCATATTTTCGGCCGAGTACTGTTTTGGGCGGGCACAGTAGACAGATGCATAGCATAGCATAATCAGCCAATAAGGTTCCCACTGCTGGGACAATAAGGTTCCCACTGCTGGGACACAAGCCTCCTCTCTTTGAGAGGGAGTGGGCTGTAATCTACCACGCGGGCCTAGTGCGGGCTGGTAGACGTCACATATCTTAATTCTTGGTTCTAGGACATGCCGGTTTCCTCACGATACTACTATACTATTTCCTTTACCGTTTTGAGACCAGAGGTGATGAAATGATTAACACAAAATAAAGCACCTGTCTGGGTTCGAACCCACGACCTACTACATGTAAATCGCGGCCGTTACCACTGGGCCACCCCTGCTCTCGTAGACGGATGCACAGCTATGTTATCATAGACATTTAAAAAAATACTCACCAAAGCATCTTGTCCTTGCTTCCAAGCTAAATAATCATGGATACTTCCTATATGTTCAAGCCATTTAGAAGACAGTACAGTTCTCTGGCACACGCCACATGTAAAATTCTCGTCTAATGCTGTTCTTGATTTGCGCGAAGGCTTATCTGGTTTTTTGTCCGCGTTTGAAAGCTAAAATATATAAAATATTTTTTTTAATTATCTCTATAAACCCTTTTCTTCTGCAACCGGGTAAAGACACCAATGATTGGCAGATAAACATGAATACAAGGTGAATCAGAAAGGTGTGAGTGGTGAGGTGAATCAAACTAAACGACTCTCTCCATGGGACCATCAACGTAAACGCAAAAAATTATGAGTCAAAATCAAAAGTCATTTATTCAAACTAGGCTGAGAATCAGCACTTTTCGAACGTCAAAATTACATAAGACAGTCCCCCAAAACGCACACCCTTCACCACTTCCTAGTGCTTTAGCTGGGAAGAAGTGGCGCAACAAACTCCCCAGCAGCACAGCTGTCTGTTCAGTTAGAAGAGTCATAATAGACCCGAGTGTATGACGGCTAATAATTTTTCGGTTCTTTAATTTATTATGGGGAGATTTCAGTACAAACTTAGAAAAAATAAACTACCTTCTTTCGTATACAGTACTTAATGTGTTCCATGAATCGGCTAAACTTCTTTATTTGTATGTTGCATAAACTGCACTCTAGCACACCTAGAGTTTTTAATCTATCTTTCAGCTTAAGCAGTAATTCAGGGTCGTCCAATTTCTGTAACAGCAACAGAATGTAGGTATTAAAATTGATGTTTGTGGTAGTCACTAAGCGAAATCGGGAAGGTCTGGGAAGTGTATTAATAAGTAGTCGTGTGTTGGAGCTAAAAGATAAATACTTAAACAAACTTTCAAATAAGTAAGTAGGTTTTTTGTTATCTGAGGTTCCTTTGGCATTTAGAATACAATATGGCCGACATAACTTGGCAGTTCCGAACTGAGAGAGTGAGAGAACATGTCGCGCATGTTCTCTCACTCTCTCAGTTCGGAACTGCCAAGTTATGTCGGTTGAATTGTGCAATTCGCCAGTCCGACTTGTCCGCGACGGCGCACATCATCTCGCGATTTTTTTAATGAAAATACGTAAAATAATAATTAACAGCAATAATTATACACTTACGATGGATCCACCCGCTCGCCAAGCAATTAAATGATGCTGATTGGCCACATGGTTTTCCCATTCTTCTCCAGAAAAAATATTATTGCATAATCCACACTTTATACTTTTCTTGCAAGATGGCTCAGAGCCCAGTGGCGTTTTTCCTGACAAGCTGCGTTTCTAAAAAAAACATAAAATTCTTATTGAAAATCTACAAAGAAACGTTTTTTTCTTTTTCTTTCATAAATATCTCAGAGGACGTACTGCAGCAGTTTTATTGATTGTTTTTAACGAATCCAATTTCACTTCCTTTGTTGAGAATTTATTTTCATTGCTAGAAGATTGTCTGCGTTGATAAGTTTTGTCTATAGCATCACAACCATCTAAGGACATCTGAAAAAAAAATAGTCGATAAAATTCACATCCTTGGCAGCTAGCAAAACGCATATTGTTCTTTTATTTTTACAGATTTTAAATATTAGATACTTACTTTAAAACTATTACCTATCCATCTCTGACCAGAATGCTACAGGAAAATACAGAGACAATATAGAAATCATTTTTTAAGTTCAGCATCAGCTGATACATTCAATCTTTTAAAGGTTCCAGCCGTTTGCCATTAACAAAACTAAAGGTAGTTGCCAACTTTGTTCCGAACGTAGGCGTTTGTCGAAGATAGACGATTCTTAAACGCCGCGTTACTTCAGGGGCATAATCTACGATTAGGGAAATGTATTCTATCTATCAGTTTGCCGTGTTATAGTCTTGCTAAACAATCCCTTTCGGAAGGGATTGTTTACTGTACATGACGATTTATTTGTCATGGTGCTTCTCGCTCTGGTCTACGGTGCTTTTCGCTATTGTATACGTATATATTTTTAAGTTAAATGGAAGAAGTGGAAAGAGAGTTGGGAGGCCTTTGCCCTACAGTGGAACTTCACAGGCTTTTAATCTGTAATACATTTTTTTAACATTTTCCAAATAAATCTGACGACATTTTAACTAGGCAATAAAAAATAATTATTTACGCACCTTGTCCAATACGTTACTTATCTCTGACGACCCTGTTTTAGATGCCGAAGTAGGCTGTAATTTAATAAAAATACATTTATACCTCAGAAAGTGTAAAAGAACACAAGTTACATAGAATTTACTTGATTAACACATGCATTGAAAAATTATGTACAGTCGGCATCATAAGTAGATGATCATTTTGGATTTTCGGTCGCGCGAAATTATATTGCCATCCCGCTATACGGATGCGACGTGAGACGTGACAAGTCAGTGTACAAAATTATTTTTATTCAGCGAATATGCGTATTCATAATCATTGTCAAAGTTTCGATCGTTTTTATTGTCATAAGGATTTTCTCAGACACGCGGGATTAGCTGTGTTTGCCCACAAACGTGACAAATTTTTCTGCATGACAGTAAAATAGAATAGAATAAAAAAGTGACATACAATTTTAAGTTGGCCAACCATCGAACGATCAATATAATATTATAATACGATTTATACTGCGTTTCATCAAATAGATCCTATGTTGGCTCCCGTGTTGTCACCAAGCCAAGAATCATATTTTCTTGTCAGTAATTATGGCCATTTTTTTTACGAATTCATAGATGGATTCAATTTTTTACGAACTACGCTACGATTCCATTATTGACGAAGAAGAATTCGCTACGGGCGGCGCTACCTAATAGGTCCGCAGTAGAGCAAACATTACGGCATAGGACTTATGAGATGAAACGCACTCTAGTTGGACAATGTGCGGGCTAGCATGTCACTATACCTATTAGTATACTCTGCGATTTAGTCGGCCAACTTATAATAATAATTGTAAATCTGCGGGCTACCTTACACAATGCGCACGCGATAGGCATTTGATGCCTATAAAGTATTTATAGCTACATTGGCAAGAGTTGTGGCAATAATACGTTTCCATTGTTAGAGACAAAGTTGAAATGCGTCACGTACCCGTAGGTTTACTGCAACACTGCTTGGTGGTAGAAAGAGATAACTACATTACTTTATCTGCATGCTTTATTACAACGGGTGCAAAAAGACCCATCACCAAGCCTAGAATCATATTTCCTTCTCAGTACCTAGGTATTGCGATTTTTTTTACTAATTCATAGATGGATTCAATTTTTTACGAACTACGATTCCATTATATACGTACAAATACGGCCCATGAATCATGGCTGGTCTGAGCATAGGCTCTCCGAACTTTCGCGCAAGCTCTGTCACTCACACTCGCCTCATGACACCATTTGGTTCTTAAGAAATGTTATTCCGCAGCCTTCCGCACAAAGTTCGAACCGGTCATGATTTATCGGACATATTGTAATAAATAAACTTCAAAATACCCCCCTCAAATATCAACGGGTTTTCATACCAAAAAGAATACCTCAGCAATACCAGAAATTATTTCTGAACTTTGTTAAAAAATGCGTAGATTTCTGCTTGGTGATGGGTCTGCTTTAACCCTGTTTATAGTATGTATATACTTACTGTTAGTTTAGGTTGCGAAGAGCTAAGGCCAGTATTTATATGCTCATTACCTCCAGCACTGTTATTATCATTAATATCAGTATTCAAAGGCTTTTCTATATTTGTTATGCTATCGCTATTTTTGGATTCAGCTGCATCAACCATATCATGGTCAATGGTTTCTAAAATAATATCAGAATTTGAATTATTTTCCATACGAACTTCATCATGGGTTTTGTACACAATTCCATCATCTACTTTCTGAGCCACATGATTCAACACAAGCATTTGTGAACTTTCACCAGGACAAGCATCTTTCAATTCATCTATTACATAATTATGCCCTATTAGCTCTGTGTCAGAGTTTTCTACATTTTCAGAAAACTCACTTTGAAATATATTCCAACAAACATTATAAGCTTCTGTTGTTTCTTCAGTCTTCTCCTCTTTTTCTAATCCACTTTCACTATTACTAATAACTGCCTCGTCATTGTATATGGCAAATATTAAATCTAATTCACAGTTTGCAGTATGATGTTGCCAGAAATGTATATGCTCATACAAGTTATCACAATCATAGTAAGCTAAACGGCCAAAATCATAGCATAAACAGAATTCCTGCATTTCACATGTTGTTGAAATGTTTACAGCATCAAGATCCAGATCCAATTCATTAACTGCATTGCATGTTTCTTTTTCGTGTAAAATATGTGTAGATAGTTTAGACGCTTTTGATGGATTACGCCTGCCGTAAGTTTTAAGAACTTTGCACTCACCAGTGTGTTCTCTATCTACTTCCACGTTTCCTCCAGGTTTTTCGACTCCTTGAATGCATAATTTTGATTCAATTGTATTTGTATTTGAATTTATTGTTTCCTTTTTGGTAATATCATTGCTAAGAGCTGTTTTTGTTTTCTTTTTATCTGTGTATATGTGAGAAAATTTCCGCAAATATGCAGCTATTTCCTTAACCTTATCTACTTTGATATCTGTAACGCTGCTTGAGAGTTTTTTGGTTGCATTCAAAATAGTAGCCAACTCATCATGTTCTAATGTTTTATCTTCTACATTTTTAGAAGAAATTTTGTGTTCTGATAATCCTTTCACTCCACTATCGTTATCAAGACTATTCTTTGAATGACTGCATTGCTTGGTATTAGATTTTTGTTTTATATTCTCTTTTGCCATATTGTGTTCCTTAATACCAGATGCTTCTTGTAGAGAACTAATTTTTTGTTTCATAGTCTCTTTGACCGTATTTTGTTCCTCAATACCAGTTGCTTCTTGTGTAGGACAATTTTTTTGGTTCATATTCTCTTTGACCATACTGTGTTCCTCAATACGAGTTGCTTCTTGCATAGAACTAACTTTGTGTTTCATATTCTCTTTGACCGTATTGTGTTTCTCAATACCGGTTGCTTCTTGTATAGGACTAACTTTTTCCGCGTTATCCATAATACATTTGTGCTTGTTTTCCGCAAAACGATATTTTTTTATATGTTCAATTGCAGGCTCAGTGCCTTCATCCATATGGCCATTGGAAATCTTAACACTTTTATCTACATCAATCATCACTACTACTCTATCAAAACTATTTACTGTTGCATTTGCTACTATTGATATATCATCTTCTGAAGTTTTATTTTGTTCCTTTATTTCACAGTCACCCATTGCCTTGGTAGTGTTATCTTCATTGAAATCTTTACTGTCTTTATCCGTTGATTCCCAGGAAAGAGTTCTGTTCTTACTGGTGTCTTTTAAACTTTGTTCATCTTTCAATAATTTAACTTTTTCAATCATATTTGATATAATATCTGTTCTGGCCTCCTCAACTTGCTTTGAAGATACAAGACTAGGCACAGCAGTAGCCTTTATTTGTTCATTGCTATATATGGATTTTAAATTACTTTGATTCGTATTTTCTCCACTTTTTACTTGATCTAAATCAGATAAAGGCACTGTATAGTTAGATTCTATAATACTTTGTAGCCCAGAATCCCCGTTTACAATATTTTTTTTAGTACCAATGATAGACTGTACTGTCATTGGCGTAAGCTTTTTGCGATTTAAAGATTGTAATCTTTTTATTTCTCTTAGTTTTGATAGTGGAATTGTTTCTTCAGAGATAATGTGTATTTTAGATGCTTTTGCAGGATTATCATTAAAAGAAATGCAAGCAGAATCTGTGTCTGTGGAACTTAAATTCAATTCATTATTGTCACTTTTAAATGAATGATCATCATCCAAACCATTACTAACTTTGCTTTCTAATTTACTTAGATTTTCATCAAAAGTCATAATATCAACTACTTGTTTCTCATTTCCATCAAGGGGCATACATTGGTTTTCTTGATTAATATTTGACTGAGATGTTCGTTCTCCATTCAGAACAATGTTATATTGATCTACTTTAAGACATCCTTCCTGAATATCATTAGAGTCGCAGATCAGGTTTGTAACTTCAATAATATCTGCAGGTACAAAAACACTGTCTTGTGGCTGTACCAATTCTGTCACGGCAACAGAGTCTTCAGTGATGTTTTGGCTTGAAATTTCAACTTCGCCTGAATTTGCTATGGCAGAAACAAAGGTAGGACTCAAGAAAACAGATTTCTTCATCAAGCTTGCAGTTTTCAAAATTGATGTATCAGTTGGTTTCTGTGTACAGTTCAATGCGGGAACATTTTCTATATGTTCATTATTTATAATTTCAGTACCTAGAAAAATAATTTTAGACATCAAATAAAAGTAGGTATACTAGGGTACTCCATTGAGATGGATCAGTATGGAGAATTCTGAAACTGTTAAAGATGGAGATTTTTTTTCGGAGAAACCTTATTGTCGATTAAAGAGTTAAGAACAACTGTTACCGAAATTTTAACAAAAATCTGACCCAAATTAGGCTGGATGTTACGTTATGTTGTTATTTTTCGTATAAAAAAACGAATAGTGTTTTATTATGGTTAATTGTAAGGATTCAATTTTACTAGATACCTAACAATCTACAATTAAAAAAAATACCATATTTGATTATTTTTCAATTCGGCAACTTTTGGAGTCACCTGCCTCTACCCACCACCATATTACAAAAAATAAAATAAAAACCTTATGGAGCTTTAAAGACACATTCCTCCAAATAAATTTCTCTGTCTAATAGTTAAGGATTTTCCCATAGTGACTCATCTCAACGGATCATCTAGATCACAGCTAATTAAAAACCAGCCAAGTGAATGTCAGCCAACCAGAATGAAGGGCCCCACAGTTGGGATGATTTTATAGGCTCCACCAAAAAAATTGTACTTATTTCAAAGTATTTTTTGAAAAAACAAAGAAAATCAAAGTTATTTCTACAGTTGTAAACGAAAATATCCCTATCTAAAAACTATTGATTTAAATAGCAATGTCAATCAGAAACATCGTGCCTTGTTTCCCCAAAGAGTTGGGCAGGTGTGTACCTATAGTACACCCATTTTTGGCCAGTTATGTTTCTAAGTCCCATTTAATAAGGAGCGAGCCTATTACCTTCAACCGGGTACAAATGCGCACTCCGGGCTGCTACTGAGAAATTCCTGGTATAAAACTAAATAACACTGCCCAACCTGGGAATTGAACCCAGGACCTCATGCTCAGCAGTAGCGCTTGCGACCACTAAACCAACGAGGCAGTTTTTACTTCACTACACCATTGTTTAGCAGTGCACAGAATACAATTTTCCTTCCAAATTTCATTGATATAGTCTAGTCGCGTAAAATGGTTCTGAGACATACGGACGGATGACGAAATTGTACAATTTACTGAATGTAACCCAAAAAACATTACCCTCCTTCTGGGGCAGTCGGGTAAAAAAAAGATGAAAGATGAACTTACTGGGTGGACTATTTGCATCGGCAGGAATTACTTGGCTCCCATTTATATTTGCAATGCTAATGCCAAGTTTCTTTAAAAGATCTGGCGGTAGCACAAATACTTCATGATTATCCTTGCTAGATTTCATCTTTTTTGGGTGTTTACAATGGAGACTTTTAGTATCCATTTTTTGAAATTTTTTAAGTTATTGTCATTTGGACATAAATTCTTCATGAACTTGTTACACTAAAAATTATCAGATAAGTACTATTATAACAATTTATACAGAAAAGTTGCATAAGTTCACAGAGTAGGTACCTACTTCTATAATAAAAGTTACACGAATAAACCTTGGTCATTCTTATTATGTACTTCAAAAAACAAAATAATAAATTCATGACGAAATACGTTTATAAATAAAACTCCTATTGAATCTGAACAAAAAAAGAACTTCTAAAAAAAACATACATAGTAAAATATCACCAATATCAGTGATTTTACATAAAGTGTGCATGATACGTAAACTAAACACGAATTTAAAAATACAAAAAACAAAATAAAAGATTAGGAAAAACTTTATACAGAAACCCAGAATCGAACCGCGGTCACCAAAATCAATGATCACACGTGTTCTTAACTACGCTAAAGGAACCACTTTGCACAATGTTGTAATTTGCGTTGCCTTTTTATTTCAGCTAGTTAGTAAGAAAAAAAAATATAATCTGCGAATTTATACGTCTGTAAACCTTAAAAAAACAAGTAACTTACGAATCTTGCTACGGTCCTAGACTCAACCTACACGTCGAAGAAAATTCTTGACATTACATTTTTTCAACATACACACGATAAGCATTCGAGTTAAAACCAACTCCGATCACTCATACGCCAACAAATGGTATGATCGTAATTCACTGCCGTTATTTGTACGAAATTACAGCAGGCACGACGCAAAACGAAAACGAATTCACATGAAAATTGAAAATCGTTGAGGTTATGATCGTTCATCTGAAGTGACTGAAGTTTATTTAATTACAAAATTATTCTTGAAGTATGAAGACCGTTAAAATTACTCGTATAAGGTTGAGTTTGCAAAAATTGACCGTAAAAGTAAGTGGTTGTAGTCGTGCGGAAACTTATCACCGTGAGCGAGAGATGGCGCCATAACCAATTTTTTGCCTAAACTTGCAAGCACAGATTAGACTATTCCATAGAGGTAAAAAAAATAAAAAATATTGAAGCTAAACATATCTCATTACTTCAGTGTGATAAACTGAAAAGATGTTGGTTTCAATCACATAGCAAACTTATTATATTTCATAGATCAATATTTGGCATTGCTAAATTGATAAAACAAAATCGTCACTTGTATCTCGCAGGCCCACAAATCTGGATAAGGGGGGGCTGCCCACAGAACATACTTATTCTTGGGGCACCTCGGTGAATTTAGCCGCACGATTTCATTATTATGAACTTTTGTTAATGCTAATCGTTAGAGAGGGTTAGGGAGAAAAGAAAAATCGTTAGAGAGTAATTAGTTTTTATGTAAAAACAATTTTAATTTTTCGTGTGAAGTTGGCCCCCCTTCCCGCAAAAATGGACTTAGACGTAATTTTATTTTTTTAATCGTTTGCGAATCGTTAGAGAGAGATTGAGAGTTACACAAAATCGTTAGAGAGTTAATATTTTATTTGATATTAAATAATTTCTAAGAGCGTGACGTTAGCCCACCTCTGTGAATTTTGCCCCCGACATAATTATTCTCAACTTTGTTAATGCTAATCGTTAGAGAGAGTTAGAGAGAAAAGAAAAATCGTTAGAGAGTAATTAGTTTTATTTATCAACGATTTTAATTACTTTTGTGCCCCCATTCCCGCAAAAATGGACGTACACACGGCTACACATCAAGCTATACATTTCCAGTTTATGCTGATCCCGTATTGTATAGGATTTTCGTACGATGCGAGGTCAGCTTATACTGGAAATGTATAGCTTGATGTGTAGCCGTGTGTAGATGTAATTTTTTTATTTTTATAATTTGAGAATCGTTAGAGAGAGATAGAGAGTTAAAAAAAATCATTAGAGTTAATATTTTAATTGATATTAAATTATTTCTGAGAACGCGTTTTATATTAAACAGGCTCGCTCTTATTATGGGCAACATATTCAGCCGAACGGTACTTTTACTGTACCTAGAAGTTAGTGAAGATACCAGGCATTTCGTCATCACATGAGACAGCTTTGATCAGAGGACTTTTCAATACTTGTTATTTTATTTTTATATCGACACATCGATATAAAAATATCGATATATCGAACAAAAAATATCGATATATCGAACAAAAATATCGATATATCAAATAAGGCTGTTATTTTAATAATAGATATTTGAATCTGTTATTTTTTTGTCACAGTCACAGTGATAACAGATATCGTGTTTCACCTGTTACAATCCATCTCTACTCGGAGGTTAACCTGTTCCAATTCCAACACATCTTTATTCCGCACTAGCTTGCTACATATTAGTAATCTGTGGTCTAATCATGTCACATGTCAATTGTCACTGTCACTGTCAGTCAATTTCAAAAAAGCACAATATTACACACAGATTACATTTTTTTAAATATTGTACAAAGTTACAAACATAGATTACTATTATAGGGTATGTACAAATATCAGACAAGACGAGAGCTGAGAGGAGTTCATTCCGACCTCGCCGCCGAGCTCCAGCACGACCGCGATCCCTATTAAATTCGTCCCCCCGTCCCTTGTCCGATGATGTGCCAGCCCGCGCCGTAGCTGAGCACGTAGCTTTAAATTCCCCTATTAATAATAATGATCCGATATTGATCCAGCCTGTCCCATCTTGCTGTTCCCCCGTCAGTGACGCCCTAAGCCGAGGTTCGCTCCCCACAGGGGGTGCCCTTAGCGAGTGTTCACTTAGTTTTAATTTAGAATAGTTATATGCCCCTGGCTGGAGGCCCTGAGTGTAGTAGCTTAAGGCAGCCACAGAAAAGTCCGGTTAAATAGTTATGATTTTCATCTAAAATCAACTATGAGATGCACTAGTTAAAAAAAAAAAAAGAGCTGAGAGGAGAGCAGTAGAGAGAATATTATAGAGTGCTCTGTGAGAGTTAGCTTTGATGTAGCAGAGGCAGAGTGTATTGGGTGGAGCTGCATAAACGAAACCTAAATCATTTCGGGTTTAAAAAAATATTTGGAGTTTTACAAAGCCTCAACTCGGCTCTTGAGTTTCTAGCAAACTTAAAATAATGTAACATGACTGTGGTTTGATTTCAGTTTCACAATAATTGTAAACAAACGAAAATCGACATAAAACCTGGAACTGATAATTAAGTACTAGAGGTACATATTAATCAAATGGGTGCCAAATCATTAGCATTGTCATTTCACGTAAAAGCCGAATGCAATGTATCCAGAGCACGAGCTGGGTTGATGAAATTACCTCATTATGAAGTTAAAACACCAGTTTTTATGCCTGTTGGAACACAGGTGAGGATGTTACCTGTTAATTCAATTGTATTTTCATCATTTCAGCCAGAAGAAATCAACTATTGGCATCAGGCTGTAAATATTTTGTTTGTAAATATTTTCTAATAATCTGATAAAAACTTTTAGGGAACAATGAAGGGACTTTTACCTGAGCAACTTGAAAGTCTGGACTGTGAAATAATTTTAGGCAATACCTATCATTTAGGGAATCGTCCAGGTACAGATGTTTTGACAAAAGCTGGAGGTCTTCATAATTTTATGGGATGGAATAGAGCTCTTCTTACTGATTCAGGAGGTTTTCAAATGGTCTCACTTTTAAAATTAGCTGAAATAACTGAAGAAGGTGTTAAATTTAGATCTCCTTATGATGATTCTGAAATCATGTTAACTCCAGAGAAATCAATTGAAATTCAAAATTGTATTGGTATGTAACTGTAGCAAATTTTTTATGTGAGTAGTATGATTTATGATCTGATAATATTCATTGAAATTAATTTGTTAACTTCTAGGTGCTGACATCATCATGCAACTGGATGATGTTGTTCAAACAACATTCCAAGACTACAACCGCATCAAGGAAGCCACAGAGAGGACAAGCAGGTGGCTGGATCGCTGCTTGGCCGCTCATCAGAGACCTACAGAACAAAGCATATTCCCAATAGTTCAAGGATTACTAAATAAAGAACTAAGAGAACAAAGTGCAAATGATCATATGAACAAAGATGTAAATGGATTCGCCATTGGAGGTCTGAGGTAAACAGATAAGAATTGTAACTTTCCCTAAAAAAACTATCCATACTGCTGAAAATTTTTTACAACTCTTTGGGTTTTTGGAAAAGTTATCAAAATCTGTAATATATATTTTTGTTTGCCTAATGCCTAGTATTTATTCAGACATATTTAAATAATACCAGCCATATTGTCAATTGTTTTAGTGGAGGAGAAGCAAAGGATGATTTCTGGCCAATGGTCAGTCTGAGCACAGGGATACTAGACAAGCAGAGACCTAGATACCTGATGGGTGTTGGTCTGGCAATAGACCTAGTTGTCTGTGTTGCTCTTGGAGTAGATATGTTCGACTGTGTCTTCCCAACTCGCACTGCAGTAAGTTGAATGAAAAGAGAAACATTTTTTATGAAAATAATTTCTATTTATGCACTAAACCCTGGGCTGCTAAACAATATTTTTACATAACTTCTATTTATTTTCCAGAGATTTGGCTGTGCTCTTGTTTCAAATGGTCAATTGAATTTGAAACAAAAAATTTATGAAGCTGATTTGGATCCCCTTGACAAGGACTGTTCATGCTCCACTTGTAAAAACTACACCAGAGCTTATTTACACAGCATAGTAACGGTGGAGACTGTAGCTTGCCACCTCATATCTGTGCATAACATTGCTTATCAGGTAGGCATGTGTGCGTTGCACCAGCAAAATAATGTTGAAAACGTTTGTGTTACCCCAGCAAAATAATTTCGAAAGCAGTCATTTAAATCTTATAGATAATTAGTTGCCCAGCTTCTGAAATTGTTGCTCACATTTTTAAATTTGTTGCACTTACACTGGAGTAAGATTTAAATGACTATTTTTTGATGGGGTAATGCACATGTTAGGTACCATATCTGTGGTAGGTATGGTCTTTTTCTCCAGTTTGTTTCATCTACATAATGAAAAAATACAACTGTTTTATGTTACTCAAATTAGTTACCAGCTTGTCTAATTAAGTAGGTAATGGTGCCGATTCTCTTGTCACAAATTCTCTAAACTAAACTAAAAATCACTAAAATTTAGTTTATTCTGTCAAACGACGATTTCCGATTCTGAAAATAGGCTAAAGTGACACAACTTAACTATAATTTAGTTTGACAGCACTAAGATGGCACTGAGTTTTAATTTAATGAAAATACTATTCTGAATTTGATGTTTTAACTAAAATTTTTGTTCTATATCTAAAATCCTCTAACTTACTCTGACTATTTTTAATCACGATTAAAAATGTGTGGAATAAAATTAGATGTCATGAACTAAAATTCAAACCAACATGCAACACCTTGAATTCAGTTGCGAAACGGTACTGCTGTATATTTTTTTTATTTTCTTTTGCTTAAGTATATCTCGGACATGGTGTGTCCTATCGCAAAAATAATGAAAATTTTGACCCCCATTGCAACCTGCAAACCCGCAATACTCAACATGTTGGTAATATTTTTTTTTTGTTTTCTTCCAAACAGTGAAAAATTTCATATAAAAATACGTCGACACGGCCACATTGCGCGCCTCTCCGGCTCAAAAAAAATCACGTGGTAGGCAACCAAGTAGGTACCAAGTGGAGTCGCGATTGTCAAATTCGATTTTAGTTGTGTCAAAATAATTTTTAAATTTCGAGATTTTTTTGGTAGAATAGTTCTAAGATTCTCATAGTAAAAAGTAAGGAATTTTATTGACAGTTTAGTTAGTTTAGTTCGGTGTACAAGAGAATTGGCACCAATATCCAACTAATTATTTTAAAAACAAATAGGCATTGTTATGCATTTAAACAAAACATTTTTATTCTTGCAGATGAACCTAATGAGAAACATGAGGGATAACATTGAAAATGGAACATTCCCACAGTTTGTGCAAAGCTTTGTTAGTGAGTATTATACTGATTGTGAGTACCCAACTTGGGTTGTTGAATCATTAAGTTCTGTTGGAATAAACATAGTTAAAAACTAAAGCGTTGTTTTCTTGAAAATACTCATACTATAATCATGGTACATGATTACATACTTTTAGAAAGTTTTAAGCTGTAAGTAGGTACACATCAAGCTATACATTTCCAGTATAAGCTAACCTCGCATTGTATGGAAATTCTATACAATGCGAGATCAGCATAAACTGGAAATGTGTAGCCATGTGTACTACATAATTATCCAACAGGGTATTTGGGCTGTATTATTATTCAAGAAAAAAACAATTTAGAAATGATTGTAAATTTTATTGTTTGTTACATAAAGTCATCTGAATCGTTTCCATCATTATAATTAGTTGACATGTTTTCTGCTTTCATTAAAGTGGAATAACTTCTCAACTCTGCCTCCTCCTTCTTTTTCTTTTCTTCTTCTTTTTCCTTCTCTTTCTTGTCTCTAAGTAGCTTCTTCTTGTCTTCTCTTTCTAGCCTGTCTCTAGTTTCCCTTTCTATTCTCAAGTCTGGAAAGGATTCTTTTTTAGTTTTATTTAGTCTGTTAACAATATCATTACATCTTTTAGCTACTCTCACTTTTCTAACATCTCTGTCTTTATGAAACGCTACTTGCCCAGCCTGGAAAATAAAGCGTTAATTATTATTATTATTGAGTACTTACAGATAACTTTTACTGGTTTAATGTTAAAATTACAGTAGAGACAATAAAGCATTATGATCAAAACAAGTCATGCTTTCCTATAGGTAATTTAACTATGTTCTGCAAAAAATTCTTCAATTCAGTGATTTGAATGAATAGTTTATTCAAATGACTGAATTGAAGAATTTTTTGAATAGTAGACATTTTTAATTCCTAGAATTTTGCTATACCAACAATAACTTGTTTTTTTTGCAATTTATAAGAAATTAAATGGAACTTATCGCGAAAATTGAAATGTCGCGTAAATTACCTCCATTCCTGCTGTTTTCTTGAGATTTGACCACATTGTATAGACAATATCTATATCATTCATTTTATTACCCATTATAGAATTTGCTTTGACTAACTGGCATGCATCATCCAAAACAGAGTTTGGTATTGCATCAATAGTTTGTCCCTGAAAGTTAAGAAATTAATTACACTGGAAACTTAAAAGTAACTTAAATAAATAGTTGCAAAACATTATTCTTACTGGTGCTAAGCGAAGATACACATGAGCTGATGATACTTTATCTACATGGAACCACACATCTTCAGGCCATCCCCACTTTATCAAATCCTCATCTGAAAACGATACATGGTTAAGGAAAGTATAACATAGTTATTCTACAAACAATACTGCAGTTGTGATACAATCCAAGAATAAGGAAAAGTTACTTATTGACAAGTTCCTTACTCTCATGTTTATCAGCACCCATGAAAAGAGTTACTGATGGAGCTACTACATTACTAGTAAAGTAAAAAACCATATTTGCGAATTTTTGTACTCCAATTAATAAATTAAGGTAGCTGATGTTTTATTCTAAAATTTAAAACCAAGGCACCACCAGACCACACAATTTTCTTTGTCAGCCTGAAGTTGTCAATTTGACAATTGACATGAGTGCAGGGTTGCCAATGCCTATTTCCAAATTCCCCAAAATCATTGGTGAAAATGTGAGTGTGTAACCGTGCGTTTGCACTGGCGAAACATTTACGACAAAACATGTTGAAATCTCTATTTTCTGTCAATGTTCCATACAATTTTTGACAGGAACTATTTGACAGTTCAAACGCACGGTTAAGTAAATAAATAAATGTTGTAGCAAACCACGCACAGACACAATGTCTTCCAATCCGAGCGTCTCTCATCCGTCTCTTTCTCTCGTCTGGCCGATGCGAGGTAAGCGCTTCGCGATTCGCGCCAGTCCGTCGCCCACACGCTTGCGTGCGTAAACGCAACCCCCTTTTTTTCGCATAATGTTTTTTTCCCTAATATTCTTTGACATAACGACTTTGGCTTTTATTTTTGCTCTAATAATTATTTGCCTAATTTTTTTTTTTTTTGGTATAATTATCTTGTTGTATAATTTGTTTTGCCATAATTTTAATTCGCATAATGTTACTAGGCGTAATGAATATTAGCATAATAGTGTTAAGGCATAAAAAAAAAATCGAATTACGGAAACAAAGTTAAGTCGTTATTTCGTATTTATTATCGGCGTTTTACCTGAAATAAAACGCTTATTAAACTACTTACCTTATTCGAAGCATAATTAAACAATTGAGATAGGCTGAACCTTGTTTCCTGTGCCTTTTTTCCTTACGTTTCTAGCGATATAGCTGTCTCGCTCTCATGACGTCACCAGGTCAGAGAGGGGAGCGCAATATTGAGCGCGCGCGACTCGGTCTTGTTCATTGGATGATTGACTATGTCACTCACCAGGCAGAAATTACTATTATGCTTCGAATAAGGTAAGTAGTTTAATAAGCGTTTTATTTCAGGTAAAACGCCGATATTAAACCACTTGACCGTTATTCGAAGCATAATTAAACAATTGAGAATGTCTGTTATCGCCTGGTGACGCTCATGCATGACGAACGCCAATGTGTAGGGAAAGATCAAGAAAAAAAACAGAAAGATAGTAATTGCACATTGTTTTTTAATACAAAATATATAAAAATAAAATTATTAATCTGGTTTTATTATAATTCTGAAGTGTATATTATTAGTACTTATTCAAGAAAAAATCAGTAAATCAACTCTATAAGATAGTGTTAAAGAGAGCAGTAATGCTGTTACTCATAGAAGAGTCTAAAACCTGTCGTTTATAAAATCGAATAAAAGTGTTGGAAGACCTCCAATTTCCCCGAGCCAATATATCTTCCATGGGGAAGTTGTCTAACCAATTTTTGGAAGCAACAGCGGAACGGACACTTCCAGGAGTAGCAACAATACCTGCCTGACGCATCAGAGTCTTAATCCAGCCTGCAATAACTGTTCGTGAGGCCGCACGAGCTTTACCTCTCATATTGATAAACAAGTTAGGACATTTAGCTTCCTGACGTCTAGTGGAAAGCAGTAACACGGTCTGTTCAACCCAATATACAGGGTCCAAGTTCCTATTATCATTATTTTTAAATAATCTCCATCCTGATTGCCTATAGTCAGATGAATCAGTCTTAGACCCAAAGGCTGGCCACAAAGTTATAAAATCATGGTCTGGTGATCTAATATAATTCATGTTATCGGTCATTAGGAGTGTCAAGTCATGAATACGCCTACCAGAACAGAGTAGTAAGAGGGCAGCGGCTTGACTCGATACATCAAAAATATTGTCATGATTTATCGTTCTATCGCTAAGAAAACATACAAAATCATCAATATTCCACACGGGTAACTTAGAAACAGGTGGATTTTTGATTAAAATCGATTTCAAAATATGTTTCACTAAAATATGATTACTTAGAACTCCTGAATTATTTACATTACAAAGGGTGGAGACCACAGACTTATGTAACATTATTGTATTATAAGACAGTTGATGTTTTATATGCAGATCAGCCAGAAAACGAGCTAGGTCAGACCCTGAGGGATTCTCAGGGTTAATATAACTAGATCTACACCATGAAACCCAGCGATTCCATGCGGGTTTGTAAGTTCTCAGGGTGGAAGCGCGCCAAGAACTTTTTAAAAGATCTATCTGACAATTGTTCCAATTACCTAAATGATTTGTCCACCCCCACATTTCCACACTTCCAACACTAGATCCTGGACGCGAGGAGGTGGTAATCCCGTTGTCACATCGATTAATACTTTGTTCAGGTTCTGTATTGTGAACGGTGGGGCTAAAGCCCGGACTTTGAGATCTCCGCGCCAAAAGACTCTCTCCCATCTCGGTGCTACTATCAAGTAAATTCCTGATGCCTGATTGAGGTAGCTCAAAACTCTGGGCATCAGAAACGGGGGCGGGAACACCCATGCCAGATCGAATTTCCAAGGAATCGAGAATGCGTCGTGCGCTACAGCTTGTTTGTCGTTCTGATCTTTCGATATGTAATGAGAGACTACGTGGGCGTTGCTGGAGGCAAACAGATCCACTTGGGGAATTCCCCATTTGAAGAATATTGTCTTGGTGATCTCTGGCATGAGATGCCATTCGGGGACCTGGCGAAACCGCGATAAGTGGTCGGCATGGTTGTTGTACCTCCCCGGAATGTAGTACACGTTGATATGAATTTGGTACTGATCTACTAAACAAAACAGGTCGTATGTTATGTCCATCAATCGCGAGGATTTCGTTCCCCCTTCGTGACGGAGATACGCTACTACCGTGCGATTGTCGCATTGTATGGTGACCGTGGATAGGCTTAGATAAACGACATGACCTTGAAAGACCTTCAATATTGCTAACATTTCTTTGACATTGCAGTGACAATTCTGCTCGTTCTGGGACCATGTTCCCCATAAGGACTGGTTGTCCATCTGGGCACCCCAACCTAAGTCGGAGGCGTCGGTCGTGATAAAATGCGTTGCTGGTGCGTGGTGTAGAATTGACGAATGTTGTAAATTGTGGCACCACCACTGTAGGTCGCCTATTGCATCTACAGGTACCGTATATACCTTGACAGAATTGTCTAATTGCAGTGTGTTTAGGAATTTCAATAGAGCTCGATAATGCAATCTTCCTCTTCGGACAACAAAACTCGCAAAGTTTAGTGCTCCTATTACGCTCTGCAACTTCTTTAGGTCTGTCTTCCCCAAATCTACGATTTCGCGTATCTTTGATAGTAATGAGGGTACTTTCTCCATTGGCAGACGTTTGAGGTTTTGCCAGGGATCCCACAGTACTCCTAGGTAAACCAGGGATTTTTTTGGTGTTAGGATAGATTTTTCGAAATTTATCTGCCAGCCCAGATATTGTAATGTTTTTACGAAAAGACTCACATGGCCTGCGAGAACTACTGGGTTTTGGTGAGCCAGAATAAAGTCGTCGAGAAAGACCAATATTCTCACACCTTGGCTTCTCATTACTTGAGCAATCCAATTTGTCAAACTGGCAAAAGTTTTTGGAGCCGTGCTGAGACCGAACGGTAGGCAAGTCATTTGAAGAAGCTGTTTTTCGTAAATAAGGCGTAAGAAGCGCCTGTGAGGCTTTGCTACCTTTAGATGAAAGTAGGCCTGTGATATGTCCAGCTTGCACATCCAATCTTGGGGCTGAATGAAATCTGGGACTCTGAACACATTTATCAGACTGAAAGGGGTGGTCAGTACGAATTCGTTTAAAGCCTTTAAATTGAAAATCGGTCGGGCTGACCCATCGCTCTTTGGTACTAGGAAGAGGGTAGATAAGAAACTTGGTGTTGGGCTTGCAATTTCCAGAATTCCTTGATTCAACATTTTTTGAACAATGAAGGTCATTTCTGGTGACACAGGTGTGTGAAACGCCTTGTTGTGTAAACTGGGCATGATTAAGGGAGGTTTTTGTTGAAAAGGTATTCGGTATCCTTGAATTATTTGAATAAGGAAATCTGGTGCTTGCATTTCTTTCCAATGATTGACGAAATTCGATAACTGACCGGCTTGAAATACTTTCATGTCAATATCTACTTCTTTTGGCATTGAAGCCTGAAGGTGATGACCTTCGCTTATTCCCGCCACGTTTGTGAGCGTGGTATCTATAGTTTTGTCTTGCTCCGCGGGAGCGAAACGAACCTCTATCCAATCTGCCACTACCCTGTTGAGGATGGTTGTAATTCGCATTTACCGGTCCTTGCGAAGGACACTGTATATTATGCTGCAAAAAGCCACCCTGCGGGGGGACGTTACAACTTTGACAGCCTTGTGAAGGCATGTTTGAGATATAGTTCTTACCCTGCGAGGGTGGAACTGAATATTGACCCTGCGAGGGACGTATGACCCATTTTCCAACTTGTGAAGTTGAGGTATTACCGTAAGCCAATTTTGTAGATGTACCAGCTGATCTAGAAGCAGGCCAGAAGGACTTTTTGATACCGCCAGCTTTTTCTAATGCAACAACTAACTGCTCAGAGTTAAATAAGCTAACCTCAGATGGAGGTATTTTCTTTATTGCTGCTTTAATTAAGGGATCGCGAACTGCATTAGTTATACTATCTCTGCGCATCTGAATGGTTTCAGCTCTATGCCCACAAATCATTTGCAATAGGTCTGCCGAAACCTTGCTGAACTCACCAGAAGTAAAGATGTCATTCAGCTTTTGGTTTATAGCCTCGAAGCTAACTTCTTCGTTCTGGTCTCGGACCCATGACAAAAACGAACAAAGTTCCTTCTTTAAGGACTCTTTTTGTTTCAGAATACCGTAAGTTAACGAAGCATACGCCCTCTCCGAGTAACTTAGGTGTTTTAGTGTGTCATAGGGTCTAATCTCCTCGTTTGCCTCGAGTTCGACGAAACCCGGGCTATGGTTATACGATTTTTGTGTTTCCGCGTAACGTACTTCACTCCAATCCGGTTTATTAAAAAACTGAATTTCTTTTAAAATGTTTAAGTATCGCTCGTCTGTTTTTGGAACAGCCGGTTCTTTAAGCTTAGTCTCAACATCTAAGTTATTTAAAAAATTACTATCTTCCAGTTCAAAATCATCCTCAGCGAAGAGGGAAAGGGTGTCATCAGCCACCGGTATACAATTTTTAATATTATGTTTCAGTTTACGCTCCGAGCGGCGACGCTTGTTCTTGCCCCCCTTTTTTTTAAGACGGCGGCGACGCGCCTTCTTATGCTTAGACTTATGGTCAGAAGAACTAGATGAACTGGAACCGGAATCGCTACTATCAGAGCTACTACTACTGCTGCTGCTGGGATGTGAACGCATCCGTTTGGTAGTAGATTTTTGATTATTAGCAGTATTCGAACTATTCGAAGGTCCTGCGACCGGTTCATCTTGCGAAATCAACGTTATTTCTTTATCCATTACGTATTTGGTAATATACGTACAACAATTGAACACTTATGGAAAGAATAAACAACACGCGAACGGAAAACCGTTAATTTTAAAATATCAACGTTGATTCACTGCTTCGATTCACTTAGTATTATTATTCACTAAAAACAGTAAAAATAGAAAGGAAAAATAAAGACGGTTGGAACAGAAGTTTAAATAACTCACCTGCTAAGCAGCAACCGTCACCGGCAAGGAAAAGAACGCCAATGAACAAGACCGAGTCGCGCGCGCTCAATATTGCGCTCCCCTCTCTGACCTGGTGACGTCATGAGAGCGAGACAGCTATATCGCTAGAAACGTAAGGAAAAAAGGCACAGGAAACAAGGTTCAGCCTATCTCAATTGTTTAATTATGCTTCGAATAACGGTCAAGTGGTTTAATACAAAAATAATGTTTGGTAGGTTAGGTTAGGTTAGATGTTGATACAGTTGATACATCAGGACCCGAGGTGGCGGCGCGTAGTGTTCCACGCGCGCCCCTCGTAGACGTCACGGGGGGAGTCAAACACCTCACTCCCCCCCCTGACCCGAGGAGGCCCGCGATGGCGGGCCGGCACCAGTCGGGGGTTGCGGAAGATTTTTACGTTCCCGCGATCCCCGGCGTAGGTGTGAGTCGGAACACCGGGGTGGTTTTTAGTCAGTAAGAGTCTGACAGACCCCTCCGCCCGCCCCAGGGCGGAGGACATCCATGAGGATTTTCCACCCAGGAAAAAAAAAAAAAAAGTTTAGATGTTGATATTTTGGGTTGATAAATTAAACTAACTCGTATAAAATGCGCATAACGTATATTGAACTGCCACGAGTTCTGAACAACAAGATGTCAAGATGGATGAGATGAGATGAAACAGGAAGGAAGTATTGCCAACATAATGCCAGTGAGGCAAACTTAAAAAAACAAATATAAATGCGTTCTCAATTCCTAACACTCCCTCCAGAACGCAAACCCATTTTACTGATACAATACAAATGTTTTGCAAGTGGTATACCCTTAGTTAAACTGTCAGCTACCATATTACAACCATTCACAAATAGAAATTTAACTTTAGATCTAACAATGCTTTCTCTGAGAAAATGTAAACGAATATCTATATGTTTAGTCTTAGGTTTATAACAGTCTGTTGATGCAAGTCTTATTGCACTTTGGGTATCACTATAGATAGCTAATACACTGTCCAGGCTTTGGCCGAGTTCATCTTGAAGTTGCCGAAGCCATAAGGCCTCCTGGGTCGCCGACGCCATCGCCATATATTCGGCCTCTGCTGTGGAAAGGGCTACGGTCTGTTGTTTAAAGGAATTCCAAGATATGCAAGCATTTTAGAAAATAAAAGTGTAGCCAGTGCATGACTTCCGGTCCAATAGGTCACTAGCCCAGTCGGCATCACAGTACCCAGTTATTTCTCTAGAGTCTTCTTTAACATAGCATAATTTTAGGTTCTTAGTTCCTTGAAGGTATCTCATGACCCTTTTTACTCCCAGCCAGTGTTGAATTCCTGGACCATTACAGTACTGACTCAATTTATTGACTGCATAGGTGATAGTGTGATAGGTGGTGTCGTGTAACTTGTGCCAGATATATAAGACAACCCACTGCCTCCCTGTATGGGAAATTGCTATCTTCATCTTCAGATTTCTTATCAAATTTTGCATTTACCTCTATTGGAGTGCGTACTGGTTTGCACTCAGACATGCCAAAGCGTTCCAACACAAGATTTGTATACTTCTCCTGGTCTATCACAATCACACCTGCCTCACGATTTCTATTTATATTGATGCCAATACACTGCTGTATCTCACCCAGATCTCTCTCATGCAAAATTCTTCTTTTATTTATATTTGATATCTGTTGCTGTTTTCTCATCACTTGTGAAAATCAAGAAATCATCCACCCATACTGCAATAAATATCATTATTGATTCATTCACTGAATAATAAATACATGGATCAATTTTTGACCTTTCTAAGCCAATTTTAAGCAGAACATTGTTTAATTTCAGGTTCCATTGACGGCTAGCTTGCTTGAGCCCATATATTGATTTATGTATAGGTGACATTCCTGAGCATTCTCTTCATAGTATTCTGGTTGTGACATGTAGATTTCAGTGTCTATGTCACCCTGAAGAAATGCGCTTATGGCATCCATCTGACCCATTTCTAGATTATATTTAGCAGCTAGAGCAAGCAAGAATCGAACTGAGGTATATATTACCACAGGAGCTTAAACCTCATTATAATCATTTCCTTTTCTTTGTGCACACCCTTTAATTACCAATCTTGCTTTAAAACGAACAATCTCTCCTTTCTCATTCGTTTTACTTTTAAATACCCATTTACATGGCAAGGCTCTTTTACCTGATGGCAAATCTACCAATGACCAAGTTTTATTCTTTATTAAGGAGTCATATTCCTCTTGCATGGCCTTCTTCCACTGGTCAGCATGCGATGACGAAAGAGCTTCACTAAGACTCTGCGGATCATTCAAGTCAAGTATTGGACAAAAGTAACTCACATCATAGCCATCCTCTGTATACTCGACAGCTTTGCGTGGACGTAAATTTATATTACGTGCTGGTGTCGCAAGATCTACTGGTTCCTCTGGTATGTAGGATGAATCATTGTCACCAGACATATAGTCGTCATTTGAAGAATGATCTGAGTTTGTTTCCAATTCTTCTTTGCAGGGTTCTTCAGGTAATTTCATTTCGGGGCCACTATTAAGTATGCAAGGTAAGTACACATTATGATCACACTTATGAACATTTTCTAAAAATACTACATCTCTACTCTTGATTATTTTATTAGTGTCTGAATCAAGTAACCGATAACCCTTGCTAGATTCACAATAGCCAACAAATATGTATTTTTTGGATTTATTGTCCCATTTTTGGCGTTTTTCTTTAGGTATTAGAGCCATAACTTCAGAGCCAAAATTTTTTATATTTGATAAATTGGGTTTCTTGCCTGACCACATTTCCATAGGAGTTTTGCCATCAATTGACCTTATGGGTGACCTATTAACTATATAGGCAGCTGTTGCAAGCGCCTCTCCCCAGAATTGCTTTAACAAATTAGCATCAAACAACATACACTTGGCCCTTTCCACCAGTGTCCTGTTCATCCTTTCTGCAAGACCGTTCTGCTGTGGCGAGTACGGGGTACTTGTTTGATGTTCAACTGTGACCAGGTTAGGTTAGGTTAGAACCCCTACGCACGAGCTGAGCGAGCGGTGCCGCAGCAGCGGCCGGCGAGTGCCAGAAACGACTAGAATCTATTAACGTGTATACACCGTGACATTTTAATCGTCTTACAAAGGTGGTCCACTCAATGTATCCGACATAAAATACTTCCAGACACGGTTTTTTTTTTTACCATTAATTAATATAATAGGTACAAAGAAAAATAAATATTGCATTAGAATTCTGAAACATCCTGTTATTAATGTTTACGTATCAAACGGTAGAACATACATACGCAGCGCACGGGTCGAGTAGATCATTCCAATACCGAAAGCCAATCAAGCATAGTCCACGTGGACTGTTATCCAATGAGGAGCTCTAATGCTATCCTTTGAGTAGAGCCGCGCGTGTCACGCCCCGCCCCTTTCACTCGAAAAATAAGTGAAGGTCAATCTCGCTCGCAGCGTCTCAGTTGCGGCCGAATACCGGAAGTGGAAGTGCGCGCGCGCTACCGGATATTAAACGTTGTTCGCGATCGTTACAGTGCAAGAAGTGAATAGTTCCTCATAATCATTGTGAAGTAGGTATTCACAATGATTATGAGGAACTATCGATACTCGAATATCGAGTACCTACAAATGGTGCGCCTGTACGCAGTGAGTGGTGACAATTTACGGGGAGCAAGGAGATTGTACGCTGCGCCAATTAATCTGAAAATGTTACGCAACCGAGGTGTGATCAACCCGCAAGTCTGCAATTTCAGTAACTACATATCTTTTGTTTGTTATTTGCTAGGTTAGTAGACATGAGTCAAATTTCTATCTTCAATAGGGTCGAACGAAGACAAATTGATCAGTTATTGAAATCGGCCGTATGTTTGTAACTTTCTTTTTTATTAATCTGCACTTACTATGTACCTATACCCCATTTGAAATAAGATTAGATATTGAAACAAACCTTTATACAGTCCGTTCAACCGATTTTGACTTCTATTCCGTAGGCATAAGGATGGCATTAAAAGAAAAAAAGGTTACACACATTTTTGCAATAGGGGGAATGAACTCTGTTAAAGATGCCGCCGCTTCAGTCCGTGCCGCCTTTGGAACGCAATGCTCGGACCGCGCTCATAACAGGGTGTTTCAAACTACGTCATGCGTCTTACTATTGAATTATTTTTTATTTTTTTTATTACTCAAATGTTCATAAATACCTATCTTTTTTTTATGAATGTGTTGTAGTCATTGGATACATGAAGTGGGCTGCGGATGAAAGACGATTAAAATGCCACGGTGTATATTCTGTTGCAGTTAATTATTATGCGTATTTCTTATGCCTTTAAATATTATGTTTTAATGTCATTATGCGTAAATATATTTATACTTTTGAATGTTATGCTTATACACTATTATTATTGGTGAAATTATGCTTAAAATAATAATGCGTTTGCTGATATTATGCGAAAATAATATGCGTAAATATTGTTAGGATAAACAAAAGTATGCCATGTTATATTATGTCTTAAAATGTTATGCAAATGGATAGGGAACCATTTTCGATACCGCGCAACGTCGCCACGTGCCTACCTCGTGCCGCCATTGTTACGCGAACTTATTATAAATTTACGATTTTTCGTTCCCAGTGTTTTTTACGACTGTGTTAAACTGTTAACTAGTGTTGATACTCAAATATACTCTTAACTGAAAAGGTGGTTTCCCTGATAACGTCCCTTATAATGTATATATTTTACCTATTAAAAGTTGTCAATTTTACATTCAAATAAAGGAATAAATCCCCGAATTTGGGGTAAGCAAATCTAATAATAAAATACCGCATAACGCATTTCTATACAAAAAGCTAACAATTAAAAACAAAATAAAATAAAGAATATAATATAAATATAGGCAAAAAAATATTCTTTGTCACGCAGTTACATAAAAGCAGGGGTTTCCCGCGAAGATTTGTTGAAATTGATGTAATGTTGCCATAAAATATATAAATTTAGACTGAAATTTACTGGATGACTGATCCATATCCCAGTATACATGTGGTAGAATGATGTTTGCAATGTAATATTGGTTTGACTTGGTAAAATGCTAAAATCCGCACATAGTGCCTGTCCCCACAAAATCCCCAATCTTTTTGAGATTCCCCGCAATTTGGGGAAATCCCCACAAATTGGCAATGCTGTATGAGTCACATAGTCTGTCAACGACTGACATGAGTCGCTGATGTAAGATGAAAATAATTGCTATATGAAAAAAAAATGGATCGTGCCGCCTCACTGGGATATTTTAGGATAGGTACAGACTTAGCATGCGATAAGGGTTTTAATTATAGTTCGACATTGATCTAAATGAAAGTAAGTTAACACAATCTTTTTAACTATTATTTTAGGTTATTCCATGGTAACAGCAGTGGTGGGCTGGTCCTCTAGAAACAACCACAATTTACAAGTTGTAGGACGTAGGTTCGAACCCAAACAGGCACTTAACTTTGTGTAAATTATTACATCACCACTGCTCTCAAAACGGTGGAGGAAAACATCGTTAGAAAACCGGTATTTCCTAGAACTATTTATCAAGCTGTTTTTATGTAAGTGCTGTGTACGCCTGTAAGTGAATTAATTCACCATAACTTAATGCATAGGTTATTTTTATACAATTGCCCTTTACATTCATATAATGACAAAAATAAGCTGATATTCCAAATCTTTACAAGAGATTTTACGCATAAAGTTGGTGATAATGTTGCAGAGATGAACCGCAGCGATAGCATCCTCGTAATTTTCTATAATGGTTGTGTACCATTGCATTGCAGCAACATATGTCGCCCGCACCCGTGACTCGCTCGCTGGTGACTTCAAAATCTCACGTCTACAAATAGCGCAGCCACACACGTGTGTATCTAGCATATGACTATAACACATATAAAACAGATTCTCCGAAGAACAGAGGTGTTCTGTGGTCAAATTTGTCGATTTGTTTATGACAGTGACAGGAGACAGTGACAACCAACAGTGACAACAAATTACATTGACATTTGAAACAGCAATCAATCAATCAATTGTCGTGAGCACTGCCAAAGTGCCAAAGCGTTGTTGTACACAGAACTCGTTGTTGTATGATCGCCTAAATTGTAATTATAACCAATTCAAATTATAAAGTCCTCACACGCCAAAAATGGGAAGTCCAGAAAGAGAATTGTGCCCACCACCTTCAGAGGAAGACGAACTAACTCTACCTCGAGCAAGCATCAATAAAATGATAAAAGAATTGGTCCCTTCCGTGCGCGTAGCCTTTGAGTCACGGGAATTAATTCTTAACTGCTGCACGGAATTTATCCATTTGTTAAGTTCAGAGGCTAACGAAGTTTGCAATCAGAGTAACAAAAAGACAATCAATGCAGAACATGTACTCACAGGTGAGTTGTCACTGTTTTGTTCCGAAAAACTTAATTCTAGTTCCAGTAGACAATAGTTTAAATATTGTTTTTTTTTATTCGTCCAATAAAGTAAAAATAATTTTCTTGCAGCACTGGACAGATTAGGTTTTAGTGACTATACTCTTGAAGCAGAGGCCGTATTGAAAGATTGCAAAGCTGTTGCAGCAAAAAGAAGACGACAAAGCACAAGACTTGAGAATCTTGGTATACCAGAAGAAGAATTGTTAAGACAGCAACAAGAACTGTTTGCTAAGGTATCTAAATAGCTACTACTAGCTTTCGAAATTCAGTTTTAAATGCATTTTAACTGCAACTGCCATTTGTCATGCCACCAATGCAATAGAAGTCAAAATCGGTTGAACGGACTGTAAAAAAGACTTATTAAAATTTCTAATCTTATTTCAAATGGGGTATAGGTGCCAGGCACCTAAGTCTACTAATCTAAAACAAAGCTATTCTATAAATTACTTGTATTCATTATTTTCAGGCACGAGAAGAACAAGCAAAGCAAGAGCAACAACAATGGTTGCTGTTACAGCAACAAGGATTAGTGGGAGCCGAGGGAGCTCCACAGCCATATGTGCCGCCGCCCCCTGGACCTAGAATTGACGATGAAGAGGATGATGATTACTCTTAGATTTATTAACAAGAGATTATAAATTAACTGTTAGATTTTCCTGTAAACGGTAAATTAAGGATAGCATTGCATTTTTGATTGGTGACTAAAAATGTATTTTGTGTTGTATTACATACACAATAAATAACACCCAATTATACTTTTTGTTTCTCTAATAAAAATCACTATAATTGTCCACCAGTTTCAGACTCTGTGGCTGTCAATATGTTGTCATGTCAACAACAACCAAACAACAACACAGCTTGTTTTGGCTTGAAACAGAAGTCATTATTTTCACAATATGGTATCTACAAAATGAGCAGTGATTCTAATAAGAAATACAAAAGGCCAAAACAAAATACTTTTGCAACCACAAATCCAGGAACCTCAGTATGTAACAGTTGTCTTAACGGTAACTTGGTGGCTTGAATATTACAGAAATCTGATGTATAATAACTTGTACGTAAATAATTAAAAACTCCACCACGTAGGTGGAATGGAATGTTGAATTATTACGCTATAAAAATATTTAACATTGAAACATCTCAGGTTCGCTACGCATCACAGATAATGCTGTTAGGAGCAACAGTCTCGTAACTGACATCCCTAAACAGCAATCTCAGGAAAGATATCGGGGCCTAGTAAGGTTCACCCAGCGCCCACCGGCCACCATTAAAGCAAACCGAATAGGCCGAACCCGCCGTGGATATAAAAAAATTGAGCATTTACTTAGCGGGCGACGGGCGTTGACAAATATTTTTGAAAAGTCTGTTTGTCCTAAATAACAGTCGTATTACAGAGGCCAAGAAATAGACGAAATGAAGCTGTGAAAAAACCAACTCCACCCTTATGTGCTCTGTTAGCGAAAGACTCCGAATGGGTAGATATATTGCAGACATCCCAAATAGAAAACCAAAGATCTGCTAATTTGTCTGACGAGGAGGAAGTATTACAACTTGTAAATAATAATTCATCATTTTATTTACATATGTACCAAACTTGTGTGAAAACGGCCTACTATTTTTAGGTAGAATGCGAAGATGGGCCGCAAATGAAACCACTGGCTATTATGTTTCCGGGGTTACTTGACAAAGATCCCAATACACTGCAAGGCATGTTGACCAAGGCCATGTCAACAACAGAAGTAACAAGACATTTAGTGGACCTTGGACAAAAAGCAAATTTTACGTTCATGAAAAAAGCCGATCGCTTGATTCCGCCTGAAAAGGTATCCACATGTTCGTTTTGTTTTGTATAGGTACTTGTGAGAATTGAATTTCCAATATTGCAGTATAGCAAGTCCTCTTGCTGTCAAAAGTCAAGTAATGCTGTGTAGGAGTTGCGTACACGCATAGACTCTGACCTGTCGATGGTGTAAGCGGGCCAACTAGAGATTTAGGCTTTCCACTTTCATGAGACAGAAGAACAGAATGAAACTCGTGGTCATGGTCTTGCTTGTCTGACCCTCTCACTTGTTGACGACTCAGATTTATCAAGTTGTTGCCAAATCATTATTAGAGGCAATTTAATAATAAGTATTTCCGGAGTATCTAGGTTCGATTTGTAGGGTCCATAACAACAAACGATATCATGCGGGAATCGTCCTCGCGACCGCCGGCCGTGGTAGTGCCGAAGGCAGTCGCTCGGTCACTGCCACCACGTTGAGTTCGTTTATCCTAACTAACTAATAGTGAGTGAGTGCGAAAGTGAGTTTGTTTGTTTGTTACGCTGTCACGCTAAAACGGCTTTTGATTTGATTGACGGATTTTGATGAAATTTGGCATAGGAGTAGTCCATGACCTGGAATAGGATAAGATTCTTTTTATCCCGATATTCCCACGGGATCGAGACTTACGCGGGGGAACCGTGGGCCGCAGCTAGTACATAATAGTTTATTAATTTGATAGACTGATTGACTAATATTCTAAAAAATACGAGGATACGGGATACGAGATTATTATCTCGTATCCCGTATCCTCGTATTTTTTCGCAATCCTACTGGATTGCAGTGCGTCCATATCCTCGCATTAGACTGAGCGCGACCGTAGCCGTAGGTACGTCGGCACTCTGCGCGAATTAGCCAATCATATGGCGTCACTTACATGGGAATCAATACAAACCAAACAAACATTCCGTATGCTCCGAAGGTTCCGTCGTTGCCGATGCGGACGCGTAGCTTCATAGTTTGAAATAAAATAAAAACAGATTTATTCTATAATTATATTGTTGTTTACAGCAATGGATGGAAAGTTTGACTGAAAACAGCAATTCATATGGTTCTGTAGACTCTGGACTACTTAGCAACTGTAAGTAATTTTAACAATTTTCTTGTAATAAGTATCAACAAACAATAATAAATATTTACCTACTCAATTTCTTCTTTCTCTTTTTTAACAATACTAAGACAGTGAATGTTATAAACTTAAAATATATGTTTGAAAAGGTATATCCAGTGATTATGAAGCAGACGGTGAAATTACTGACAGAGATGTGAGCAAAAATAAAACGAAGAAGAAAAGAAAGCACATTCTAAGCACTAATCAATCAACCGCGGATGAATTGAGTTCACATGATATATTAAACGCAAGGTACCTCATTATGTAAGGTGAAATATATTCAAAAGCTTTCACTAGTCGCTAGAACAAAATCATAAAACTGTACTACAATTTTTGCAGATAAATCTGAAGATTAGAAGAAACTGAACTAAGAACCAATTAGTTATAATAAAACGATTATTATACAAAATAATAATTTGAAGTTACTACCATTACATAGATATATAAATTGCATATTGTTTCATTTTAAAAACGAACCGAATATTCCTATTTTTTTGGATGAAAACACGCTTCAGCATAAGGGTACTACTCCACATCAAACTATAGGTACTGTGCGGTGCGATGCTCTGTATATCCAGGGTGTTAGTGTAAACACCGTTATTCTTGAATGCAGTGGTTTGGTTAGAGAACGTAAAATTAATGGAAATATACAACTTTTTTTTTTAAAGAAATTCTAAATTTTTTCACAAGAATATTTCACCCTAAACGCAAGGGCCGCCAGCCGGTGGTTGGCGGGGGCGCGCGGGACGTTACATGACCGGCCGTCAGCCGTTTCGCAGCTCTCTCGAACGCGTATCCATGAGTATCGGGACAGTGACGATATTTACTTTTTAAAATCTTTTAATGAAAATAAAGTTTTTTTTTTGTTGTAACTGGGTCATTTATTTTTATATTTAAGTCAACTACCCATGGTTTGAGTGACAACGGTGTTTACCCTTGCATACTGTCTAATTCGCTTAATTTATTTTTATTATAATGAGGAAAAGATAGAATTATGCTACTGTGAATTACCATGCCAATGCTTTGTTTATTAAAACACACCATGACACCGATACGTGCTTTCTCGCTTTTCCCGAGAGCGCATCAATGTGGACAGAGTTGCGCGTCTCAGGTTAGAGTTAGGTTATTTATTTTGGACTTTATTTTAAGGAACGCAATGTTGATGTTTGACTGGTGGTGATAACCAGGGTGCGCTGCGCCGGCCGATACGCGCACAGCACACCTCGCGAAGCATAACTTGATGTTGGTTAGCTAACGTAAATTAGTTATAAGCTGAGAAGATTTATGTAAGGTATTTATATTTATCTGCGTCACAGTTACCTATATTATGATGGATCCGCAAAGGTAGCCCGCAAAAAACAAATTTTCTTACTTACGTTTTTTTGCAATTTGCAAATGTAGTGTAAATAGATAGGTGGTCGTATTAAGAACTAAAAAAAAAATTAAAATCACATGATTTCATGAAAAAGTCATTTAATACTTACACCAAATCTAACTGAGAGAGATGTATTAAGTAATGATTATATTTCTGTAAATATATATTTGTTATGGTCGCGAATCATAATTATTTTGATCAAGAGTCAAGACACTGATCTACAAATAGCCAAAAACGTAAGAAAATTTTAATTTCGTGGGCTACCTTTGTGGATCTACCTTCAGGCCACATTGTAGCGGCGACAGGTATAAGCATCGCGCTTTCAGTGTGCATCAGTACTGAGCACAAAAACAAAATATGGATTTATACTGCTCAGTGTGTTCTCATCCTTATATATATAATATATAGGTATATAACACCCGACATAACAAAAGGGCTAGAGTCAATTCTTAACACAACACACATTCAATTGGTTTACTAAGTACGTAAATACAAAAGACGCCACTTTTTAATATTAGGTATATGTACATTATAATAGATATTTTGTAAGTAAGAACACTGTTATTAGATTATTAAAATGTAATAGGTATTTAAACCAGGTTTACATAATTTGTTAAATGTAAAACCAATGGTTGGGAAACGATTAATGTATGCTAGAACAACCCGTTTTGATAGCTTTTGATGGCTTGGCTCATTTCACCACAGTAATTGCTTAATTTTCAGCTAAATAATAAATATGTTAAATATTACCGATCTCTTTCGTGTCCCTGCCGTTTGTTTCCAGCATACATTACTAAAGGGACATTCACTTTGTCTTAACCAGTAGACTCAAGTTGTGCTGAAATAGCCCACTCAGTTTTTGGTTTGTACACCCAGCAGAGTACCTAACTCAAGTGTAAGAACAAAATCCCTTCAGTAAGCAATATCGTTTGGACTGTTATGTGCCCTGCTGGTTGAGATAAATGGATCTTCCTTCAAAAGCATCAAATCGTTAATCAGCTCAAGGTAAATAATAAAATAAGTATGCATTATGTTTATGTATCTGTAAAAGTAAAGTGAAGCCATCCATAAAATGACAAGCATTTTCATAACGCAAACTTGTAGCTGCATAATCAGATTATAAATAGGTAATTATAAAATATCACTAGCGTTTAAAATTAAAAGTATTTAACGAAAATTATTCTTAATCACTACGAACACATGAGCAAAAACATTATTTATTAAGAATACATATACTGATCGATTCCTTTTGTCCTATTTACATCTTTTTCTATTGCATGAGCATACGTCCGTAGGGACTAATTACCTATAAAAAACACCCGGGACGCGCGAACTGGCCGGTATAACTCTAGCTGCCGAACCACAGCAAAGCGTACCTAGCAAATCACGCAGCGCCCCGGGCACTTTTTATGATCAGGCCCTCGTTTAAATATATACATAATTACATACACTTTACATATTTTTAAGAAAATTAAGCAGATAAGTAGAATAATTACAATAATATCTTCACTTGCCTGACTACCCTACCACCTGTCTTTTCACAGTCGCTTTATTTTCAGGAGTAAGAACAGGCGTTTATGAATGAGGTTTCACTTTTAAATAGTTTTAATTGTATATCAACAAGGCTATAAAATCTATTGCTATTTTAAGACTTTAAAATTAATTATAAATAAAGTTGTCCATCTACGCGCTCTATTTCCTTACCGTAGATCCTAAAGGGGCGGCTCCACCGAGGGGCGCGAGGAACCTTATCACCTAAGCGAGGTTTGTGTCAATTTTATGTCACTACCTGTGGGTTAACCTTTAAGCCGGCGCCAGACATAGTCACATATTTGATCAAACATATTCGATAGACTTTGCACACACATATGAACACTTTTTTGGAAAGACCGGCCAGACATATTCACATGATCAAACACTTTGATAGACTTTGCTCTCACATTTGACCACAGGCTAGGGGTGAGGCGTATATATATCGTAAGACGTACTAGATAAAAATAACAGATATTAAAAAATAACAAATATCGATTTGTTCCTAACAATATAAAATACCCGTTACTTAAAATAACAGACTCTCAAGACTGTTGCCGCAACTGTTAATACATTATAACAATCCCCACCCAAACTGTTACCACGGCTATTACTTACATACACACTGACACAAAGGAAGGAATATAGCAAGGTTATCAATTTCTCTCTCTTCCTCTTTAAAGAATTGAAGATATTCAATTGAGATTTAAATACGTATTTATAGTCCGTACAAAAATAACAGGCTGTTTATAACAGATATTTGGAACTGTTATTTTTTTGTAACAGTAACAGTGATAACAGATATCGTGTTTAACCTGCGTTGCGAACTGCTACCTTCAGTTAGTAGCTAGACAGTCTGGTAAATGTAGCTAGATTGTCAGATTGTACACACGGCTGATCTCGCATTGTATAGAATTTCCTTACAATGCGAGGTCAGCTTATGCTGGAAATGTAGATAATAATTATTTGATATAGATAATTATTTGAAATTTCATCTTTGTTGTTTGTTTTTTTTAATATGATGTTTGACATTTGCACCTGTCAAATTAGTCTATCTACTTCTTTTCATAGGTAATTCCATTTTCCGCGAGCATGAATTAAATTGATAACACTGCACAATAAAAATGTTGTTAAAGTTTACCAGTGGTGCCAACATTACGGCAAAGGAACTATTCGATGAAACTACAGATATGTCATTTCATACTTTCAGACGCACTCACTTAATAAAAAATATCGAAAGTATTTACGTCATGTGTAAAGTAGCTAAAACATCAAGCTACAAGTTTGATTATTCTTTTTATGTAATTGCCTGACACTGAAAAATAGCTAGATCTAGCTACAAAGCAGCTAAGATGGGAACACTGCGTGCTGCAAAGCATGCAGTGTTGCCACCTTAGCTACTTTTTCTTTACAATTTATCATTTTTTATGCTAAATTTGGCAGTTTCTTCCTGTTTAGCACACTTTTTCGTCGTTTACCTAAGCCACAGATACTGGTGCCGATTCTCTTGTAAACCGAACTAAACTGTCTCTAAAATTCCTTACTTTTGGCTATGAGAACCTTGGAGCTAAAAAAAAAAAATGCTAATGCTTGCCAAATAAATTCTCTAAATTGAGAACTTATTTTGACACAACTAAAATCGAATTTGACAACGGCGCCTCCACTTGGTAGGTGCGCAGGGACAGCCTTGACGTGTTTTTTAATGGATTTTTTCAGTTTTTGCATGGAAAATATGGAAATAAAAAAACCATCATGATGAGTATTAGGAGTTTCATAAAAGGGGTCGAAATTTTCATTATTTTTGCGATAGGACACACCGTTTTCGAGATATAAGCAAAAGAAAATAAAAAAAAGATACAGTACTGTTTTGCAACTGAAGTCGACTGAGTCTGTTGGTTTAAATATTAGTTCGTGACATCTAATTTTATTCTTCACATTTTTACTCGCGATTAAAAATAGTCAGATTAAGTTAGAGAATTTTAGATAAAGAACAAAATTTTAGGTTACAACGTCAAATTCGGAATAGCATTTTCACTAAATTAAAACTCAGTGCCATCTTAGTACTGTCAAACTAAAATATAGTTTAGGCATGGGGTCTCAACTCGAACAAATTATAATTAGTCTTGAAAAAAAATCATAGATGGCAGCATAAGTAACAATTTATGAAATTAACAATCACTAAAAAGCGTTATACGACAAATTTTGGCTGAGGTAATATTATTAAAAATCAAAACATGTTAGTTTAATGCTGATTTATGTATTTATACTCATAAATCTCGGATTTTCAACAAAAAACTTAAATTAAGCCGTTTACTTCATTTCGAACCCATCGAGTAGCGATCTGCTAATCATTTTGTTGAGAGCTCTTTAGATACGCATAGATGGCGTTTTACTGAAGTCATGACAGGGTCACTTTAAACTTGCGTTTATGTCGTTTCATTAAGGAAAATCAAACAATTTTTTTTTTTAATCTAGTACTTTGCGTAGCAATATAAAAATTGAATACCTAGGAAGAAAAAACGTTAAAAACGAAGAAAAACATCTAGGAGTCTTGCGTAGTATCTAGGCAAGACTCCTAGATGGCGTTAAAAAAACTACAGTCTCTGGCAATTAGTGAGTCGCTGATGCTGCCATCTGTTAAAAAAATGGAGAACGAAAAATAGCCAGCTCAATAGCCAGACTTAGGGTGGTGTCATTTCTTTGTATGGGATTGGGTATCTGTACGTAGTATTATAATATCTGTGGTTTAGGTGGAAGCGCTAGGGTAGCCCGCGAAATTCAAATTTTCTTACGTTTTTTGCAATTTGCCGGTCAGTATCAGGTTGTATGTTGATCTAAACATTAGTATCGGTCGTAACAAATATGGATTTACAGAATTATTAACATTAGAATCAGCAATATGACTCTCTAAGTTCATGTAAGTGCATTGAATGACAATTTCATGAAATTTTCATTTCAAGCACTTGCGATTGAGCAAAGCGACCGTTCCGCTCAGTTATTTACGAGACACTGGCCTTGCAGGCTACGCTACGCACACATTTGAAATTCGAACGCGCTACGCACACATTTGAACTTTAAACGCTTTGATGTGCGCTCGAAAAACCGACACCGAATGGGAGAGTTGAAATGAGTGATCAAACTTTGATGAAATACCCAAACACCCCTGCCACACATGTGTCAAACATGTGATCAAATATTGCTGCTATGTCTACCGCCGGCATTTATGTGTGCTCTAACAAATAACATTGAATGGCAAAGTTGAAATATGTGATCAAACTTTGATGAAGTACCCAAACACCCTTACCACACATGTATTCAAACATGTGATCAAATATTGCTGCTATGTCTGGCGCCGGCATTAGGCCAATGACAAGTTCTGCCAAACCAGCTTGTATTTGGGGCCAAAGGAGCCACCTGGTGCTTACAGCTAAGCAATGGTAAAGGCAAAGCTTCAGACCCATGAAATCGACGTAGACGTGCAAGCCTAATGAAGTCTGAACGCGTACCCTTCGTTATGTGCGCTTTGGAATTGCACAATTTGATTTATTGTAGGCCAATTTTAATCATCGAAAGATGCGACTTTTCCCCACGTTTTTTCCACTAGTATAATTATATTACCGATATTTTAAGTTACTCCGTCACTGTTATTTACATAGTAGGTAGTGGTATTCGAATTTGTGTGGGGTAAGTACCACAACTAAAAAATGGGAAAATAAATCTTTATCCAAAAAAAAAACTGACTTCCAAAAAAACACAAAAAAAGGGAAAAACTACCTTAATTTTGGAATTCGGTGTCTTTGGGTTTTTAAAATTTCGTTTTTTGCCACCGATTTCTTTTTTTTTTCTGTATTGTTTAGTTCAACAATAGTCGTCGCCAATGGCGGGGCAAGGTGTAAATCTAAATTTAACGTGGGCGAGGAACATTTCGCGAGCCCCTCTGGTTGAGCAAAAAAAATAAACAATTTAAGCTGTCATATTTTTAGGTATAGGTCGAGATTTACGCAGTGGCCGACTAAGCCTGAAGCCTGTAGGGGGCCCGGGGCGGCAAACTAAATGGTATGCAGAAAACTTTTTTTTTTTGTAATGCATAAACCATCGAGGTGCCCATGCCTTACGTCGCCTCTGGTCGTCGCATCCTTGCTGACCCCCAGCGCCAGATGGAGCTGCCGCTAACCGACTATTAGTTTCTTAATTTATGCTATCGCTACTATGTTCAATTTCCCAATTCGCCAGTTATCCCCTTGTCTGTCGGAAGGCCTATAGAAGGCCGCGTCAAAAATATCAAAATTATGACTATGATATAATGAAACACTACCGTATTACAAAAATACAATAAGTCTATTTTTTTTACGAGAAAATAGTATCACACTCGATGCCACCCATAAACCACTACCGAATATTTGAAGTTCTGCTTCTACATTAAAATCTTAGAAGCTATAATGAGATATTGACCAGATTTTTTTATTGAGCAGTATTTAGTATTTATGTGTTTGCATGCAAGCAGGCACTGTTACGTTTCATATAATATACTATTTACTTTAAGCGTATTCTGTTAAGGCTTTATTCACTCATTTCATTAGTGGTTTCTGGATGGTAGGCTAGTATCTTGTACAAGTATTCATATTTATTGTATATAAGTGGGTCCTGACCTATGTCAATTTAAGCGTATATTATTAAATAAGAAATCCATTTACATCACACAGACATGGAAAAAATGGAATTCGATTAGATTCTGAGATATTTTTTTTGGGACTATATTCAAGTCAAATATGTATGTGTACATGTACTTGAATAATTGCTGCCTTCGCCAGAAGTAACAAGACTGCACATTCTAGTTTTCAAGTTCTTTGGATGATCAGGTTTGAACAAACTTTTAATACTCTTATAAAAATGCTTAGAAACCAAAAAAAAAATATATATTTAAAAAAAATTCTATATGAAATACCTAATGTGTGCATTAGGTATTTCATATAGAATTTTTTTGGTGGAAATATCTTACAAAAATTATATTTAACAACTCCACATACATTTAGATATCAAAATCGAAAAAGTACCCCTTTATTATTTCTAGAAGATCCTACAAAGTTCTATGAATCAAGCAGTTGGCTGCTATTGGTTTTAGATTATAACTTGTTCCATGGTTTCTATTTATTTAAGATCGAAATAGTTAAAACTAATCCATCGTTACATTGAACTTCTTACTTAATTTGCATTTAAGTGCGAATCAAAGCTCCAAATATCAAATGTATTTTGGCATCCCTGTTTAGAAACGTATTCCCATATCATTTAGCATGAAACATTGTTATAATAAGGGTTTATGAAGACTATAAACCACTCACTTTCTTGGCAGGACAAATGAATAGTCTGCCACATTTAGTATGCAGAGCTAATAATTTGTGTGCGCTAGCGCCGAAAACTCGATCCTCGATCTCAAAGTATGCCGTCTGCATAGACCCTTATACTTACAGAAGTATTATAAGTATATCATAGATTTTTTCATGGCTGAGCATAAAATGTATATTGTAAGTATAACCATGATTCTTTACAATATTCAAAAATACAATATTAAAGTTTTTGAATGCTTAATTTTACTAGTTGGTTAGGGTTTATACAAGTATACCTACATTATAACACAACCGTGGAAACCGTGAGAGGGTTTTTTTTATCATAATTTGATACTCTTCCTAGTGTATTAATAATTATATTTTATAGTCTGTTAAAAATGCTGCTTTAATTTAACGAGGCGTAGGTCTAGAAATTAAGTGTAAATATTTTTTTTATATACCATTCACTAATTCTACCTCAATTATTATAAAATTCTCAACTGTACAATTAACACAACAAATCAACTTCAAAGGAACATTTACACTACTACACATTACCTATAATTAACATTAAATACAATTATTATTGCATCATTAAGATTACATTATTATTTAGTTAATGTATTATGTAAGCTAGAATTCACCATGATCAACACTGGAAAACAACTCCTACCTGTCACATGAGAAGTTTAGATGGATCTTTACGGGAGGAGGGACCGAGCAGGGTCAGATTTAGTGAGTAACACGCCGCCGAGCAGCGCGAGCGCCGCGGCAGCCGCCAGGCGTCACGCGCGCGGGCGCGACGCGCAGCCGGGCGCACGCGCCATGGCGCACCGTCATTGTGTTGGCTTCAGAGCTGCCATCTTGCGCCCGCGCGCACGCGCCTCCTGCCGCGAAGTCGTGTACTCAAACCACAACACATTGGGTATCAGTGTTGTATCTCTTATCATCAACATTTCACATAGTTTCCTGAAATATTATTAACATATTTTTTTAACTGCCTTGTTGGTCTAAAGTTCGCAAGCGCTACTGCTGAGCTTGAGGTCCGAGTGCGATTCCCAGATCGGTCAAAGTGATACTGGGTTTTCCCACTGTGAATTTCTCAGTAGCAGCCTGCAGTGAGAATTTGTGCCTGGTTGATGGCAATAGGCTTGCCCCCTATTACATGGGACTTAAACATAACTGGCGAAATGTGGCTGTACTATAGGTACACCTCTGCTCTGCCTACAGGGAATACAGGCATGATGTTATGTTAAGAATGAAATCACATGTGTGATGACTTTACTTCAAGATTAGGCAAAAATAAAATTATAATGATAATATACACTTACAGTGACACAAGCTGCGGGAACAGTGGGGTGAACACTCTGTGAACTATTGCAAACCATAGGGTTGCAAAAATGAATCCAACTATGCCTCCAACTACAACTTGCGATGTCGTGTGGTAGTGTAGATACACCCTTGCAATGCACACTAGCAATGATAAGAACATACAGCCGCCCACAATTATCACTCGCCACAATGCTGATATTATACTGTTATTATTTATGTGGTGTAATCTGAAAATAAATTATAATACTTTTAAATGAAGTCAAAGTAGAAAATAGTTAACCTAAAAAGAATGCCTTAACGGATTAAGATAAAATTTGACTTACAGATAGTTTATAATCTGGATTAACACATAGGATACTTTTTATCCCTGTAGTATATTCCCGTGGGATGATTTTCGAACTAAATGCGGGCGAAGCCGCAGGCAATAGCTACTAGCATATAAAAAATGGCCCAAAGTCAAATCATTTATTTCAAATAGGCATATGAAAGGAACTTTTGGATGTCAAAAGGCACATTTGAGCATCAAAAGCACTGAAGTATTGTTGATACCTACATCTTAAACAGAAACATTGGGATGCAAGATGAAAAGTGTGCCAACTCACCTGATTAATACAAAAAATAGAACATAAGTACTAAAGAACCAAATAAATTGAGCATGTGATGATGGCATCCCATATTCATTGTACAAGTTCCCTCTTGACAGTGGTCTGGCTTCACATACTATGTGTTTTAGTATGATGTTCAATACTTCATTCACCAACGTGCCAGTGAAAAAAGTTATCTGTAAAAGAGGGAATTATATTTGAGAAATATTTAAATGATATGTAATTCATTGACATACTTACATGATTTTTTTTTGATTTTTTGAAAAATGACTGCAATGCTGCTTACTTATGAATACTCAATCATAGTAAGTGTTAAAACCATTATTCAAACCAAATTTGCATGTGAATATTATAAGTAGCATTAATAAATAATGCTTTTTAAAGTAGTCACATTGAAGTACAGTTACATTAAAATCAAGTGGGAGCTCAGATAATATCAGAGGCAGTGGGACCCATGGCTTCAAATGGATATTCCATAGGGCACTACCCAGTTTTCAAACAAATATCTTGACTTACAGTGTGAAGATCTCGACGAAACAAAATAAGCGCAATAAACCCAGCGCCTATACCAAATGGGGACAGGCTTATAAGGGCGAAGAACTTCCCAAGCCAGTCTCCTGAAAACAAATATATAACGGATCACAAGTGGTGCTTGAACAGCGTAGGACGACACCGTATTAATTTATGTTAAACTTACCTTTTGGATACTCAACTAAAGTGAGTGCCAGTGGTTGCCATTCGATATCACCGTTATTATGCAAAACATCACTCACAGACACAGCCTCATCCTCCATGTTTGCTTCATTTGCTAGAAAACTGAAACAGTTATCAGTTTAGTACAAATCCTGTCTATAATTCTAACAATAAAAATATTAAAACCAAGACTCAAACTACAAACTAACATCCACAACACGGTCGACAGGTAACCACAGAACATTTAACGAACGACACGAAACAAGTTTTTTGACAATCTTCGAACAATCAATCAAACCGATGACATTAACATGTGTTGCCAATTTATGTAAATATTCCGTGATTATAAAATACAAATACAAATATCCAGTGGCGTATGGCGGTCGTGGCACCTGGCGGACTAATCCTGTTGGTCCGGGGCAACAAAATTACACGGGGGCCCCAGGTCGTGCGTTATTCGCGTTCAAATGAACACTACTTTGGTGGCATTTTAAAGGTCCAATTGTCCAAGAGGGGTGATAGACGTGCGAGCAAGTACGCGTACTTATGGCTCGGCGAGCTTACTCGCGCGTCTGTCATCGCCGCGAGCCAATTTGACAATGAAATTTTGAGCAAGCTTTACGTGTGTCACCGACGGCGAGCCGAGTAAGGTCGCGAACTTAAAGACGAAGTACGCACGTCTGTAGCGGGTGATAAACGCGCGTGCTTAAACGTATGTACGCGTACGTAAATTACGTGGTCTTTACGTTCGCGACCTTACCCGGCTCGCCGTCGCGCCGTCGTCGGTGTCACACGTGAAGCTTGCTCAAAATTTCATTGTCAAATTGACTCGCGGCTCGCGGCTTGTGCCTCGCGGCTATGACAAACGGGCGAGTAAGCTCCCTGAGCCATCCATAAATACGCGGACTTGCTCGCACGTCTATCACCTACATAACACATATCAGTAATCACCCACTATATTGATTGCCTCTTGATCTATCTCTAGTGGAATTCCCAATGTTGCCAATTTCGCCAAGACTACAGAAAATTGTCTATGATGTTTGCTCCGAGTGCTAGTCGTAGTCTGGCAAAGTGGCAACCCTTTTTAGTTCCTTTGTGAATTCGTCGTCAAAATAAAGAGGGCTCAAATTCTTGAAAAATTGGAATTGACTTGAAAAATTACAAAATATAAAATGGCAGACTCAGATGTAGTGGACTTGGATTTAACAATCGATAATTTAGTTCCGAAGAGTCCCGAAAGGTAAATATTTATGAATATTTGTGTAAATTGTATGTGAAAATATGCCAGTCCTTCATGTTTTTTTAACATAAAAAATAGTTAGAAATTCTCAAAAATATACCAAGGTGGGTAGCTCTATGTTATTAATAAATCTAAAATTATTACAATAGAGGGTGCCTTGACTTATGACCTACATAAAGTACAATAGCCTGATCGTGTGTGGGAGTGCATGGATATGCATAATATAGCAAAGCCATATTTTGCAAATGACGCATATAAACACTATTAAATTACTACTGCAACTTTGATCTTCATCCAAACATTATTAGGTCTTGATTCTTGATTCTATCTTTACTAGACTTAGGTATTTCAACATCAGGATCAATCAAATGTGCATGTGAACCCATATTTACTTGTAATGATAGCTAACACTTGCATGCTACTGATAAATACAAAATAATATTTTACTTGACAGATTTTAATTTTTTTCTTTGTTCTCAAAAATTTCTCATAGAGTGGCTGAAGAAAAGAAAGAAAGTGGGAATCATTTGTACAAATTCAAAAATTACAAGGGTGCCCTGACTATGTATGATGAAGCTATACAGCTTTGCCCGGAGAATGCAGCATACTATGGCAACAGATCTGCATGCTACATGATGCTGGGCATGTACAAGAAAGCCCTGGATGATGCTCAGAAAGCTGTGTCTCTAGATTCCACATTTACTAAAGGATACATCCGCATTGCCAAATGTTGTATTGCACTAGGTAACTATAACATTTTGTTTTTCTTAACTTATTTTTAAAATGTATTCATATGCTAGACCAGGGAACACACAGAGAGATGTGCTTTTGATCTATTGGGTGCTTAAACAAGTTGATGAATTTTCATACTGAGTAAGTTGAAACTTGAAAGTATTTACAGAATTTAAGCTGCAAGTACCAACCACTTAATAATAGAGATTAGAGTTACACCATTTGTTGTTGAAATCACACCATTGTATAATCTGTATTGAATGATGTTTTTATAAGTGACTTCATAATGGACTGTTGATTCATTAGGTTGTCCTTATCAGCCTAGGAAATACAAATTGCTGAATGATAAAATACTTATCATATTTACTTGATATGTACTGTGGTTTAGCCTTGTGACCAGTGTTTACTAAAACTTTAGCAGATGGTATTATTAATATGTGACAATAATATGTATCTTCAACAGCTGTAACTCCATCCTTACAGTTAAGTTATGACGAATTAAAAAAAAGGAGACTTGTTCTTCCAGTTTCATAGTCTCACTGTGTGTTGGTCATTTAGTAATAGAATTTCATCATTAATTTGAACTCGGCATACTCCACAAACAAAAAAAAATGTTTTTTAATCACCTTTATTTATTTTCAAAACAATTTGTATTTTGGACATGTTCATACCAGTGAAACAATAAATTCTGTAGCATCAGAACTGTTCCATACATGCCAGAGATACTGATATTGTTGCATCAGGTGATTAACTAACACTATTAATTGAATACTCAATGATCATGATTCATAAATAAGTATTATGTTAACTACCAGGCGACTTGACGGGAGGCGAGCAGGCCGTGCGGCGCGCGAGCGAGCTGGGTGGCGTAGAGTGTGCGAGCAGCGAGCGCCGCGCTCTCGAGACGTTGCGCAGGCTCCACGAGGACGCACAGCGTGCGATGGAAGCCAACGACTACCGCCGCGTGGTCTTCTGCATGGACCGCTGTCTTGACTACAGCCCTTCTTGCACTAAGTCAGTCATCATATTTTAGTAAAATTTTTTGCTATTAATACTGTTATGTTAGGATTTTTGCACCTACATTCAGCTAACATGATTGATTAGATTTCCCAAGAACTTCCAGGTAGTGATAAAGTATTCAAGGGTATTTTGTGCACACTTAAACAAGTACAGATGTTTTGGCTAAACAACTGATAAACAAGGTTTTGTGGTAAAGTTGTGGATTTTCTGTGACGCCAACATCACAGAAAATCCACAACTTTCCTCCAGCCTGCTCTTGGCAAATGTTTCAAATACTTACATGTGGCTGGTCATATTAGGTACATACCTGTATAACATAAAGTAAGTTATAGCTGTCGACAGCATCTATGTGTGTGCCTAGATGCTAGAGGCTTAGAGGACATTCCTAGCTCCACCAATAACACATTATAATGAATTTCGTGTTCATGTTTTCCAGGGCGAAACTCGCAAAAGCAGAATGTTTGGCCATGATTGGACGCTGTCAGGAAGCTCAAGAAATTGCAAATGACTCATTAAGATTCGATAGTTTCGATACCGAAGCTATATACGTGCGTGGCCTCTGCCTGTATTTTGAGGTAATCAATCATACATTATTTAAACTAAAATATGTGTTTGATTACTAATAAAATATTTCATGTTAAAGGATAAAGATGAACAAGCCTTCAAACATTTTCAACAAGTTTTACGTCTTGCCCCAGATCATAAGAAAGCCATGGAAACTTACAAAAAGGCTAAACTGCTAAAGCAAAAGAAAGAAGAAGGTAAACCTTGTTTTTCTTCATTTGATAATTAGAACTGAATCAACATTATTCATCAAAACATCACACAATTCCGATTTGTATTACTTAGCATTAATACATAATAATCTGATGTAAATCACCTGGATTTAAATGTTTTACTTCATGGTCACAGGCAATGAAGCATTCAAAATGGGCAGGTGGCAGCAAGCTCTGAGCCTGTACAATGAAGCTTTGACTATTGACAAGAACAATAAGATTGTGAATGCCAAGCTTTACTTCAACAAGGCCACAGTATGCGCTAAATTAAACCAAATAAAAGAAGCCGCTGAAGCTTGCACTGCTGCCCTTGAATTAGACGACAACTACGTAAAGGCGCTGCTTCGACGTGCCAAGTGTTACACTGAACTTGGTGACTATGAAGAGGCTGTCAAAGATTACGAAAGACTCTATAAGATTGATAAGAGCAAGGAAAACAAGCAATTGTTGCATGAAGCCAAAATAGCCCTTAAGAAATCGAAACGCAAAGACTACTATAAAATTCTTGGTATTGACAAAAGTGCTTCTGAAGACGAAATCAAAAAAGCTTACAGGTATTTCCTGCGATTTCTATTCTAACATGTTGTGTTTCATTTGAATGATTGTTATTATTTTTAATCAACTACGGCGAAGCAAAAAGGAGGGTTATGTTTTTGACCAGTATGTATGTAGGTTAATGTGTTCCCTCATAACTTCTAAACTACCTACTCATCATAATTTGACAATGAGGTATTGTTTGAAGCGTCTTGAGCGTCCACTAGTTAAAGGCTATGTGACCTTACATTAAATTGAATAAGGCGCCTTCTACTTTTTTTTAAATGATGCCCTTTTATATTGCCAATGAAAGGGCCTAATAAGCACACTTCAATAATATTATATAATAACCTCAAAAAAATTCAATAAAAAAAAATGTTATAAATCTAAAACCCAACTACGACAAAAAAGTCAAATAAAAAGAAAGGTAATACGGACTGATATACAGCGCTTTTCGATCCCCAACTCCTCCAAGAAGGCCAGCAATGCCTTGGTGTTGCTGACAATATCACGTAGGGTACCTGGGTTACCGAAGTACTTTGCCCTGTATGTGGTGATCACTGGGCAGTGTAGCAGCACATAAGCTGCTGTCTCGTCGTCATCCATGCAGGCCCTGCGGACTGTCTGTGACTCCTTTGACAAAGAGGTGTTTATTAAAAGACCCATGGCCAGTTCAGGTTCAGGCTGCTATAACAGTACGCAGCTGTTGTTTAGTTAGTTGGAGCATCCGTTTCGTGAGGCGGCCTTCGATCGCAAGGAATGCCTCCTTGGCCTTGGCCTAATATAACGATCACACTCACAGCTTATCGACAAAACTTATCGATAGCTCGTTGCAGATTGGCACGTCATTGCACATCCCTATCTGTCATACACTTACCAATGTATCTATAGCTCACTTGTCTACGATGCGCACAAAGCGATTTGTGCAATACGCGCTCTCTATACTATATTATATCTCTATGGCCCCACTGGTGCCATGCTCGACCCCCTTCTGGCGAGTTCGCCAGCTCCATCGTTGCCCAGCGAACTGCTGTGTCCTTTTATCCATTGAATGGTTATATTATTGAGGCTACCCACCTAGTTGAGGCGCTGGTGGCACTCGTATGTTAGCTCAGAGTCAACAGTGTGGCTGGTTAGCGCTTGCAGTACAGCCATGCTGTCTGAGAATATTCGTATTGAGTGGTCCTTAACTTCCCTGGCCATGATGGCCGAAGCGGCAAGAGAAATACCCACGCATTCGGCCTGGAACACTGTGTTGTGGACACTCAAATCCGGAGTCACACGTAATCTGTTCGATTTATGCCCTAACACGTGTGACTCCGGATTTTTAATTTGTCTGTCCGTGATGTTTTGATTATCTTTGTAGTTGACTTTTTTGTCGTAGTTGGGTTTTAGTTCTATAACTTTTAGTTTTTTAAATCAATAAATTTAAGAAAACTATGAAAGCTATAATTTGTTAGACAATCCTAAATAATTAGTTATGCCATAAATTGATTCATAACAGTGAGTGATTATGTAAAGCTTTATCAAATAATGTGACGTAACAGGAAGCGTGCGCTGGTGCACCACCCGGACCGGCACGCGGGCGCGCCGGACACGGAGCGGCGCGAACAGGAGCGCCGCTTCAAGGAGGTGGGTGAGGCCTACGGAGTGCTCAGCGACCCCAAGAAGCGTGCGCGCTACGACCACGGACAAGACCTCGACGACGACGGCTCCGGCATGGCAGGTTCGTACATACTCCACTTTATTTATAAGTCTTTCTTAGTCACTACACGAATGCAGGTTGATCTTACTAACGTATGTTTGATGAAGCGAAGCGATCAGTATTGGCCCAGCCACACACCACACACAAAAATATTTAACGTATCAGTTAGCGCGGCTTCGATTCAGGAGTTAAAAAAAAAATATGTAGCCACTCACCTCAGCTTAGCATGGGTGCAATTTTTTCTTTTTCGTTTTGTTTTAAAACGAAAAAGAAAAAAGTTCCATGATCATGTGGAGTATCAAAATAAAACGCATGACCTCACGTTTTGTAAAATATAACACCAAAACCTAGAAAAATATAACACCAAATACTTGAAAAAAAAAAACCTAACCAGCCGTAGAGACTGCCGTCAGAAGTGAAAACTTAAAACTGTTGAAAACAAGCTCAATTTTCAAGCACTAACTGCAGCAGGCGATGCAGTTGGTGGCAACAAATTTGAAACTGAACTAAAATAACAGCCTTTGCTTTATTCATCAATTAGTATCGCACACATTCCTGACAGTCCATGATCGCGATCGAACAGTTAATGAGAAATTATTAATGCAATGTTCACTGCAAACCTTTTGCCACCAAATAGAACTGTTTTAATAATAATAATAAAAGTAAGCTGAGTGAAGATTGCTAATGCGTAGACGCGACGGTAGAACGCTCTCTGTATGAATAATTAAGCCTCGTGCACACCGGCGCGACGCGACACCCGTAATTGTTATACCGTTACCGTTTTGTTAGAGTCGCGTCGCGCCTGTCTGCACGACGTTTTAGTCTACTCGTAGTGTCGGGCAAACACGAAATACATGTGGGTAAAATGTTCAAGATTGTAATAATTCTGATTGTTTTTTTATTGTTTTTCAGACATCGACCCCAACGTAGTATTCCAGACTTTCTTCAACCGTGGGGGACAACATTTCGATTTCCACTCGGGCGGCGGGTTCCCTGGAAATGCATTCAGTTTTCAGTTCGGTTAATTTCCTTATTTCCGTTTCATAAAAACATAATTTCGACAATCAACAAATGTTATGCATAAATTAAAAAATTCGTATGTGTACTTTATAGAATTAAAAGGAATAGTTCTAGCTGAACACATAAACATCATTCCACATTAAAATATGTAAATGTTTCTGAAAGAGTGATTGATATTTGGCAAAATTTTTGGTTTTATTTCTTCCTTTATTCGAACAGTTAGAAGTGTTCTGTTTAATAGATTTACATGATTGCCATACAATATCACAACGAACTTTGACCAAGTATGTTGTTGGGCACATAGAACTAATAACTGTGCATTAATGGTGTTGCGTTCAGAACTTTAGTACCTAATTATTATAATAATGACTGATTTGATTAAGTAATTTTTTGATTGTTATCCACCAAATGCGGAGATGTGTGAACATGCTTTATGTAATTTAATAATAATAATTAATAAAACTAGAAAATAACAATAACTACCTCGGGATTTTTAATGAATTGCCCGTGTCTGCCCGAAGGTAAAAATAAAGAACTGAGATACACAAAAAGACCACAAAAAAAACATGTACAATTTTTGATAAATGTAATCCCTTTTTACTTTGTTAAAGCTGAAGAACTCTGCCAAACTTTTTTTAATATTTCTTTGTAACCGGGATTAGTAGAGTCGTCCAGTCTTTTTCGTCTCGCAAATAAATGATTGTAATATTTATATACGTGTAAGTAGATACAAGATTTATAGCTGCAAATCAAAAAAAAAAAAATATTGACTCGTTGTTTTGTATATAACAAAGAAAATATGAAAGGAAACTTTAAACTTAGGAGTTATTTTGTTTAATCGCTTGTTTAAGATTGGGTATTGTGTTCAATCATCAAGTAGAATAAAATATATAGTTGTCTTATTATTACTGAAATGATCAATAAAAGTTTCAACAAATAAATAGATTATAAAAATATAATCAAGTACTTTCACAGTAGTTTTAATCTAATACATGAAACTTGATTCCTTATTGCATGGAAATAAAAAAATCCTATAACTGGATGACAATTTTTATTTTACTGGCTCTAACTCCCGACTTACATTTTAGACTTCTTACAGGTAGACGTCTCGGTCTACCAGGGAAATTTTATTTCATCAAACAAGTAGTTGGCATAGACATAAAAATATAGCTCAATATAATACATGTATGTATTCTGTGATTCTAGGTTTATTAGGGTCTATACACACATTTTTTAAAGTTTTCCACCAGACACGACACCGGTCTGGTCGGAGGATCCAGGATGAGTGAACTTTACACAATATAGATGCGCCTTCCGTGTGGTGGTGGTAGGTGTGCTACATACTTGTTCGGGTCGACATGACTCGGCAAAATCGCGTTATCTGCCTTGCCAAACAGCATTAGTTCGTTTGCAGCGCGTTATACGCGCATCGACGGCGTGTTTAGGAACGCCCTGTGTAAATCTATGTCGTAGCCAGATCTTAGAATTGATCATTTCATAAAGTGTTCAACTATACAATTTTGGGGCTACCATGGTTGCCGGGCGCTTGAGGGGCGAAGCAAAAAGGAAGGTTTGTATTTTTATGTATGTATGTTCATGTGTTCTCCCTCATAACTTCTAAACAACTCATCATAATTTGACAAATGAAGTATCGTTGGAAGCGTCTTGATCGTCTGCTGGTTATAGGCTATGTGACCCCACCTTTTTTATTTTAATTATGCTATTTTGGGTGCCAAATAAAGGTGCTCAACTGAAACAGATTGCTAATTCATTTCTTCATATTACTTATTCGAAAAAAAATCTGTTCAACAACGTAAATAACGCAATGAATGTTGTTGAACTGTCAAAATTAAACAAATTAGTCATATTCGTTTACCCAAATGTGATGCAACAATACCGCATGAGTGCATAAACGTCCATAGTTCCATAATACTTATTCCTAGGATGCCATCCAAACCGGAAAACGAATCGAATACGTACCGGATACGGATAAGTGGGTAAACGCCCTTAGACAAGGGATTCTTTTTTCAAAGCTTGTGTCCAGACAATTTTCAACAAAGAGAGTAGCATCTTTGATTTTCAACCTACGTTATAAAAATGTACCTACTCTTTGTTTTCAACGACAACCAGTGAGGACGATAAAGACATGCTTATATAATTGTCATAATATTTTGAAGTTAATTTATTTAAATAATTTTTATTTAATTTAGTGCACACATGGACCTATAAATCAAAATCGCAATGGGTCGAATGGGCGTTATTAAATGGGAAAAAACAACACAATGTCGACCTGTGCATAACATAATTTCTTCGGATTTCCCCAAATACAATCCCCAGCCATGGAAGTTTATGGTAAGTCGCACCACGAAAATAATGCGGGTTGTCGACCAAACGGTCTGCCAAGTTAGCTAGTTAAATCACAGCTGCGGGAATTCATTGAATAGCTTGGTCGATCAAGAGCTAACACATCACCCTATTATAGGTCCCACGTACCTACGGGCTTTGCATTATTTTATAACATGGAGTGCTGGACTCATGTTTTTCACTAGGGCCTGGGGGTGCTCGAGACTCCCAATGATATTATCAGCAGGGGTTGCCCGCCCCACCCCTCTCCCAATATTTGATTGGAATATACATAAGTACAATAAGTAGTACCTAGTCTAATAGCTGGTGATGGTGTATGTTCCTACACATTCTTCTTCTTCGTCGTTCCTTCAATGCTGAGGATCGCGACCACATATGACGCGTCTCCAAGCTATGCGGTCTTCTGCAGTACCTATGGACCGCTTGATAGATGCTGCCTCAGGCAACCTTCTTGATCGCGTCTGACCATCTTGCCGGTGCGAGCGCGTTTACCTTCTACCCGGCCCAGTATCAAAAGCCTTTCCAGACCATGCTTAGGTGAACGCATAATATGAAATGCTATTATGAGATATGCATAATGAGAAAAAGCTGAGGCCTACACATGGCAACATATAAATATCAAGCTATACCTACATTTTCATTTGCTGATCTCATAGGATTTGCGTACAATGAGAATGAGATTATGAGAGATCAGCATTTATGTAGGTACCTTACACTTACACTTAGCTTGTTATGTAGCCCGATTTTTTTTTCTTTAAAAAATATACCTAATTACCTATGGGTTATTGGTAAAACACCAACAACCTCTTAAGGAGTCATTGTACCTACTCATAATTATGAACAACTTTTACTATGGGAACGGGAAAGGTAAGGGAGGACGGGAGGACAAAACATGAAAAAAAAAAGGACATGTCCATCTTTTGGAAACCATCTGGCAACCCCATGCAAGTGCTGCAACACGTAGTGCAACCGTGCGTTTGCACTGGCGAAACATTTGCGACAAAACATGTTGAAATCTCTATATTCTTTAAATGTTCCATACTTACAATTTTTGACAGGAAAAATCTCTAGGATTTAAACATATTTTGTTGTAATGTTTAGCCAGTGCAAACGCACGGTAACGAGCGCAACTTGCGGGTTCTGTTTCCGCACGGAACACAAATATTTGGCCTTGGTAGGTATGTACAGACAGGAATGTGCTCGGCACCCTAATTAAGCCTAACACACAATTATAATCTGAATCATTTTGAAGGATATTGCCAATCCTTTGCTTCAATATTTTCGAAAAATTTGTCTGTTCAACAACCCTAAATAACTTGCTAAAAGTATTTTCACACTAGGTAACTAACCAAATCGATTGACGGCTTCTTACTAAGCAATTAATTTTAGCCATTGCTTAGTAAGAATTTAGATTTCAATATTTTAAACAAGTGTGTAGGTACGTACAATCGAGACGGCTTTCGGACTTTTGAGTTAGGTACCTACCTCAAAAGTCCGAAAGCCGTCTCGAACCTCAGTTTAGGATGTGTGTGTGAACTGAGGGACCAAACTGGGAATCGCAAAAAAACAGTCCTATGATTTAGTAGTAGGTAGTCCTAAAACAATTGTAGAACGAATCTGGGAATTTGTACATCAAAATATTAAAAAAAATCAAGTAATAAAAACTAAAACCCAACTACGACTTAAAAGGTATAAACAAGACACCACACACAAATTAAAAATCCAGAGTCACACGTGTTAGGGCATAAATCGAACAGATTACGTGAGACTCCGGATTTTTAATTTGTCTGTCTGTGGTGTCTTGTTTATACCTTTTAAGTCGTAGTTGGGTTTTAGTTTTTATTAGGTACCTACTTACTTGATTTTTTTTTAAATTCTTTTGGGGTTATAATATATATATTTTTGAAATGTGCTCATTATGCCCTTTCATTTAATACCCAACATGGTACGATGAAACCATTTTTTTTTAAGTTCCTCACTTTATGTCCTCTAGAGGGCGCCATTTTTAATTTAATGTGACTTCACATAGCCTATAACCAGCGGACAATCACGACGCTTCTAACGATACCTCATTTGTCAAATTGTGATAAGTGGTTTGGAAGATAGGAGGGAACAGATGAACATACATACCTACATACATACCGGTCAAAATCATAACCCTCCTTTTTTCTTCGCCGTAGTCGGGTAAAAACTACAGCCCAAGTGTGGTCCCTCAGTTCACACACACATAGTTTAGGTAGGTACCTACTTAATAGATAATTATCAAAAGCGAATCAAAATTAAGAATGAAAACGGCGTTTTATTCCGAAATATTGAGTATTGACAAGTGTATTCGGGTATTAGTTAAGCAAATCACCATCTTTAATTTTACTAAAGCGTAAATAATTCTCTCCTGAAATAATGAGAAAATTCTGTCGGCAAGGCACGGAGCACTTTATAATACTGGTAGGCAAGGGCTTGCTACAGCAAGCACACGAACAACATAACTTGAATATTACCTAGAATAGAATAGTACCTACATAGATCAAATTAGTTTGCCCATTTTGTTATCTCATCAATGATAAATTTATTTGGATAGGTAGGTAGGTAGGTACCAACTTACTTACCTACTTAATGTTCACATTTATAACAGGAAGGTAAATCACGTGTCGAATGGTTACTCTCATACGAGTACCAGAGAATGTGGATGGACGAACTCGAAGCTTGGAAAAAGAGGATGTATCCAGAAAACACGACGGTCAACGTAGATGTTGTGAAGCGTTATGTCCTGACTTTCAAAACTGATCACCAACCTCCGAAGCCAGATAAAAAGAAGCCGTTCAAAATGAAAAAGTAAGGTTTGGTGGTTTTACACTTTTACATTTCGGCAGACCAACCATGAGCCGTAGGATGCGAAACATGTGGTAGGTACCTACTACCAACCTATCTATCAGCCACACTGGGTCCGCGTGGTGTAAGAATTTTGCGTAGGTAGGTAGGTAATGCACTCATTAGGTATCGCTCGAAATTATTTATACCTAACTTTACTTAGGTTTGTAAGTTTTATGCATACACAACTAATTAAAAATAACGTTTTTTAATTTCAGATTTCAAGGTTTAAAAAGCAAAACCGATAATAAACGTCCCCCGGACGATAAAGCAATAAGAGAACAAAAGAAAACCCAAGAAGAAACCAAATAAAATTAATACGTAGGTACTTGCATTTATCCAGAAAATAGTTTTCCAAATAGACTGCAATCGAAAAAAAATATTTGAAAGCCCATCAAGTTTTGTTATATATAATAGTTTTACGGTTCCATTATAAAGGTGCATACACCCCGAATTTTATTTTCATTGCCATAGTTACTCAGACCAACAAAAAAAGGTAGACGGAGCCAGCGTCGGTCTGGGACCCAAAAACTACCGGGATTTTGTTGAGGTTCGAAATAAAATAATAATTATCTCACTAATCACGGCTTTGCTCTAAATAAAATGAAGGGAAAATGGACCGGACCGGCCTACTGGGAAAAATCCCGGTATGCCCTGGGGCCAGACCGACCCTGGACGGAGCACTGCTAACATCAAAAGTGAAGCCACAAACTATGCTCCTGCAAGTAAACACACAGGCTCACGCACACACCTACACTAAAACTATGCTCGCCGCTCATAGTACGTCACGAGTCATCGTCTAGTAAACATCAATAAAAACCGGCCACGAAGGGTTCCGTACCATTATCTATAAAAACGGCAAAAAAATCACGTTTGTTGTATGTTAGCCCCCTTAAATATTTGTTTTATAGCGGCAACAGATTTACATCCTCTGTGAAAATTTAAACTGTCTAGCTATAACGGTTCATGAGATACAGCCTGGTGACAGACGGACAGACAGACAGCGGAGCCTTAGTAAAAAGGTCCCGTTTTACCCTTTGGGTACGGAACCCAAAAAAAAAATTAGAATTATGCCTTCTTGATTAATCTCTTGAGTCACTCAGGCTGAGTCTTGAGTGACGGCGCACCGCGCAGGCGGATTGCGGAGCGGATTTATCAGACTGATGTCTAGTGGGCGTCCGAGTGACAGCGCACCGCCGTAGTTTGTTGCTATGCCACGGTAGTACCTACCGTTGCCATACCAACGCACCCAAATAGTCCTGTCAGAATATTAATCAACGATTAACTAGTGTTTCCGAGTGCATTTTTCCATTAAAAAGTGAACTTGGTGCTTTCGTATTCGACATTTTCTGGCTGGGGTAAAAGCTCTTAGATACTGGCGCGACGCCGCCGCATTGTTCGCCGTGAAGTTTTCTCAGAAGTCACAAGTCGCGCCAGTATATAAGAGCCTTAACGCACACTCTCATCTCTCGGCTGACCCATACGCGTTAGGAACTTTAGGAAGATAATGAGTTCACATGAGCAGCTGGGTAAATAAACTAAACGCATCAAAAAAAAAGTTTTTCATCATTGTGCCGTTATTTATAGTTCTTAGTCATTTAAATGATGTGCAAATGTTTTCAATTATATTATATTTAAAGGCGCCAATATTTTTTTGTCCGGGAACATTACTTATTTTTAGAAAATTAACAAAACACGCACCTAACGTCATTTCCTACCCGACGAAAAGTCATGCATCTAACTATAAATATCAAAATAATACCAAATGGAGTAACAAGAGTGCGTTTTTAAAAATTACCTTATAATAACTATAAACCCAATATACATTACTGCTAAAGCTTTTGAAAGTGAACTATCAAATTATGTCTACAATTAATTATTCATAAAATGTTACGATGTTTTCATCATTTCCGTAAAAGTTCGTCAAACAGTATTTTTTTCTTGCTCTGTGGCACAAAGCACATGTCGTCCCGCGCCCGCACCTTCCTCAGTTCCCCAACAGGCCGCCGAGCAAGCGGACGCGTGAAATTGTGGTGCAATTGGCTCTCAAAAATATTTTATAAAAGTTACGTAGACGATTGTCACGCATGCACATCATTTCCAAAAGGACGGATTAAAGTGTAAGTAACGAATACATTTATCTATTACTTTTTACATATATTCCGACTGTTTGCATGTGTCATTTGAAGTTATTATTGTTACGTTGATACTTTATTTTAAGAGCATGTTTCGACTTGAAACAAAATATGTCATTTCCAGTAAGATCATCTCCAGTAAAATGTTAAAGACGGAAATGATTCGTGATTACCGGTAATGACTATTATCTTTGCTTCTTGTTACTTTCGTGTGGTTAAACCTATAAGATGGACCACAACAACACCAATGAGTGACAATGTACACATTAATTGTGATATATGAAGTAGTGCAAGTCCAAGACGGACTGCAGCTCGTCTCGAATTAGTAACTTTATGCAACATAGAAAATATTGTTCTAGGTTTGGTGATCATGAACAAGAAAACATCGACCGCAAATCTTTCAGCCTACAAGCGTAAAAGATACGCAGAACTTAAAAATGATCCAGAAATGTACGAAAGAGAAAAAGAAAAAGAACGACTACGGTATATAAAGAAGAAAGAAAAGGGACAAGTTATTCCGATTGATGAAAAATCGCCAAGGGATCAAAGGCAACAAAGGAAAAAATGGCGTGAGGCATCAAAGAGGTACAGGGAACAGAAAAAAGGTAAGATAAATGAAACTAAGTTACCAGAAGTAGTACTCCTTGAGGATCAGAACCAGGAAGATATATCAGTTAAAAATACAACACAAACAACTAAAGCTATGGGAGATCCTTTAAATTTACCAGCTACGAAAATAAGACATATAAGGTACATAGAACAAAAAAGACGTAAAATGTTAATTAATATTATACAAGATTTAAGAAAAGAAAATGAGAGTCTGAAAAAAAAGTTAAGAAAGGTGGCAGTGGATAAATTACAGTTGGTTTCAAAAAAGATAGAAAAACGGGGTAAAAAAGTAAAAGACGCGCGTACAACTCAAGAAACGCGAACAAGGCAAAGATTACTAATACTTATTAAAAAGTTCTTTGAACAAGATTCAAACAGCATAATTATTCCCGGAAAAAAGCAGTACGTCACTCGAAATAAGGTTCAAAAACAAAAAAGACAATTAATATTACCACTAAAACAATTACACAACAAATTTATATCAGAGCATGGAATTCCTGTAAGTTATGCCTTCTTCTGTAGACATCGCCCATTTTGGGTAATCTTTCCTAACAAAGCACTCAGGGAAACTTGTGCCTGCATAATTCATAGCAATATAGATTTGTCAGTTCTATGTCTGCATAAAGCGAATATGATAAAGGAGACTAATTTTGAACAGGTTTTAGAGTCCCTGTGTTGTTCTCAATACAACGACAATTGTTTGAAAAGAGACTGCCCTTCATGCAAGGATAAAGTTTTATCCTATAAAGAATTTTCCAATGATCAAAGCCTTACACTCTATCAGTGGGTTCGTTGCAAAGAAACTGTGAAGACTAAGAAGGGTATGAAAACACAATATATTACTACGAAAAAGGCAACTGAAATGACTCCACTACAAGTTATAGAAAAATTAGATTACCAGCTACCAAATTTTTTCAAACACGCATTTATTATAAACGTACAATACAAGACCGCGAAACACAAGAAAAATAATCTAATTGTAACAGAAGCCTTCATACATATAGACTTCTCAGAAAATTTTGGTCTCAAATACGGAAAAGAAGTGCAGAGTCTTCATTTTGGACCAAGTCGTAAAGAGATTTGTTTGCATACTGGTGTAATATATACCTACGACTTCCATAGTAGTGCCATTGGCACTACCTGTGCATGCACAGTTAGCCAGTGCTTGAGACACGACGCCGCAGCCATCTGGGCGCACCTAATACCCATGATTAAGCTGGCTATAGAGATAAATCCTTTTGTAGATACCATCCATTTCCAATCTGATTCTCCAAGTTCCCAGTACCGAAATAAATATATCTTCTACATAATATCAGTTCTTTGTAAGGATTTTCCACAACTAAAGGCAATAACCTGGAATTACAGTGAAGCTGGACATGGAAAGGGGGCCCCAGATGGGATTGGAGGAGTGCTAAAGCGGACTGCAGACAATCTTGTGACTTTTGGTCAAGACGTCAGCACATTTGATCAGTTCATAGACATTGTAAAACAGAACATTGAAAATATTACCATAATGACTGTTACTGAAGATGAAGTTTTAGCCAAAGAAGCTCTACTTCCAAAAAACTTGAAACCATTCCAGGGCACGTTAAATGTTCACCAAGTATTATGGAAACAAGGATTATTTAATATCGTGTTCAGGAAAGCCAGTTGTTTTGACTGTGAGTATATTTGTGTTCACGATAAACATTTAGGATTTTCGAAAGTCCTCAACTATTGTGCAACTGAAGAAGAACGCCCTGGGCCGAGTTCTGGAGACCCAAATACTTCTGAATATGTAGCACCTCTCGTTAGAAGGTACAAATCTCGCCGTATTCTTACTAATATAACAAATACATCCCCCAACATTAATATAATTTCTAGTACACCAAAAAATATTGTTATTTTGTCAAACAAAAAGGTTTCTTTTGCTCTAAATAAATAAATAGGTATTAATACTTTAAAATGTAGGTTGATTTGATGATGTTTTCATTTTTAATTGGGTTAGCAATGATAGAATAGATATTGTTGTTCCAAAAGAATGAACAATTCAGTTTAAAAGATATCTATCTAGTTTGACTATGACTATTTTAATGATAAGTGTTGAGTTCTGATAGACCTGCTCTAGAATGATTGTTGAAGGCATATTTTTTAATCATGAAAGCTTTTAGAAGTCTAAATATTGTTAAGAGATTAAACGAAATCGATAAGACTTGATTATGTTTCTAAGACTGATTTTACCAAAGAATTATTGAATTATTATTAAAGAAATAAAGCTTGTGTTGATTTTTAAATGATATTTCATTTACAAACCCTGAGTTCTGATCTATTAATCCTTTAAATAACAATGAAACCAACTTCGTTACTTTATCTTTAAATATCTGTTTGTTAAAACAAATCATTACCAGTCATGTCATGTCATTTCCAGAAATGAGAATATCATTTCCATCCTACTATCGTCATTTCCATCACTGTCAGAAACTTACAAATACGAATTACTCTTTAAAAAAGCATCTTACAGGTGTGCCTTTTACATATAATTCACAATTTTATTACTACAATTCATTATACTTAGTAAAAAAATCGTTTGATACAATTTTAAAAAATATATGAAAAAGTACACTGTAGAATCAAATTTAGTTTATTTACCCAGCTAGGGTTGACGTCACTCCAGCTTACACATGGTTCTTATTGATATGGTATACGAAATTAAACGAAATCGTGATTTTTTAAAGTTTTTATTTGATACACTAGTAACATCAGACGAATCCAACTTCTACCTGTGTACCTGAAACAATAAAATAAATATTAAAATTGAGCATCAACATGTACAACATCGACATTCAAAGGTAACAGGTACCTATGTATAGTCAACTGCAGGTCCAACGGCAACCATTTGACTTGATAGTGTCATTATGTTCTGCTTGTACTTCAGGACAAAGTGAGGTAAAGTCAAGTATTACCACTAACTTGCAACTCACTGTACTTCTGTATTATAATGTTTGTATGCTATTCAATAGTCCTTGTGATGTAATTTCATATGACAAGGGTGGAGCAAGCATAGTAGTATGCCCTCCAATTCTTTACGTTTGTCTCATGATGAGATAACGACTGCCTCAGAGGGGTAACAATAAAACATGAACATTCAGTCTATTACCTTTCATGCCCCAAAACGACTGAACAGATTTGGATTAAATTAGGCACATGGGTAGACCCTGGATTTGGACATAGGAAAGTTTTTATCCTGGTAGTATGTTCCTACAAGATAATTTTCGACCTCCACGCAAGCAAAACATAATTTTATTACTTGCGACCCATCCCTGCTGTGTTTTTAAGACAAGATAAATAAGTATTATACAAGATTAGTGTATAATACTTATTTAGGAAGGTATACTTATACCTTCCCGCATTTATATTCTCTAAATAATTTTGAAAGCAGTTTCAAAATCCATTGCAGAAAAACAGCGCAGTCACACACGACATACAAAAAGCAACTTCATTGCCCACATTATTGCAGGGATAAACTGAAACATTCATCCAAGTTGGAAAGTCTTCAGACAAGTCCAATGCCTTTTGTGATTATGATAAAGCTATAGTGGCACCAGCTGGCGGTGTCTTCTCTTATGCATAAGATAAATTATACAAAAACGAGCAAGATACTTCTATAGGTAACTAGCTGCTCTACGCAGTTTCACCCCCGTACGTCTCAGTCCCGTAGGTATGTCGGGATAAAAAGTATCCTATTCCAGGTCATAGTCTACCCATGTGCCAAATTTAATTCAAATCCGTTCTGCATTTTTACCGTGAAATCGTAACAAACTCAGTTTCGTAATTATAATATTATAGCTAGGTTTATGGAAGTCAAGTAGAGTTGAACAGGACACCTGGCAAGGCCCAGACATGACAGTTGGAATATGGCAGTGAAAAACCGGCCAAGTGCGAGACGGACTCGCGCACGTAGGGTTCCGTACCATAAATGGCAAAAAAAAAACATGTTTGTTGTATTGGAGTCCCTTTAAATATTTATTTTATTCTGTTATTTAGTATTTGTTGTTATAGCAGCAACAGAAATAATCTGAAAATTTCAACTGTCTAACTATCATGGTTCATGACATGAGATACAGCCTGGTGACAGACGGACGGACAGCGAAGTCTTGGTAATAGGGTCCCATTTTACCCTTTGGGTACGGAACCCTAACAAGCGGCGTCTAAGGTCTAGAAGAGGCTGGTACTGCAGCATGGAGATTGGCATACGAAAAGAGACGTCTGTGGCCTGTGTGTGCAGAGGGTGAAGTAAGACTGTGTAAGATGAATGAAAATAACTGCTGAATATGTCCGCTCAGAGTTCTGTATTAAAATAAGCATAACCTAGCTTCATCATTTAGCAGTAAGAAAATTATACTTAAGTATTTACTAACAATAGATTATGCACAGACAGAAGATCTACTTGTTGTCTGCAAATAGAACCGCTAACACGCTATTTTACTTTTTATTTTATTTACCAAATTTTACTTTAGTTTTTACTCTTTACCAACTGTTAATTTATTATATTAAGTACCTATATAATATGCACTTCCTAGCCTGAAGCACAGGTTCAACCTAGTTCAGGCAAATAAGCAATTGTGCTCTATTTTTTTGTTAAGTCACTTATTGTAAATGTGCCCCTTTTTATATAAATAAACGATTATTATTATTATTATTATCATGTCTTTCTTGGCCCATGGGAGTAGCATGAGGTTTTCAGGATTGCAAACTTGGGTATAAACAGCTACTCTCAGTGGTTCTAACAAATATTTAAAAAACAATTAGTTACATGGGTTTGCCACATTTGCCTTTTTGTTGTGTTGATTATGACTGGGCTAACAGAATAAAACAAAGTAGATACTGAATGTAAAAGTACCCAAGTACCTAGTTAAGGACTGTATAACAAGGTGACACAGAAATGGGTTTAGAAACCAAACTCGATTAGAATGCACCTAATGGTTTCATGCCAATCATCATTAACTATCTGAAAAGCAATGTCTGTAGCACATGGTTTTATTCATAAACATAACCTCTAGTGCCTAAATTTCAAACACAAAACATAACATTCATTTTAGGCCATGATAACCTCTAATGCCTCACTCACATATCCAATATTTATGATTTGACCACTGCACTCCATGTGCTGTTTTATTGATAGAGCAATAGCAATAAACAACTTATTCAGACATAAAGACCAGGTCTAAGGGGTCCAAATGCTATAATTGGGCAACAATGTCAAAGTGTGTCTTAGGTACGCACTTTGACATTGTGCACACAACTTAGATGCAGGGAATCTACCTACTGGTCATACAAAATTGTTATCAGAAACGCTAATTTACGAGGTTAGAAAACGAATATTTTATTATTACTAGTAGGTAAGTCAAATCAGAGCACATGTTATTTGATGAATTGACTAGTATAACTAGTGATTACTGTAATATTAGGAAAAATGCAAAACAGGAGTTGGGTCGGGCAGTTAGAATTTTATAGGCCACGAGGTTAAAATGATACATGCATGTTGAACTTATTTAGTAATGCGATTTCTTTAGAGCAATCATAACAAGAACAATGAGAGGATGCCGGTTGGCGGCTCTGGAGTCTTGTTGAGACAAGCCAAAAAACGGGGGGACAGCCTGTGCTAGAAAATTAATTATAACATACCATTTTATTTGGACCTCGCACGCATCTTCCTCCTTTTACGCTTTAGCCTTCGCATGCGCTTCTTACGCCACTGAAACAATCGAAACACCACAAATCAAAACGCGGTTCACCCGAACATAACATGTTGATAAAAACAACTTGCTAGAACATTATTTTACTACACAAATAGATATATACCTTCGCTCTCATGTTTAAGAAGGAAAAGGTTTAACTTTCCTCCTTCAAAAGGAGTTCGTGATTGGTAGTAAAATTCACGATGCAGATATCGGTCTGTGCTCGAGACTCCGTTGAATGAAAAGAAGGTCTACAACGAAGTTGCTAGACAGTTTGACAAAGTGTTCTGATGTTGCCATCATAGAAAAAAAATTAAAGTAATAAAAACTATTTTATTTAATATTACTTTAATTTTTTTTTTAATTCTTTTGGGGTTATAATATTTTTTTTTTAAATGTGCTTATTAAACCCTTAACATTTGATACCCAACATGGTACAATTAAACAATTTTTTTTTTAGTTCCTGACTTTATTTCCTCAAGAGGGCGCCATTTTTAATTTAATGTGACGTCACATAGCCTATGCTTCACGTACGAGCAAGTACGCCATACTATAGTAATCTTCGAAGTACGCCTCTTGAGTATTAATGTTCTGTGAAGTACGCGTACCTATGGCTCGGCGAGCTTACTCGCCGGTCTGTCATCGCCGCGAGCCGCGAGCTCTAAGCCAATTTAACAATGAAATTCTGAGAAAGCTTCACGTGGTTCACCAACGGCGAGCCGAGTAAGGTCGCGAACTTAAAGACCGCGTACTTTAAGTACGCACGTTTATCACCCACTTTATTGTTGGATTCATGTATATTTGACGCGTTGTCCAAACAGAGGCAGAATATTACAATTGACAGTAATTTGAAGAATTGATCGGTAATTCCGAAACTATGCTAATTTTTTCTTGCACTCCGGCTATCATGCTCTATGATGATCTCTCACTGAGATGGTAGCGCTGGTGACCTCCGTGAATTTAGCCGCACGATTTCATTATTATGAACTTTAGTTAAAGCTAATCGTTAAAGAGGGTTAGAGAGAAAACAAAAATCGTTAGAGAGTAATTAGTTTTTATGTAAAAACAATTTTAATTTTTCGTGTGAAGTTGGCCCCCCTTCCCGCAAAAATGGACTTAGACGTAATTTTATTTTTTTAATCGTTTGCGAATCGTTAGAGAGAGATTGAGAGTTACACAAAATCGTTAGAGAGTTAATATTTTATTTGATACTAAATAATTTTTATAAGCGTGACGTTAGCCCACCTCTGTGAATTTGGCCCCCGATATAATTATTCTCAACTTTGTTAATGCCAATCGTTATAGAATCGTTAGAGAGAGTTAGAGAGAAAATAAAAAATCGTTAGAGAGTAATTAGTTTTATTTATCAACGATTTCAATTAGTTTTGTGAAATTGGCTCCCATTCCCGCAAAAATGGACGTGGAAATATTTTTTTTTTTTTATAATTTGACAATCGTTAGAGAGAGATAGAGAGTTTAAAAAAATCATTAGAGTTAATATTTTAATTGATATTAAATTATTTCTGAGAACGCGTTTTAGATTAAACAGGCTCGCTCTTATTATGGGCAACATATTCAGCCGAACGGTACTTTTACTGTACCTAGAAGTTAGTGAAGATACCAGGAATTTCGCCATCACATGAGACAGCTTTGATCAGAGGACTCACACCACTATAGTTATAGAGTGTATTACATTATTGTCTGGTATCTTGGATGGGCCGGCATCAAAATTATATATCTCCAGCTGCTCAGTTTCTCGACAGTATTTTAATAAGAGAAGACATTGAAAATGAAGAAAATCAATAAATCATTATTTAAAATTAAAAAAAAAAGTTTTATTTCATAAAAAATCTGTAACACTTGAATTCAAAGCATATTATTCAGTTTTTAAATATCATAAATGTCGAAAGGCTTTTCATCCCCTTCCGATCTCGATTCTAAGTCATAAAACAGGAATTCTCCATCGTAATTAAAAAAATGTTCTTGATCAGTAGGTAGGTACTATTAACATTTTACTCCTGCTAAGCCTGTGGACTATGCTGAAACATGCACTTCTTGCACTTATAGATTCCTAGTAGCTATAATCTGAAGGGAGGTCTAAAAGAATTATGCTACACATTTTTGACTGAAAATATCCCATTTCATCTTATTTCATAATATGGTATGTACATAAAGTAAATAACTTGATTAGAATTTTTGTTTGCATTGTCATATTCTTTACAACAAAATATTGATTGACTGTAATGACAGTACCATGTGTCAATTTTGAAAAGTTTGTTATTTTCTGGGGTGTGTTCACTTTATTAGCTTAGATAATTAGAAAAGTTTGTTCGATTTAGGAGTAAATTAACACTAATATAAACACGATTTTTCTCAAAATTGGTAATTCTTAAAAATGCATGATACAGTTGGAGCTACTACTTTTTGGGATGTCTATCCAAATATATTTAACTTATCCTGGTTAGAATGATTGAATAATAAAAAAATATTTTTGGACATGTCCTTTCGAATCGATGTGACCTGTGGAAGATGCTTTCATCCATTCACCTGTGGAAGATGCTCACATCCATTCACCTGTGGAATATGCTCACAACCATCCATTCACTTGAAAAGAGCTGATAATCTTCGGCTGAACCGATTTTCTTGAATCATAGCTAAGAACACTCTATCAAGTCACCTTTCAAACAAAATAAAAAATATCAGAATCGGTTCAGCCGTTAGGCACTTACTATGTAACATACAGACACACAGATACACACGTTAAACTTATAACACCCCTCTTTTTCCGTCGGTGGATTAAAAACGACCCGACCAGCTCCCGACAAGCACCCACCTTTTGTGTGTTTTGAGCATAAATGATGCACTATAATATAAAATACCGAATCAAATTGAAACTACCAACAATATTTCGTATTCTTATCAGGTATCACTGTTAAATGATCGTTGATCAAATACACAACTTTACCACTCATAACTATTAACGTCCGTCTGCATCATGTCATGTATCAGTAGTACCTACTACTCACGGTACTACTCGCGCTAACGGTGCATAATGAGAAACGTAAGTGTGGCCGCTACATTCAATGCAATAATTCTCGCGGTAAATCTCTTTGATCTGCCTAAAATGCCCCCACCAGAGTTATCAATCACCCAACGTCAAACGCCAATGTAATGGCGCAATTTCATTAGTCGATGCCGCATGCCAGGTGCGAGAGATTTCTGGAACGTGTGCCACAGGGCCCGCATTCGGTGAACCGTTTTCATTAGTCGATAGGGCCCGCAAGCCAGGTGCGAGAGATTTCTGGAACGTGTGCCACAGGGCCCGCATTCGGGGAACCGAAAAAGTATTTGACTCACGACCCGCAAGCTGTATATCGACCGATGAATTTCATTGGTCGATATCACGATCGGTATAAAGCAAGCGGGGAATCCTTGCAGACGGTGACGAATACGTATCAACTTGTTAACTTTCATTGGTTGTTATCTCGCCTGCGGGGACTCCCCGTATGCTGTATACCGAACGAGTTAACGACCAATGAAATTGCGCCATAAATGCCGTTGACAAATTCTCGAGGTAAGTCGTGGTGTAGTACACCAACGGTAAACGTCTATCGTGATAATCCGTTGGTGTGGCCCCAGCATAAAATAGATTTGTCATAATTATTTAAAAATCATTTAAAAAAAACGTGGTAAAGTGGCGGGATCTACTAACCGGAAAGGGTTAGTAGATCCCGCCACTCCCCCTCCCCTAACCCCTATCGAGGCGGCACGTTTCTAAATTTTAACCTGCTCAGGTCCTAGGGTAAAACGCGTTCTCAGAAATAATTTAATATCAATTAAAATATTAACTCGCTAATGTTTTTTTTTTCTCTCTATCGCTATCTAAAGATTCTCAAACTATAAAAAAAAAAATTACGTCTACGTCCATTTTTGCGGGAATGGGGGCCAATGTCACGAAACTAATTAAAATCGTTGATAAAGAAAACAAATTACTCTCTAATGATTTTTATTTTCTCTCTATCTCTCTCTAACGATTAGCATTAACAAAAGTTGAGAATAATTATATCGGGGGCAGAATTCACAGAGGTGGGCTAACGTCACGCTCTTACAAATTATTTAATATCAAATAAAATATTAACTCTCTAACGATTTTGTGTTACTCTTAATCTCTCTCCAACGATTCGCAAACGATTAAAAAAATAAAATTACGTCTAAGTCCATTTTTGCGGGAAGGGGGGCCAACTTCACACGAAAAATTAAAATTGTTTTTCATAAAAAACTAATTACTCTCTAACGATTTTTCTTTTCTCTCTAACTCTCTCTAACGATTACCACTAACAAAAGTTCATTATAATGAAATCGTGCGGCTAACTTCACCGAGGTGCGCTGGTGGACTACTATGACTGCCACCCACTGACTATGATACTAAAGCTTTGATTTCTATTAGGAAAGCAGCTCTATCATATATAAATTTATAACAGTCGCTATGAAAATCTGTCATTTTCACTAGTATTTGACACGGGTGATCCATGATGGTGATCCTGATCATCAGTTGTAATAAAATGGCGGAGCTCAGCGTTTCCATGACAATCAAGTGCGTCATTGTATGTCAGAGGGGGGTCTACTCCCTAAGCACTAACGCTACTGCCTTTTGACGCGTTATGGCCGTAGAGTCTAGAGTGCGTTTCAACCACCAACATAAAGTTCATTTGATGAAACGCACTCTAAAGTGGGTGATAGACGTGCGCACTTAAGTACGCGGTTATTAAGTTCGCGACCTAACTCCGCTCGCCGTCGGTGACACACGTGAAGCTTGCTCAAAATTTCATTGTTAGATCGCCGACGAACTTACTCGGCGGTTTTAAAGTTCGCGTACTTAGCATGACACACGTGCGAGTAAGCTCACCGAGTTATAAGTATGGGGTGATAGACATGCGAATCGCTCCAGTACGTAAGAGCCTTTATATGTGGCCACGCTATCACAAGACCAAACCAAATCGTTTTCTCAGGCTCTTTTTTTTTATCTGATTTTTTGAATGTGATTTCTGACCGTGCGTTTGCACTGGCGAAAAATTTGCGACAAAACATGTTAAAATCTCTATATTCTGTCAATGTTCCATACAATTTTTGACAGGAACTAGAGATTTAAACATGTTTTGTTGTAATGTTTCGCCAGTGCAAACGCACGGTGAGATCCGTTGGAGCCCGAAACCTGTTGGGTGTTTGTAAGTAATTTAACCAGTAAATTAAAATAACCCTCACCCTGCCCTCATGTAACTTTTCTTGTTGAGAACGAAATGTAATAGGCTGCATTGGTTGATACCTCGATTAGGCCATTAAAAAACAAAGTTTGTACCAACATCAAGAATCAAAAATTGATATTGATGGAATAGAAAATTGACATTTTGCATGGTACACTCAACGTATTCGCGCCAAAAGTTTTAACAAGTAATTATTTCCTGTTTCAGAGTGTAGATTGGTTCTCTCAAGATAGTGACACGGTAAGTATTTGCAGATAAATGTTACCGTTGTTAAAGTAATACTCGTTTAATCAAAGAAATAAGATCTTTTTGTCGTGATGTATGAACATAAATAAAACAGTGTTACCAACATAATCGATTTTCATGGCGATACGCGATGCGACGAAGTTGAGTCGTCTACTTTTTTATTGTAAAGCTTTGTCCGTAATAATATTGATTGATTTCCGTATAAAATGAGTTTACAAATAAATAAGCGTTGAATTTATAGTGCGGTAGTGATAAGTTCCCCAAACACGTCAAATTATGCTCTGTGCATTAGCTGTACCATTAGCAGCTACGTGTGCCCATAAATTAGTAGTAACATAATAGTAACGGTATATCCTGAAAATGGTTACGTCTAATAAACAACCCGAGAAAAAAGTAGTGAAAATGGCTGAGCATAATAGTGCTGCAGTTGTGCCTCAGAGAACCTTACTTGGTGAAGTCAATGAACACATAACATGTCCTCTATGTCGGGGTTATTACATCGATGCAACAACGATTGTGGAATGTTTACACTCTTTTTGTCGAAGTTGTATCATCAAACATTTGCGAGCAAAGAGTTACTGCCCTGTATGTGAAATGATGATCAATTCTGCCAAGCCAAACATTAAATTAGATAAAGCACTTCAAGACATCGTTTATAAACTTGTACCAGGACTTTTTCAAAAAGAAATGGAGAGACGACAGCAGTTTTATTCCTCAAGACCTGGCCCTGCTGCATCAGCTACTCCCGAACAGAGAGGAGAAGACACTGAAAGAATAATTTTCAGTCCTGAAGATGTAATATCCTTCTCTTTAGAATATGCTGATGCTACTGACACTGATAGTATATCTAGCAAATCATCTGACAGCAATGAACCGCAACCTGTATCAGCAACACCAAGAAGGTTTTTGCAGTGCCCTGCTGTTGTCAACATAAATCATCTCAAAAAATTTTTAAGCATGAAGTTTGATATTGACAGCACCCAATTTGCTATTGATATCTTGTACAAGAGAGTTCCTTTACCAGATTACTATACTTTGATGGACATAGCTTACATATACAATTGGAAGAGGAATGAGCCAATGCGCTTTTTCTACCAAATAACTGATTATATAGCTATTCGAAATAGGCTTTTTGAAATCAATAGGAAAGGCTCAGCTTCCTGTCATTTAAGCGACAGAAAGTCAAGTCCTGCTTCAACTGAAGATACAAATGCAAGCAGTCCAGCTCCCCCTTTGAATGATCAAGGCTCTGAAGCTTCTTCCGGAACCGATAGTCCAATGCCTGATGATGGTACAAGTCATGCAAGTGACATCTCCAAGAATAATGAAAAAACAGGACAGCAACGTAAAGATTTGGTTGAGACTAATCCTGTCAAACATTCTGACACATCTAAGAAAAATGATGATGAAGTTGAAAAATCTCAATTTCTAAATTCTTTTGAGCTTACTGCAAAGAGTATGTTGCCACTTAAATCATCACCAGTAAAATCTTCTGATGAACAAATCACTTCTAATGATGCTCCATCTAAGAATCCATCTAATAGTCCAAAATTAGATGAGAAGATTGGGGAACCATCTAAAAGAAAATATCAGGCAACTCCGCATACACCAGAGTTAAAAAAACTAAAAATTGAACTTGAAAAGGCAAAGATAAGTCATTTAATCAGTACTCCTTGTGTTACAAATGTTACTAGCCAAAATAATAAAGTACTGGACACTGCAATAAAATGCAAAGAGTTGGAAGGGTCCTCTAAAACTTCCCAAGTACCTTCAGTGACACCTAAAGTACCTTCCCCCATGCCATCAAAAGACTTAAAGCAGCAAATGACAGGCTCAAAGCAGCAAGAAAGTCCTGGAGTCAAAAGGACTGTTTCAGTGCCTCAAAATATATCATCACCTAAACGGAAACCCCCAAATGAGATTTCTTCCACTATGCAGACACACCCTGGAACTCATAAAACAATTTCTCCACTTAAACTTCAAATACCAAAGCCTGAACTAACAGCAAATTTGAAGCCGCATGAAGTACAAAAGCCTCCAGTTAAAAAGATGCCTGACTTAAAGCCTAGTGTTCCAATGTCAAACAAAGGACAACCTGTTAATAAAGTAAGAATGGATCTATTAGCAAATAACAGTGACCCTACAATTGATAGAACTAAAATATTATCTCAGGTTAAATCCTCCCTTGGATCTTCAATCACAGGAACACAACCGTCCGGTGATCCCTTAAAGTCTTTATTTGATTCGTGTAAAATTAATATACCATCATCATTATCTATTACACTTACTGATCAAAAGTTAGATTCTCGAAATCCTGGTGAAACAACAAATCATGATCCCAAGAAAAGTATGGTAAATAAAAACTTGGCTGGTGCTAGTAACACTTCCCATAAAGTTCCAAGTCCACCAGTACATAACTATATAGAAATATTAAAATTGCCAGACACTGAAACAAAAAAACAAAAACTTGAAAGTAATAACGAAACCAAGTCAGGTCAACCAAATAAAACAGATAATATTGCAGCACCAACTAAACCTCCAACTAAATCATCAGAAAGCTCTGCTAAAGGCCCAGTTCCTAACTTGAAGCCTATTTCTGATACTAAATTAGGGAAACAAAGTGGAAATTTTTCAGCTCCTATTACTTTTCAGCAAACATTTGAACAGCAGTTACAAAGCTTGCAAACTGATAAAAAATCCAAGTTGCCGAAAAACAAAGCACAGGTTCCTAAACTTGTGCCTGCAACTCCAAAATCATTTAATGCAGCAAACAAGTCCAACAATCCTGTAAACAAGTCAAGTACCAGTAACATGCCTGTATTAGAGACCAAGCCAAGCACTGCTCTGGATTTATCTACTCCTCACAACATCCAAAATCAACTAGCACAACAACAAACCTTTCATAAAGCATTTGAAACTATGCAATCTATTGACAATTTGGCTAAGAAACAAAATCTTCCAACTAAGAGTATGCCTCTGACTATGCCGCAAAGTAATGTTTTTCCTAGTGGTATTACAAACAGGCCTCTAACTTCTGGTGTCAGCCCATTAAGAATTCCTTCAACATCTAACATAAATCAATTAAAATTGGACAAAGGTGGCCCAGGTGGATCGCAGATGCATAACAGACAGGATATGGCTAGTACCAAACCAAATCCAATGAAACCTTCTGGTGGGAGTCCCAATGTTGCTTCTCCAAGTTCTCATATTGCTCCTCATACACCTCCCAGCGCAGCACAACCTTCCCCTAGGTCACAAACTCGTTCACCTAGTTCTTCTCCAAAGTTAATAATAGCGGAGGAAAAACAAGCTGGTAGTTCTGCTCCAGAACCAAACATAAACCAGTCAAACCAGATTACTAGTACTCAGATACCCAATATGAATTCTGCAAATAATGATCTATCCAAAGCATCACCAGGGACTTCTAAGCCTGGATTGAAACCTATGCCTTCAATAGGAAAATTACCAGGAATAAGACAGCCTATAACACCAAATCAAAAAACAAATCCCACTATGAATGCCTCGGCGGATTATCGAATGTCTCAAACGCAACCGCAACTGATGCCCCATCACCATGTGCTACTAAGGCATCAAATGGAAGTGAATGCGTGGCTAGAAGCCAAACGGCAGATAGACTTATTTAAGAGTATATCAACAAACATGGCGCACCAGTCTCAAAATGACTTCAACAATAAAGACAAACAGTGATAATAAGTTTCTTTATACACTGGTGAAACAATTTTTTAAAGGGCAGGAATCCCTAGTGAAGTTTTGTTGTGAGTGAGAAGTACATTACTTTTTGTACTAATTTAATAAAACATCATTATAACACATTGTTCAACAGTAAATTAACATGTGGTAGCAATAAAACTTTTATTGTATCTTAGTTAGTGTCTGGCAAAGTGTTTAATTGTAAGAAAAACGATTTTAATTAATTCATGTCAATGTAACATAAATAATGTTATTATTAGGTATCTGTTTGTGTAGATAATTATGCACCTATTCATTTATTTCATTCATGACTAGGCCATTGTTTTATTGATGCTGTCCAATCACTCTATATCCTTGGGGTGATCCAAAATGCAAGTTCAGTTGTAGTGTAATACAATTGAATTAAGGGGTACTGAGCAGTTATGTTGAATGTTGACTTTATTATGCTAATTAATGTTAGCATTTCATATGAATATGAGACTTATTCTTATTAAATGCGAATCATCTATCAAATTATGATATTCTATGCTAATGTGAAGAAACAATTTATATGAATATGAACCTTATTTTATACAAATAATGTTCATAATCTAATGAAACACTTACCTACCCAATACCTAATCTCGCTCTATAATGATTGTATTGAGATTTGAAGATTTTGTCCATAGTGCAGTCAAAATTTGTTTTCAGGGACTCTTGAAATAAGAATTTGAATGGGCTGACACTATTGACAAATAGATCTCTTATTTACTATAAATGCACAGAACTTAGTGTTTTGGTTTGAGGGAAACAAACATAGATATAATATTTCTATGGAAACAAATCTACCTACAGTTTTTAAATCTATCTTTTTGTTAACATTGTTATGTTTTATCTTACAATGAATGATGTACTTATTGTATAATGTTTTTTTTTGAGGAAGAATGAGAAAAGAAAGCTTACCGGCTATAATAACAAATTTATAACTTATTATTTTTGTACATAACATAAAATTATCATTATGTAAATACCAGACCAATTGATATTTTTATATAACATGTGATCTGATAAATTTCTTAATTATAATTTTGGGTCTCTAATGTTATTTTAATACAAATAAATGCTTGTGGTTATTGAGCTTTGTGCCCTGTTATTATTAACGATAAGTTTTTTAATAGTAGATTATGTTTTAAGCACTCTTGGGAATACATGAATGGCAATAAAAGTGTTCAATGAGATACCGAAAGCAACTAGAGTCGATTAAACACCTCAATTAAAAAAAAAGAGGAATATATATTTCAAAAACTCAAATTGGTGGCCCACGATGTATGGGTAGAGGACACTAGGGCGCACCTTACCTCAAATTGCTTAGCATCATCCTTCGTTATGCCGAAAATACTGCAGCATTCATTTTGAAATAAATTGAAGATTGGTGCTAGGTCCTATGTTTGGCGAAAACACGACCACATAAAATTTTCTCCTTAGAAAAAAAATCCCAAGTTCCCTCTAAACAGAAGTATATACCGCTGGTATTAAAAAAATACTTCAAATTAGATCATAAAACTTTACATAATAATTGAACTATCTTTAAAGCAGGTATTGTTTTTTTTTTTATTATCATTATTTTCATCGTAAAAAGCAATTACCTAAACTTTTCGAGGCTTGAGAGCCGCTAGCGCCCTACTCCGTCTCGCTCTCACTCAGGTCGCGAGTAGTATGGTGCGAGCGAGATAAAATCTGAGGTAGGGTGTACGGCTTTAACAGAAAATTACTAGGGATATAGAGTCCTAGAGTGTAACGTTCGTTGCCGAGATATTTGGTAGCAAAGACCGCTATATGAGAACTTTACCCCCAAATATCTGAAGGCCAATTCCCCTAACATTCTAATCGCGGTCTCAATCTGTCAAAAATACCTCTTCCTGCTCTTTCTATTCATTTCTTTTATTTTTTTGACATTGATTGTCGCTGACATGAGATTGGGACTAGATTTTTAACGTTTTGTATTAGGTAGGTACGGGAATTGGCCTTCTGGTATTTGATCTCGTATTATCTCAAATTAAAAGATCGCTACCTAAATCATATCTTCACACCTAACGCGCTGCAACTGCAGAAAAATCTAGCGGATGGCTATTGGAGACAATACAAATTACAATTACAAACCATGGAAAAAGTTGAAACTCCTTCGAACAGACGTAAAATTCTGATAATAAAACTTAGCTACTTACCCGGAATGCTCCAAAGCTGTATACCGAACAATATAGATTATATTTAATAGTAGCAGTGTGAATTGACATTCTTTGCTGACCGTAATACAGTCTACACAAACATACTCATGTAATAGTAGTATGTGAGTTGTAAGTTGACCACATGACTGGTTTAACTTTAAATGCTTGTAACATAATTATTATAGCTTTTTGCAGATTTCATACCTTCAAACCAAGAGGTGGTTGCTTTACTATTTGTAGTAAAGCAACCACCTCTTATAAATCTTGTTGTTTGAGGTGTTGCAGCTTTTTCTGTCATACTTATGTCACTTAATTATTATTCCAACTGCTGCATGTAAACTATGGGATGTTCCCACAACATAGCTTCACATAATATACACACCTTTACTATGTAATGTTGGGTCTGTTGTTTCTGGCCCAATAAGATTCTGCATAACTATTAGAAAAAAACAAGCTAGTGAAAATGTTTATTATAATTAAGTAGGTATTATAAATTTCCTGTCTGTTTTTTTAATTTTAAATATCGGATTATTATGTAATTAATAATATTCATGCATTATTCATCCTAACTTTTATATAATATATAGGTATTATTATAAATGTGAAAGTGAGTTTGTTTATTTATTTGTGTGTTACGCTTTCACGCTAAAACGGATGAACGGATTTGGATGAAATTTGGCACATGGATAGACCATGACCTGGAGATGGAAATAGGCTAGTTTTCATCCTGGATTGCAGACGACGTCGCGGGCAAAAGCTAGTTATGCTATAAGTTTATGTAAAAGGTGTGCTGGAAATGTAATTTAATTTGTATAATAAATATAAAATCCCAGGGTAATTGTTTTTCTTACTAAAATTACTTTTTAAAGTTACTCCCAATAATCGAATCTAAATCGATTTCCAATTCACGATCGTTTAATTGAACATGAGCATGCAGAAAAGGTACCTACACTATTCAGCATTGACTTCTTATTGTAATTAACCTTCATAATAAAAAAACAACTATTTATTGCAGATGGCTGGTGTCCAGGCAACTATTCCATTCAGGTCTCGTAAGAAGGTATATGTGGATGATGATGATGATGTCGCTTCAAACGAAAATAAAGACATATTGAATATTAGGAAATCTAGCGAAAGAAAATTGAAAAGACATTTTATAGAACATGACATAACGAAAAATATTGATGACGGTAAGACTTTTTTGCCAGGTCCATTATCCAGAAATGATCGTGTCACTGACTCTGGCAGGGCCACCATCAGGGATTTTAATTTTGATTACACAAAAAATTTGTCGAAATTTGTCGCCAAATATTAGAATTTGGCGGTCACTGGTTCAAAAGATATAAGGGTTTATAGGTGGCCGATCTGGAGAGAGTCTCCCCAGCAGGGCCACATTTATATCTCAAAAACTAGGGCACCTAGCGAAGATCTGTTTTCTCCCATAATTTGTCGCCAAATATCAGAATTTGTCGGTCACTGGTTCAAAAGATATAATGAATTCAATACGATATCAATTTATTCGATATTAAAAATTGAACTCATTATATCTTCTAGACTAAGACCCGAATAAATCTGTGACTTGGCGACAAATTGCGAAAAATTATGGGAGAAAACAAATCTTCGCTAGGTGCCCTAGTTTTTGAGATATAAATGTGGCCCTGCTGGGGAGACTCTCCAGATCGGCCACCTATAAACCCTTATATCTTTTGAACCAGTGATCGACAAATTCTGATATTTAGCGACAAATTTCGACTAATTAGCGACAAATTTTTTTGTGTAATCAAAATTAAAATCCTTGATGGTGGCCCTGCCAGAGTCAGTGACACGAAATGATGCTACCTCTGCGTGCGTCAAATTATATTCAAATCGGTTCGCATGTAAAAAGTTTTTGTAGGTTTGCTATTACCTACAAAAACTTTTTACATAGCAGGTAGTGGTATTCGAATTTGTGTGGGGTTGGTACCACAACTGAAAAGTGAAAAATAAAAACTTTTTACAAAAAATAAACAACCGACTTCCAAAAAAAAAACTAAAAAGTGAAAAATAACTTTAATTTCGGAAGTCGATGGCCAAAAACGAAAACTGAAAAGCAAGGACATCATTGTTTTTTTTTGTCTTTTGTGTTGTTGTTTTTTTAATTTAACTTTAGGTAATTCATTAAACAGACCGGTGCAATTTACTAGTATCGATGTACCTGTTTATACCTGCCTACCCAATATTTTAGACAACCCATTTGCAATATATTTGTTAACATATTTAATTGAATATAAAATACTTTTCATCCATTAATCAGCTCGTCGAAGGTCGTTGTATGGATCTTAGACTATTAGGTAGGTACTATCGAGGCAGCCCATATCTAAAAATTCGAAAACAAAATCCCTTGAACACGATCACCATCTGTTTACAGCTCCTTTTTGCGTCGACCAATGAAACAAAAATACAAAGTAATATTTTGTCGTTCGTGTGCTTTGTAGGCTCTGTTACAATAATCACAGGTGTCCAAACCACCCTTACATGGCCATTTAGTCATGTTGGTTAATTTTATTTTCAGATTCCACGCCCGTAAAGATTTCCCGAAAAGATACAAAGGTGAACAACCTCATTTCAAGGAATAACAGGTATGTACGTACCAACTTAATTGTTTCCTATGACCCGATGTTGGTCTATAGGGCTCAATTTATATTGTGGCGGAACGGAATGTAACGGACGCGTCTATTTCACCTCGTTGCACGAGCTTTTTTGGCTCGTACCTACCTATCTATAGTGTTACACAATGAAATAAAATCCATTACGGTACTTATTAATAATTTCTTTACAAAAATTTGGTTCCAATCCATTTCTTATAATCAGCACGCGTCGCGTATAGCTTGTGCACTCTGAATGACGCACCTCAATACCGAATTACACGTACCCGGCGCCGCGGCTTGTGTTGTGACACATTCATGGCAAGCAATTGTTTTCCAGTATAAGCTGACCTCTCACATTATACGGAAATCCTATACAAAGCGAGATCAGCTTACACTGGAAATATCTTTATCTGGGACCATTAGTTCAGCCGGTACATGTCTTGGCAAAAGATGAATGAATGATTGACGATTTGAATCGATAATATTTCACTTTTTCGGGAAAAAAATACCCATCTTTAACTAGCTGTATCTTCGCCTTGGCTAGACCTTGTGTGTGGGCTCAGATAGTAGTAAATTTAGCTTGCTTCACACAAATATAGTACAAAGATACCAAAGAACTCGTCATCTATACATATTATAAATTAAAGTCGCTTTTCGTGTTTGTCTGTATGTCCGCGTTGTTCTTCTAACTGGTTTAGTTAGAACGCAACAGATTGTAGTGGGGTTTTCACCATCGTTTAGAGAATTTATTCCGGAAGGTTTATGTGTATAATACGTTATTATTAAAGTTACATATAACTAAGAAATCTCTGTTTTGTCAAGTCGTAAAAACCGTGCGAAGTAGGAGCAGGTCGCTAAGAGATATTAAAAAAAACTGAAACAAGTGCCAGAATTTCTCCGTTTTTCGAGCACCATGAGGGTAGCACAAGGTTTTCAGGGTAACAAGTCGAGCCCCGAGTACCGTACTACTTGTAGCTTCATACCTAAAATGCGGAGTGAACCATCTGTATACATCTGTGCCAATTCCAAAACATCCTACTTAAAAATTAACTTAAGTAAAATGCGTTCTGGGACGTTGGCAACTTCCACCATTGGGTAACTATATAACGAATCACGATGTTAAGCTATTATATACGTTTTTTGAATTCCTCAGGTCCCCTGCTACTGACTACTATTTAGGCGAATTATTGACACTGTTTGTTCTTGTTAGCTATCGAATCGTTAAAATACAGGTTTACTAAAGTAATGTTGTGGTTGCAGCGAAGAGGAGAACCTAAAGCCATTAACAAGTCGAGAGAAAGAAATCGAATGGTTAGATAACTTTTTGACTGAACATCTTGAGAAGGAACAGTCTGGATCTCTGTATGTCTCAGGACAGCCAGGCACCGGGAAAACTGCAAGTTTATCGTACATTTTGAACCTACCTAAGGTGTGTTATTTTTCTTCCACATTCATGCCAATTTTCCCACATCAACCTTTGCCACAATTTTCAACCGGTCAATTGAACTGGTCATTTTTATTTTTATCTCAATGATGAAGTTGAAGGGGATAATTAAAGAACAATTTTCGCTTTTAGAAGCGTCGTTAAATTCATAAGACATTTTAAACCCCAGCTTTCTTAGGCGCCACAAATATAATCAAGAATATTGCTTTGTTTGCAGTTTAGAGAAGGATACAAACAAGTATACATTAATTGCACAATGATGAAATCAGCTGCTAGTATTTATAGCAGAATATGTAAGGAACTTCAATTGCCAACATCTGGATCAACCGAAAAAGCTTGTTTTAATGCCATTGAAAAATATTTAAAAAAGAAACATAAAATGATGTAAGTAACACGTTGATGTATTTACCATCAATTTCAGTAGAAACTTACAAAACATGAGTTAAATAAAGCCCACTTGCACCACAAACCATTAAATACATTTATGCACTAAACGCATTTAAAATATAATTCAGTCTCAGTCTTTAAAAATAATTTAAAAAAAAACTTAGTTACTAGAAGAATGGGTACAGTAAGTCTCCTTAAAACAAATTTGGTCCTATGTAATGTGCACTTATGTGTCAAAGAAGTGCTTTGGCACCTATACTAGGATTACCCTGTATCACGAATGCCATCACCTTCTTCTGGTCGAAAAATAGAACGAGTTTTAAATTAATTTAGCGCTAATTGGATTTGTGATGCAAGCATGCCTAAGTGTTGATAATTGATTGCAGACTTTTAGTATTAGACGAGATAGACCAGTTAGACAGCAAGCGCCAATCAGTTCTGTACACGATATTCGAATGGCCGGCGACGGACGGGTCGCGCGTGGTGCTGGTGGGCGTGGCCAACGCGCTGGACCTCACGGAGCGCGCGCTGCCGCGCCTGCAAGCGCGCTGCTCGCTGCGCCCCCACACGCTGCACTTCGCGCCCTACACCAAGCAACAGATCATCAATATATTCACCAATGTACTGGCCAGCGAAGACAAGAGCAATGTGTTTTCTCCCGTCGCTTTACAAATGCTTGCAGGTACTTAATTTCTTTTATATATTTTTTCTCTAGCGTGTTTTTCCCCAAGATCTTTCAGGTACTTTTACTCTTGCCATCAGGGGGCCTAGACAAAATCCCTTTTCTGTTAGCGTTAACGCAAACGGAAAGATCAAATTGTATGGAGTTGACATTAGCTTTAGAGATGTCACGTGACTGCTGCTGTCAACGCCATACATTTTGATATTTCCGTTAACGCTTACAGAAAAGGGATTTTGTCTATAGCCTCTGCTGTATAATTTAGATTAGATAGTTTAAATTGGAGTCTATTTAAAATGCAATGTAATTTTTTCCAGCTAAAATCTCAGCGATATCTGGGGACATGAGGAGAGCTTTAGACATAGGAAGAAGAGTTATAGAGCTCGCGAGAAGGACAAAGTTTTCGGATAATCAGTCTATTGACAGCATGATGAAAGATTCAACAGTTACTGTGGAACTAAAGCAAGTACTAGAAGTATTGAACGACGTCTATGGCGGGTCGAGGAAGATCGAGTCGGACGCTGAAGACGGGTTCCCGCTGCAACAGAAATTGATACTTTGTAGTATAATGTTAATGCTGACTAAGGGGAAGGTGAAAGAAATCGTAATGGGAAAGCTGCATGATGTTTATAAAAAGTAAGTTTCTCTCAAGTCAGCATCACCCTACTGCCTTTGTCCCATGGTACTCGAGGTCGGCGTAGCACTTCTTATTCTTCCATTCTCCACTGTCAACCGGCACGCTTATTATTCACTCCCTTTTAGGGTTCCGTACGTCTGAATCAAATAACTGAACCCATTTATGATCACTCGTGTGTATGTCTCTCCGCCTGTTACAGCCAATTTGCTCTGATTAAGTTGGTACACAAATGATTTTTTGTGACTCGCACACGTACGTGTAACGTTGTGGCGGCATCTACATCGCCACATGCGAACTACGCATCAAAGACCTGACGTTACACAAATCCTGCATCGCGCAAAAAGAGTTGACCGCGCGATCGACATGTATAAGACCGACATCAATCGCTGGACACAATACCCTAGTCGGAGGGTTCTCCCTTTTCTATAGAGTAAGAGTGAACTTTACACCCTGTTCCTCATACCTCATAAACGTCAATAAACGAATTCTGAAGGGTGTCACTTTGTTGGGCAAAGTAGAAAATTATAAAAAAAAAATAGAGTATTTCACCCTTAGTGCAATGAATTTGCGTCTCAACCGGGGGGGGGGGGGGGGCGTGAGATGTGACCTAACCGGCCGCGAGCGCGACCCGGCTCTCAGTCAGTCAGCTGTTTCTCTAGCGAGCACGGTGTCGCATAGAAACTTTTTTAAATCTTTTTATGAAAATAACGTTTTTTTTTTTGTTGTTACTCGGTCATTTATTTTTATACTTATGTCAACTACCCATTGTTTGAGTGACAAGAGTGTTTACCTGTACCCCCTGTATATTGATTGCAGGAAAACGTATATAAAAAGTATATTGTCTTAAAATGACCTTATACTTAAGTTATATTTAACTTACAATTTGCAGTTGGAATGTATCGGAGAACATTTTTTTCGCCTACAATGTTAGGTTTGTTCTTGGGATACATTTTTGGTACAAAATATCGTATATTAAAATATTCATAGTACGGAACCCTCTCCACGCGAATTCACCTCGCATTGGTCCGGTCTTTCATATTTTTATTTACATTCCTCACGAGTGCGTGTGACTAAATATTCGGTATTGTTATCAGGGTGGCGATGGCGCGCAACATCGCGCCCCTGGACGCGTGCGAGCTGTGCGCGGCGTGCGCGCTGCTGGAGGCGCGCGGCGCGCTGCGCGTGGGCGCGGGCGCGGCGCGCGGCCGGCGCGTGCGCCTGCAGTGGGACCGCGCGGAGCTGGCCGCTGCGCTCAGGGACAAGCCCTTACTGTCCGCCATACTCGATGACGTCAGCTGCCTGCCTTCCTAGCACCCAGTTCTAACTATCATTATATTAGGTCAGTTAAAACTATGCATTTTTGTAGCTTTTCGACACGCCCAGTTGTTTGGGTTAGTTTTGTATTTCGGTTTTAATGATTTGAGTTTGTGTTTTTATTTTAATTGACTGACTTGCGTATTCTTAGTGTTATGTTTAATGCAAGTTTGAAGTTAAGATTTAAGTTTAAATCTTTGTTTGATTATGGACTTTAAATGTTTGTTTAGGGTTAAGTGTTATTGTTATGGACTCATACTTGTCTGTTAGTCATTGGCCTTATTGACTGCATGAAATCAGGATAAGTATTAATGAAAAACTATAAAATACTAGGCTGTGTTTATAATAATTGCGGTCAGGGATATTCACATATTGTATTTTCATGGCATTAAAATAAGTTTTACTAATAGATAGTAGTAAGATTTTGCGCTTTAACAACATTGTATGCTCATGTATTCGAATAGCTATTTATTTTAGCCAGTAGATAGGAATCAATATTAAATTCAAATAATAGGCAAACAAGCCAACTCTGTACTATAATTTTTAAGACTAACTACTTTAATATTTTGCTATTATTTATTGATGCCAGTGTTTGTTAGTAGTTTATGGCCGCGCTGATTTCTAACCTAAACAGGCAGATGTGAAGAATATTACAAATACAATGGGGTAATATTGGCACACTGATTTGAAGAGCGTGCGTAATAAAAGCTAAAATATTACACATCAATAAATCAGCGTGTTTCTCACGGTTTTACGCTTTATTGCGTGTCCAATGTTTTAACTCTGCCTGCCTCTGCTAGTTTACACAACATATAGGTCATAGCGTTATCTTCAAGTTCTTATTAGGTACTTTAGGTGCCTTCTTTTTTTCGTATGTAAACATTAGGCCTACCTACGCAGAGCAGGCAATTTTCATCTTGCGTGCTTTAAAAATAGGGAGTTAACTGTATTTATTATCTATTTAGGGCGAATTCGACCAAACTTTTATCCCTAGTATAAGTCTAATCCAGCGAATAAATATTAAATTATTCAATACACAAACTGTCAGACGTGAATTTTATTCCCCGAATAAAAGATATCTTTTATTCGGGCTTCAGGCTTTGGTTAAATCAGCCCTTAATAGAATACTAGCTTTATTTAACCCGCGAAATATCGCGGTTTTTTATTTTTTATTCATGTCCTCTTCTTTGCACCTCTTTAGGTCATGAGCTATCCGAATATCAAAAAATATTTGGCCTAGGTCTTAGGGGTAGGCGTGAAAATTTATTCGCTGTTACCATGTATAATATATACTACCTACTCAATAAAAATAGACGCCTGTACTAATAATGTCGTCAAAATAATGCTATAGCTAATATTGAATGATATATGCTATGGTGGTAGGTAAAACCTGGTTTGTTCTCCTGAACAATGCATGTTTATTTAGTAAAAAGGACTTTGTATTAGAATGCTTAGTAAAAGGCACCAGAACTAAGGTTGAACTTGAATAGTTATTGCAAATTACAAACTCGCGATATGTGACTCTATTTTCATGGATAAGGTTTAATTTGCGATGATTGAGCCGCGCTCATAAACTGCAATAAATAAACTAAAATTCGTTGATGTCTTAAATAAATTGCAGTTATATAAATAATATTTAGCTTTCGCATTTAGAATTAATTAAGTATTTAAAAGGCCAGATAAGTTGCCAAAAAGCAAAGGAGGCCAATACACAGCAGTGGATGTCTGTGGGCTAGATAACTAGATATAATTAGTTATAAGTACCTGATTTTGTTATTGCTCCATTTGCCTACATATTCATGCAGCCAACTTCGTTACAATAGCGTTATAATGAATATCATTATAATACAGGACGACTGACGTATTAAAGTATGTAACCTTTACTTACGTTCGAATTTGAGTTAAAAGTATACAAAAAAGAAGTTTGGTAATTGGTTAATGAATAATTTTTATTCTTCAAAAGTTACCAAAACTTGCTTGATCCAATGATTGAATTAGCAACTTAAATCAGAACAGCATGTTTACTGTTTATAGTTACTTAGGTACAGTTTTATTACGTGACGAAAGTTTCCAATTATGTAATGTTATTATGTTTTGTGTTGTGTTGAATAGTGTTTTCATAAAACTTTTTAATCTACTATATCAATCATGTTTCAGAAGTTTTTGTACTCGCATTTTATAAAAGCATTTTTTAAATTCAATTAACTGTTCAAGTTTTCTGCACTTACCTAAGATTTTTGTTTCTATTATTTAGCTAACTCATCGTTGGGGTCACTCATTTATTTTAAAATGACGTGAACTATTTTAGTATTTAATAAAGTTTTTTTCATAAGGAGAGGCAAAGTAAGATTGATCTTCTCCAATTGTATGTATGAGTTTTTGAAGCCAGTGGTTTAATTCAATAAAAATAATTTTAACACCATATTTCAATTCTTTTTATTAAAGCTAAAACTTAAAAAGTTAATCCTATTCGTGCAAAATAATACTTTTTACAAATTTTAAATACCTACTTAGAGTGAAATAATTACGTATAATGTAAAGTATGCGTAGCTTGGAGGGGATGACTGACGAAAGTAAATTAATACTGATAATACCAAGAAAGAGTAAGAAAGTTTTCTCTGTATCACTTTTAAATCATTTATTGAGCTCAAGTTAAAAGAATCTGTAACGACTGTTTTCTAAATAGTTGGAATTCTGTCAGAAATAAACTTTTTTTATACGAAACTATAAATTTTGAGCCTGTTGCTTTCCATTTTGTTTTATATTTCAACTATGCTGTTGGCTCAAAATGCTACAAACCTACTTATTTGATGCTTTCATACATTCTCAGTTCATATATTATTTCACTCTGTCGTATTGAGGATGCATTTATGGCTATCATTGAGTAAAATATCCAAATTAGTAACAATTTGTTGATTTAATAAATAACTTAATAATAGATAGACACTTGGTTTTGTACAATGTCAGCCATCTAAAGTACTAGAGGGCGAGAGTGCGATATTGTTGTTGTCTCATAGGCGGAGGGCGGGGTTACGCGAGCGCACGAAGTTCAGCAGCTCGTCGCTGTCCTCGCAAACGAACGGCTTCACGTGGTGGCAGGCCACGTCGTGCCACTTGATGCCGTCGTTGTAGAAGTTGTTCAGGATCGCCAGACACGACTCGTCGTTACCCTGCACGCCAAACATCAATTTAGAATAAGGAAAAAAAAACGCGGCGCATTTCTGCTTTGAAGACGCTTTTACAAGTTTGAAGACAGATAAGTTATTGATAGAACAATTCACCAACAAAGAACTTCAAATAAAATTCAATCATAGCATAGCAACAAGAATGGCAGCTCAATCAAAACTGGTAGTACCGAGATACAAAAACTATTACGGGAAACGAACGAATGCTTATTTAATACCTACTCTAATTAATGATATTCCAACAAAAATTCAATCGGAAATAACTAATAATAATTATAAAAATAAATACAAAAAATTCTTTGAATCTCTTTGAAATTGCATCATCCTGTTTAAATTTCATTCTAATAGTAATTAGCATCGACGGGCTGTCTGACCTACGCCGTCATCGTTTTTGTACTTGTTTTGGTTAATATGTTTACAAACTACCTCAACATGTTTCTTTTTTTATTTTATTATAATATTTCGTTAGTATTAAGATAGCTTAAGTGTTTCAACATCCGGACAAACCTATTGAGGTTTTTGTGATGTTTCTGTTTAAATTTTGTATTGTTCATTAATCAATAAAAAAAAAAAAAAAAAAAAAAAAAAGTATTTAATCTAAAGCCAACTTTTAAACTGACCTGAGCGGCTTCACGGTTGTCAGGTTGGGGCTGCCCGTACCCGCCCGTGTAGGACCAGTCACCGGTGTTACGCTGGGTGGTGGGTCCGATCTTACCGCCGGAGCCCGACCAGAACCAGCCGTTCACATTGGGAGGTTGCAGGTCAGTGCGGTCGCAACCGGCGAAGTTGCATTTACGTCCAGAAGTCCAAATATATCGCACGTTCCCGCGTGCAATCCTTTGTTTGACGAATTCATTTTCCTATAAAAATAAAACAATTATGATTATCTGTAAACAGTAATTATTTGGGCAATGATATTATTCAATGAAGACGAAGTAAAATACTGGTATTCAGCTGCATGCGGTTAGACCGGAAGCCGACCCCAACATAGTTGGGAAAAGGCAAGGCAGTTGTTTTTTTTAGATTCACTGAAGGCGTTTTCAAGGTTTTTTTTTATAGTAATACTAAGTACCTTGTTCATTTTTTTTTGAGAACTAACTTTTATTTGACGAATTATTACGAGTTAGATTTCACGAATAATGGTAATTCTTTATAGGTATCATGCGTGAGAGTCCATATAATTAAGACTATTTACGAGTTTAATTATCATGAAAATGCAATTATCTTTTTACATGCTCGAAGTGTCCATATTTGGCAGAGTCTAATCCATATTTCACGCATAAATATAGGTTTGCCACAGACGATGGGTTTTCTTTTTCTATTTATCATTTAATTCAGAATAACCTTCTTAGTAAAAACTACTTATTGATGACGAGTACAAATGATTGAACCGTGTGCGTGTTAACCGCTAGGTCTCCGCGCCGCTATTACGTCACTATGCAGATGGGAATTTTCGAGTCTGTACTTTACAATGTTAAACTTATATATCTTTTAACCGACTTCTAAAAGGAGGGGGTTATCAATTCGGATGTTTATACAACGTGCCGCTACAATGGCAACATTAATTTAACACACGTATACGATTTCGCGTATTCGTTTTATGAAAATATTTGAATTTCATTAAACGTTATTATTTATTGATTTATTTACAATTTTCTAAATTACCATCATGGAGCAACCTGTAATTAAAGAACTGTTGCGAAGAGGTCATATGCCGGGGTCACGGATCATATATGTAGGCGAATAGAAGGAAAGCCGCGCTAAATTATGCCGACAAAGGATCTTACCGATATTCATAGAAAAAAAAAGAAAAATTGTTTATTCTGCACAAATAAAACGATCGTAAGCCAGCTGGTAGGTACTAGGTAGCTTCATGACTGAATGTTTAACACAGAGTGATCTCAATTTTGGTATGTTTTTACTATTTAGTTTGTTTGAAAATTTTATTTTTTTCTATTTACTTACGCATTATTTTTTTTATTATAATTTTTATGTTTACTGGCCACTAGCCCTACCCATGTATTAAATTAATGTCGCCATTGTAGCGTTTTATATACAGTATGTGACCTAACGAAGGGCGTTCCCGTTAACCTGCAATAGTATAGCGTCTATCAACATGCTAAAAAAAATATTACCACTGAAAAAAAAGGTTTTTATTTTTTTTTATAGTAAAATATTCACAAAAAATATTAAATTGATACGGAAAAGAAACACTCTGTACAAGCAAACTTGTCTTTCTACGTTGAAATACAAGTGTGCGTGTACAGTGTTTCTTTTACGTAGGTATCAATTGTTTTGTGAATATTTCAATACAGATATTTTAACTTCCTATTAAAGCAACTATACTATTGACGATAAAAATTACGATGTTATGGTAAAAAAGTAACATTAAGTACTTAATGTTACCATTTTAGATTTCAAAATATTCCGTAACCTTAAGAAAAGTGGATTAATGCAGTTCACAGAGAAAATTTTATTCCAAATAAATATAGCGTTGTTTGTTCAAGGCATTTCACAGCAGATTAAAAATTAGTAATAGCAATGTCATTTCCTTTCGGATAGAACAATAAATTCTCATAAGTGAAATTCAATTTAATTATTGTTCAATTAGGAAATCTTCGAATCGACGTCGACTTTATCGATATCGACGATTAACGTCCCTGCATCGGCAAAAGTAATATTTTGTAAAAAGGTGATGAGCAGTTGACAGTTTAAGCTAGTAGCTAGTAGTAGTAAAGTTTTTATTGATTTCTCTAATGACTGCTATCTAGTGCCGAGTTTTGCTAAAGTTTGCAAAACGCTATCTATTTTATACCAATTAAATCGGCTTTTTGGTATGAAGTGCACGAACTGCATATTTTACATGGAACCTTGGAACTAACAAGTGTCACGGACGCGATCGATGACCGATTGACAACCAACCTTGTTTCTGCCATTAAACATACCTAAATAAATTATGTGGCTGCATTTTCACCTGTTTGCATAAAACAATGGTTTAGATGTAGGTATCTTCTCTAGGTAGGCCGGTAAGTACTAAGGGTTTCGATAGTAAGGCATGGTGTCATGTGTGTTAATGGCAGCAGCGGGAAGTCCACGTCCGCCGAGCACGTCCGGCACAAGAAGTGGGCAACACGGCTGCGGGAGGAATTTGTGCCACGTGCTACTTGCGGAGCGATCGCCGCCGCGCACTCGACTGACGCACTCGGCCGTTGCACCCCTTTCACGCGAAGTCTTCAACGCTCTACAAATCGAATCAATCTATCCTAATGAATATTGATACGCGCTTATAATGACTCAATGGATGTAGGAACCTATGCTAATCTGCAAGAATTGCGGATACATCGAGTTCTGTACAATTGTATGGAGAGAAGAAAAACAACCTAAAGAAAATACTCAAAAGGTTGTTGTGTGCCATGCTTTCATAACAATAGACGTGCGCGTTCGTTGCCATCTACAGGAAGTGTTTAGAGAAAACTTGCGTATTTTCCATTGGTGAGTCACCCGGATGAACTTTAACAATAGATGTCTATTAAAACAATGTGTTAAATGTTTTCATTAAAGCCTTTAGTTTTTATACATTATGACAAAATTGCAGACATCGTTTCCTTTGTTTTCTACTTCTCAGGTGCGTAGTCTATTACATATAAGAATTCATTAGGATGTATCATTACACATACTTATCTAGGTACTTATTTCTTAATAATCTGGTTTATGTTTAGGTGCAATCCGAAATAATGAAATGAAGCAATTCCACGATATGACCATTAAGTTGCATGCAACACCTACATCACTTTAATCTGAGAGCTCAGCTGCTTTGTTCCCAAGATTCAACATTGTGAAATACGTTTTTGTAGTAGATATACCACTTCATCATGATGAAATACAAATTGCTATTCAAAATTAAATTAGTCCTAGATAGCTAACGTTTCGGCCATACAATTTGCAGGTGGATGATGGCGGGGGAGAAGACATATCATCACGATCGACCTAGTTGTTCGCGTTAAATGACCCCATGGATAATGAAGATGATTATCTCAAGGTTCATCTACATTCGCTGGGATATGTACGATTGTTCTAAACATTGGCCCAGTCATGTGTGCGTACCGTACTTAATAGACTATACTTTATTTTGCAATGGGTAGAAAACCTTGGAACATGTAACTAATAGGATATCTTCTAAGTTTTGACCTTCTTACTTCACCTTCATCTCAGGTTGCTTAGCCCATGTAGTGTAGTTTTTTTTTTGCTTAATATTATGGTGTTTATTCGCGTACCTGTGGAGTTTCCAGCGAGACGGCGTCCATGCAGTGGCGGCGGCAGATGTTCCTCGCGTCGAGCCAGTCCACCTCCAGGTTGCGGGTGGGAGCGTGCTCCCAGCTGAAGAAGTACGAGTGGAGGACTCCTCGAGCGTCGCGGTACGTTGAGTGACGGACTCCTATGAGGATACAAATTACATTCGGTAAGTAGAGTAATTACTTCACTTCAAACAGTTTTAAACATACAGACAGATAAATAATCTGTAAGCTGGGTTCTACTCTTACATGAGAGTAAAATCGCGTAAGGAAGAGTGCAGATAATTGTGCAACATTCCGCATGTAAGTCACTGAACTACTAAGAACTTTGTACAAAGCATGTCACTTATTGAACAGTCAATGACGACAGATGTAGGTAGTTACTTTGAATTTCGAAATGGTGTTTATCTAAAACGTCTTGTCGTTCACAAGTTTGCCGTTTGCACAACACCGCACGTTGTCCTGATTCACACAACCATTGCAGCGAATCTATGTGAGTAGGTATTTAGACATGTCCATAATTATCTAAGAATAATTCTCACTAACCCGATCAAGTTACTCTCATTCCTAAATCTGCCAGCGGTACTTAACTGATAGGATCTGGGGAGCAAAATTAGGTACAGCGCAATCTTTAATTTAATTAAGTAGTAGAATGCCAAATTGCTGTAATGATTAGTAGAAATATTTTTCCCATAAAAGGTTAATAAATACATTATGTGGTATTAAAACTCTCGCTTTAATGCGAGACATTAACGTTCATAAAGTGTGCAATCAAAATGAACCCATCGTCATGTCGTTAAATGAAGCGATTCTTTCGTAACTAGAAAGTTCATTTATGTATTTTCACATGGTTAGTTACCTACCAGATAAAATTCGCGTTAGTAATATTGACATAATCTCATTCACCAAATGGATATTTTATACCGGAACCATTTTGCGTATCTTCCGTGAAGAACGTAATTTTAGGAATGTCACCTTACGTAACAGTGAATGGCTGAGCGTGAATAGAAAAATTAAAAGTCATAGATCATTGGTACCTAGTTGTTTTCATAGTTGTTACTTCCCGTGGAACTGCACTTATGTAATTGTCTATAAGTACGTATGAATGTGCTCTTACCTATAAGGACTTCCCAAAGCGAACTAAGTTATGAATGTGCTTTTAAAATTATTGTTTATCTTTGCACCTATCTACGTGTGTACCGAACATCTACAACGAGCATTGTTATTTCGCATTTCTGAGGAGAGAAAGTTGTTGAAGAAACCAACGTGTCTAGCTTCTCATTTTATATGATTGCAAAATTATTCAAAAACAAATTATTATAAATGGCTACTTATGTATTCAAATTATGATGATTTCGGCCATTTTGGGTTAGGTATTTTGAAAAAAAAAACGTTCGACTGATGCAATATTTAATCCTGGTATTTTTTAGAACGAGTCTACGAGCAAACTTCTATGTGGGTACACTATGTAATATGTGACCACATAAAACTAACAAAGAATCTTTGTTCGCTTTGTGAGAGAGTTCGCCATGAATGCATCGTTCGATTGTGATTGCCAGTGCGCTCCCAAATGACATCGCATGGGACACGCCACGCCTTCCATGCGGGCTCTGAATTGCGAAATATCCAGTGATTTCCCATAAAAACAAACTGTTTATGTTGACAACTACAAAATTACACGACGATTGGCTTGTATCACCTTTTAAAGCTATACACTATCATATCTATGATCAAAGATATAATGCAATTGTAAAATAAACATTATGGGTAATTTTTGAGCTTCGTAAATGATATAATATGATAGTTTATTAACCTTATTAATTATGCATATTTTTCAATTTCATTATAACTATGACTAATAGATCTATGATCATAGGTATGATAGTGTAATACCCACTTTAGACAGAGCGTAGCGCGTAACCAGCCCAAACATTTATCATCTCCTGAATCTCCTTTTATAGAGTCTGAGCATGGTAGACCATGGTATGATGGTTACTGAGAGACCTAGAATCAACTAGCAACTACAGACCTCAGAAACCTTTTAACATATTAGGATAATCATTACTTTGAAGGCAAGCCACTAGTTACTACGTTTGTAGCATCATTCTGTAACATAGTATTAAAACATTCTGTGCCTACAACAAGTTACTTAGTTAATTACTTAACTTGTGAATAAGTTATATAAATACAATTTAATATTATCATTAGGTAATTTGATTTTATCTTTATAATAAAAATGAAATGCTGTTCGACGTATGTATCAGTTGAGAACCGCTGCGCGCTGGTCGGATTTGGCAATTTTTTTTTTGTTTTAAAATGTTTGTAATATTCCGAATCAGGCTGTCATGGAATGAAATAAATAGAAAAGTTTCCTGGAAAAACTTCATATTCTGTAAAAACTGAACCAATTCTGAAAGAATTATTGTTGAAATAACAATACGTCTTTCGGGTCAGCTAGTAAAATATATTTTCATCTTATTTATATGAATTCGGATTCGGAGGTAGGTACGGATGTTCAAAAAAAATACTGGCTTAATATTAATAGGTACCTACTTACTTTATAATAATTCGGTAGGTACTTAAATCAGCATCGCATAGCACCTAAGATTAAATAGTTTGATAATACATAAGAAGGTAATCTTTTACCTTTAACTACAGGTTACTAGTCCATTTGCTTAGCAACCTGTTTGAAAGCTCTTCGCCTGTAGCTCAGGTTATTACCGTAATTATCTGGCGCTATTTCGATTTTATCCGATAAAAGGAACCAGCCTGATATTACAAGATTTATGTAAAAGTTTTAAGTAATACAAGTCATGGAATGAATGGGGTGAGGTGACTGGCATGCCCGATGTGAACCTTTGACACTGGTCTACGAGCCTTCGAGCTAAGTATAGGCTGCTAGTGCAAAGGCAAGAATCTATATCTTTTTGCATACCTATAAGTTAATTCTTATTCTTAATTCTATGGTCATTAACTAATTTTTTTTTTTTTTTTCGTATACTTAATATTCTGTGAGAGAGCTATTTTTTGTTCTTGTGACATGAATCCTTAGCGTGGTCAGGTCCGCATTTTTAGGGTTCCGTAGTCAACAAGGATTTCTTTTTGTAATATAAGTTGTGAGATATTCACAAAACTATTAAATTGATACGTAAAAGAAACACTCTGTACACGCACACTTGTATTTCAACGAAAGACAATTAGTGTGTTGGTGAATTTTTTAAAGTAAAAAAAAAAAAAAAAAATATTTTGTATTTAAAGACGCTTTCTATGGCAGGTTAACGGGGACGCCCTTCGTTAGATAATACAATACTGTATGTAGACCCATACCAAATTACAGCTTTCTAGTATTAAGAGTCTCTGAGCTAAGCTGCGGACAGATAGACAGACATGGCGAAACTATAAGGGTAACAAGGAACCCCTTAAAAGAGGTAATTGTCCAGGGCTTTCTCCTTAGAGTACGATCACTAATTACTTACTTAACTTATAAATGAGAGCAGGAAAAAAAAAATCGTTCAAGAATTAGTTACCTACATTAGTTTAACTGACACTTTTCCAGCAAATTATTTTTATCTTAAAAAATACACCCAATTTAACCAATGGTTTCGTAACTTTGAGTACCTACCTTACCAATACTTACTTATAATTATGTCTAAGGTCTGTAATATAATAATCAAGCAGTCAGATACTTGGCCAATGGACTTAATCAAAATCAGTTTCTATCTTTCAATCACGACCAAGAAGTTTATTTCGGTTTTTTGAGATAGATGCATAGGCTACTTATAACGTGGAGCGAAAAGCAATCCAATATTATTAATTATTCACATAAAAAAGGGTATTTCAACTACGATAAATCTCATCGTCAAAGGCTATTTTTATCTATCCAATAAAAAACAACTTTAAAAAAAAATAACGTTAAATTCAGTTGCTAACTTATTATTGCTTATTATAGATGTCACGGCAGTCGTGGACAGAGCAAGTATCTACATTAATATATTCAGAATTCCCTAGATCATGCAGCAACGGATTAGGATTCACCTACGAATTATTCTTAAAGATCGATCAAGAAAGGTAATTTTGACGGGCTTTCCTTAGGGATTGTATTTGATCGTAAATAATAGATAATGCATCTTATTACCTTTATTAAAATTACTGATTGTAGCGAGAACTTAGAGATTTTTTACATAGGCAACTATGTAAAAAATCTCTAAGTTCTCGCTACAATTTTAAAAATCTCGGTATTTTTTTAGTTGCGCCGTGCTTTTCAAACATTGCAATTAGCACTGAGCAAGAATGCGTTACAGAGGTGCGTGAGATGCAATGTGTAGTGACCTACTTTATTCGTGATTTATACACAGGTGCATCGTTTCAAAAAGTTCATAACGAAAAATCAATCTGTTACAAGGATTAATTGATATGTATAGGTAACTGAAAACCTTAAAAGAGGTAATTGTACTCATCATATTTATAAACAACATGGAGGTCCTCAATAAATAAATATATGAATTACTTTTACTAGGGGACCAAAACCGCGAAAATCAACTGTTCCCTACATTTTTACCGAGATAAGCGAACATTATAAAATGTATGGAGCAGCAGGTATCTTTTTCCCAATTTCAGTGTTTTTCGTAAAGTAAAATGTTGTTCATAGTGATGAATACAATGACTCATTTTCAGGTTTTCAGTTACCTATTTCCATTAAACCTTGTTTATTGTATTGTTTACTGTCAGGTTAAAATAGCGATGATAAATCACGCCAGCAATATTATAAGGATCAGTTTCATTGCGCCGTAAGTATCTTCTTATTATTTTGAACCTATCTAATGTCTTGCATCTGCCGCATTCTGTTTCGCGTAGCTATGCGTAGGAGTTCAAATGGCATGTTCTAAATTTGCTGCCTGCTACGTGCGGACGTGCTTTGATACATAATGGACAATGGCACATGCTACCTTAAATCCGTAGTGTCCTATAACCCGCCACGTCCATGAATGCAACCTCAATATAACAGATAAAGAGAACAACGAACCTTTAGTAGCTAGCTACTCCATCACGAGAGTAGAATATTCGGTAACTTGCCGATAATGTCCGATTTGGCAAATTGGCACCATGTAATTCGTAATCGTGTCCGTGTCATAAAGTCATAAGTCATAACCCCTTCGATTATGTAACCACTTCGTTTTGCCCAAGACTGGTATACTTACTGTTTGCACAGCTCCTGGGGTCTGGTAAAGCTAGACGCCTCTGGGCATCAGCAACGCAGAGTACAGCCATCAAGACGACGGCCGCCAGGCACACGTGCCGGCTCATCTGTGTAGAGAAAAACGATCAGAAGTCATATTCCGTATTACAGTGTCTGTGTCATAATATAGCTGTCGTTGATTATAGGCAATTGCGGTGGGCAAGACTGATGATGCGAGACGATAGCCCCGCGTAGGTGTGCGGTCGCTGCGCGGACGAAGTGACTAGGCCGCTCCTCGACGCAGAGTCGCCGACACTCAGCTAGTGCTACTGACACCGGCGTAGGACGCTCATTTTGACGAAAGTGGTCACGGGTGAGCCCGTATTGCAAGTTCGCTTTCTTTTAGTTATGCAGAGCACGAATGCTCGAGGACAATCGATACGTGAGATGAATTTATTTTGTTGTATTTGTGAAAGCAAAACCCGCCTCGCTGACCTCCTTGCTGCGAGTTTAAATGTTTGCGTGAAAAGCTACTCAGTGCGAGAAATCGTCGATTTGGGACGCATTTTATGGTAACGGAAAGCCGCGTCGTTCACTTCATGTCACGAAGCTTGTTTAAACATAAAAATGAAAACGTCTTGCTTGTTACGTAACTTCACAAGTTTTTGTTTGGCGATCATGAATCACTTTTGGTTAGACACCTGCCATGAAGAAAATTATTATGTAAAAAATGGTGTCTGTTTTGGGAATCGATTTGATTCAGCTTGTTGTTTATCACTTTGTAGTAAGTAACAGATACGTACTTCAATTTGACTTCATTATCAATAACAATCTATGTATAAAAAAGTTCCAATATTTTTATCACTGAAGCTTATCTCATTTTTAATTATTGTAAGTTCTGTGTAGAGTCTTTATTATAACAGTTTGGAATCATTCAGTTTGTATGAAGATATTTATATTAATATGTTTCAATTAGTTAGTGCAAGTATATTTATGCCGTTTATCTTTAAAATATGTGGTTTTCAAAAAACGCGAAAAACACGATTTCACTACGAAAAGTTAGAATTTTCTGTTGGAATCATCTATTGTTGTTTAAGTATATGCTATCGGGGCTGTTACAATAAAAAAAACCACTCACAGCAATAAAAAATAAGTTAATTTCACTTCAAAAATAATGATAGCGTCTAGATAAAGGCAGCGCGTACCTCTGAAATATTGTCGAACGGAGTAAGTTGATGATGCGCTTGCGTGCGGCTGAGCGGGTGCGCGTGCGGCTGTGTCGGTACGCGGGGCACAGGTGTATAGTGCGACGGTGTCGGAGGGACTGACGCAGCCGCAGCTCTCCTCTCTAATTAAGCCTCCAACATTCATTCACTTTCACTTCCAATACCAGAGAAGACCCACCCGCTACGCCGCACCTCTTCACCATACAAAACCTAAAGACCTTCTGGAGGTCGTAGCCGGATACGAGAGTGAGTTTACATAACAAATGCTAGTACCGTACACAATTACAACTCAAATTAAATAAATTGCTAAGCTTTGAGTAAACTCGTGACCTCATTTTAACAAAGCTTAGTTTGGCATTGTCGAGACAACAAAAACCTTCAGGCACAAACAGCGTAGTCGCGCCATCGCCACACGGTAACGGTCGGTGGTAAAAAAGTTAAGCTTTTTAAGATAGGACACCTATGACCTATCCCAAGACTGAACTTTTTTTATTGAAATGGATAAATCTGACATGTTTTGCTTGAAACTTGAGGTAAGTTTAACGAAAAATAAATGGATATAACGACTGCAATATTTTTATGTGAATAGTGAATGTAATGCTAGATTTAATTTAGCCAAGATTCACTTTAAAAACGACCTTGTTCCCCAAAATTAGACGTGTTGTAACGTTTGCGTTTGACTTTATACAATCTTTAACATTTTAAATGCATTTATGATCGGACTTTTCCAAGTAGGTAGTATTCATAAAAAAAATAAAAGTACCTGCCTACGGCGAGTAGATACTGCAACGTTTATATTTTCAGTAGAAATCCTTACGTTATAGGCTAAGGCACAGATGAATATAGATGGTTCATCCCGCGTTTTAGGTATGAAGCTACAAGTACGCGACGGGCCCGTCTTGTTGGACCAATTCAGTGAGTGTTTTAGGTCAATATAACTGTGGGCTAATGCGTGTTGTGCGACCTGAATTGCACTTTATTGTGTCATTGCAAGAGTCGCTTTTTATTTAAATGATTCTGCGCAGTAAGCCATCTGTATTCATCTGTGGCTAGGGAAGATAGTATGAAAGGTACGTAATTACTTATTCTTTTATTTGAGTTTGTGCAATTATATTATTATAAAACTTAAATACTTAACTCAAATTCATCAGGTAGTCCTATACCGGGTGATAATTAAGGATCCTTGATTATGTTACCTATGAACTAAGAAGCCTCCGGTCTCATGTATGACTGTCGCTCGCACGCCATTCACCGCACATCGCAAAATCAGCACGCTAAGCAAGCGGATAGGTGACCGCAAATCAAGTACTGTTTACCTATAAACTATAATAAGCAAAAAGTATTCTTATAGAGCAGTGGTTCTCAAACTTTTTAAATGACGGAACCCTTTTGGGAAGCAAAATACTTGATGGAACCCTACAATAAAACAATTGTTTTTATAAGTGTATTTTTTATTAATCAGCATAATAAAAGTACAATGTAACAGTTACTAATTATTATTTACTTCACCACTTGGCAAGGACAACAATAGAAAACATTAAAAAAGAAAAAATCTAACTAGTGGGAGGTATGAAACTGTTTTTTATTTTTCATCAATTGGTTGATATCAGGTTTGATGGAAGAAAGTTGGAGTCTCATATCAGCTTCGGCGTCCAGTCTATTGCGATATTTTGTTTTCGCGGCTGCGTAGGTAGAGAATCCTGTTTCGCACAAATATGTAGTTGGGAACGGGAGCAGAATATCCAGAGCCATTTGGCCAAGCATTGCATATTCATCTTGGATTCTGCACCAAAAATCATTGAGAGGCGTCGTTTTGAACAGTGACTCAATACTTGTGTCTGATGACATTTCTAAAAGAGATTCATATATCTCGTTTGACATGTTTTCAGGCTTTTCCAAGTTGGGTAAAAAAGGATTATGAATCCATGAATTCACTTTAATTTTTGTATTGTGTTCTTCGGGAAAATACTTTTCAAAAGATGCGCGCATCGAACTGAGATATTGGACCAATTCAAACACATCATCTTCAAACATTACTGAGACGTTTTCGCTAACAAACTCACTGAGTAACGTAAAGCTTTCTATTTCTTTCTTACCAATGCAAATGATCCAAAAATCTAATTTTCTTTTAAAAGCAGTTATTTTATTATAGGCCTGAAACACTGTTGTCTGTTTACCTTGCAACGATAAATTCAATTCGTTAAGTTTTTGAAAGATATCCGCCATAAAAGACAATCGGAACAACCAAGTTTTATCATACAAACGGTCCTTCAAATTAAAAATTGCGTTGTAAACAATATCGACTTTATCCTTTGAAGTTAGAGTCGAAAGTCGCTTGTTGACAACTATAGCGTCTAATTCAGAGGCGGCTTTTATCAAAGAGACTACGCGCTCACAAGTATACTACCCGCTCGTTTTAAGTTTGCCGCTGGCGATAGGTATGACGTTCGAAAAGTAGCGTCATCAAAACATAATATAAAAATATTTTTTATTTAATTGTAACAATAAATATTGTAATATTTGGGTAAAACTATGACACATTATAAGTTTTGTCGTCACGTGGGGGAGGGTACGCGCATTCCACAGAACGGCAAACTTAGAGCGAACGGGTTGTACAAGTATAAAATTGTTGATACCAAACTTATGAGATATTGTACCAGCTATTGTAACACATGTTTCTACAAATACAAATAAATAAATAAATAACGTTCATAGCGTTTTGTCTCCGCGCGGCCGCGGAGTCCGCGCAGCCGCGGAGCGACCAGAGAGAGGTGTTTTGATTTTTTTTTCTAAATTCTTACGGAACCCCGACAGAGGTATCACGGAACCCTAGGGTTCCGCGGAACACACTTAGAGTATAGCTGTTATAGAGAACCAAATGCGAGTCCGACTGTTCGTAAGGTATACGAACAGTCGGACTCGCATTTGGTTCTCTATAAGAATACTTTTTGCTTATTATAGCGTGAAACTAGATCTTTGTTTTAATAGCGCATAACTTTGCAAAATCAAGAGCTTTGTTTAAAGCATAACTTTATAAAAATATAAGCTTTATTGTTAATAGCGTATCATCATAAAAATGGAAGCTTTGTTTTAATGCATTACTTCGTAAAAATGGGAGCTTTGTTTATAGCATAAAGTTAAAATGGAAGCTTTGTTTATAGCATAAAGTTAAAATGGAAGCTTTGTTTCCGCATAACTTCGTAAAAACAAGAGCTTTGTTTATAGCATAACCTCGTGAAAACAAAAGCTTTGTTTATACTGTTTATAGCATAACTTTGTGAAAATTGAAGCTTTGTTTAGAGGATAACTTCGTAAAAACAAGAGCTTTTTTATAGCATAACTTCATAAAACAAGAGCTTTGTTTAAAGCATAACATTGTAAAAATAGAAGCTTTGTTAAAGTATAGCATAACTTCGTAAAAACAAGAGCTTTGTTTATAGCATAATTCGTGTAAACAAGAGCATTACTTCGTGAAAATGGGAGCTTTGTGTTATTGCCTAACTTCGTAAAAATGAGAGCTTTGTTTATAGCATAACATCATTAAAAAATGGCTTAGTGCGAGTCGTACTTGCACACAAAGGGTTCCGTCTGTACCATCGTAGAATATTTAACTCTATTTTTTTTTAATACTGTAATTAAAAAAACGTTCTTGTTTCATAAAGAGCTTTGTTCTATAGCAAAATTCTGTAAAAACAAGAGTTTTTTTTAAAGCTTATCAAGAGCTTTTTTTATAGCATTACTCGATAACGACAGTTTTTTTATTGCACCTAACCTTGAGATGGAGGACGATGACTCTATAATCAGACCACTGTGTATAGGTAGTTGTTTTAATTAATTCGTTTCAGAGTCGAATTGTCTAAATATCGAAGAGAACATGCAGGTACCTACCTGCTCTATTTTAAATCTTGCTAGTTTTAGGAAGAAATTACGACAGTTGTAAACATATATCTTCAAACCTGTCCTTTTTCTACTGAGTTAAGGAAAAAACGGAAGAGGTTAATATTCGGACGAACTGAGTGTATGTCGCGTGTCCAGCGTGCCGCCCGCCGGCGCCGCCGCTGCCAGCGCCGCCGCTGCCGGCGCGTCGCTGGTGCTACCTACACGTAGACGCGGCTGCTTCGTATACCCACGCATTCAGGCCGTTTTTTTTCTAAATAACCCTTCTGGGAATACAGGCATGATGCTAAGTAGGTAGCTATGTGATGACAGATTTATTTGCGAGATTCCTGAATGAACTTGAATGTGTAAACTTTACTTGTTACAAGGATCTGGCTTCAGCTAACGATAACTCCTTTTACGTTCGATTTGCTTGGATAAACACACACCGTACGTACTTACTTAGTTTATTCAAGTTGTTTGTTAAATCGACATTGCCATAATACCGTAGAAATAAAAATTACTAATTGATTACTGACTTACCTAAATAATTTGTAGGCAAGCATTCGATTCGGATTGTTATGAATGGTAGCTGGTTTTTAATTTAAGTATTGACGTTGTTTATGGTTTTTTTTAAGTACCTACCTACAATGTCCTTCCTCAGTGAGTCAGGGTTCAAGTTATTACTATAGGTACTTACTTACAACTTTTTTCAAGATCGGTACCTATAGTAAAAGAAAGAAAGAAAAATATTCTAGTTGGGACACGCACAGGAGATACAAATAGTAAAAAGGAGCATTAACACTAACAAATCAACAATATTTTTCAAATAAACGAACACCAAATAAAAATAATAACCAAAAACGACCTATTCGTGTCTAAAAGCCGGCGCCAGACATAGTCACATATTTGATCAAACATATTCGATAGACTTTGCACACACATATGAACACTTGTTTGAAGAGACCGGCCAGACATAGTTATATATTTGATCAAACACTTTGATAGACTTTGCTCACACATTTCACCACAGGCTAGGGGTGAGGCGTCGTAAGACGTACCAGATAAAAATAACAAATATTAAAAAATAACAACTATCAATTTGTTCCTAACAATATGAAATACCCGTTACTAATTAATTAATAACAGACTCTCAAGACTGTTACCGCGGCTGTTACTGTTAAACATTATAACAATCCCCACACAAACTGTTACCACGGCTGTTACATACACACTGACACAAAGGAAGGAATATAGCAAGGTTATCAATTTATCTCTCTTTCTCATTAAAGAATGGAAGATATTCAACTGAGATTTAAATACGTATTTATCGTCCGTACAAAAATAACAGGCTGTTATTTAATAACAGATATTTGGAACGAATTTTTTTTTCTAGCAGCAGTTGCTCCTAACGATAAAAAATATCTGTTACTTAAAATCACAGATCCTCAAGACTGTTACTGTTAAAACTACGGTTACGATTTTCGACTTTAACGAAAAGAAATAAAGAAGATATTCAATTGAGTTAATACGTATATATCATCCGTACAAAAATAACAGGCTGTTATTTTATAACAGATAGATACGATTTTCGACTTTAAATCAAAAGAAATAAAGATGATATTCGATTAAGATACGTATTTATCGTCCATACAAAAATCACAGGCTGTGATTTAATAACAGATATTTGGATCTGTTATTTTTTTGTCACAGTCACAGTGATCACAGATATCGTGTTTCACCTGTTACAACCCATCTCTACATTACAGCGGTTGTGATTGGCCGATGCAACAATGTCAGGACGAAAGTCCCAAACATAGTGAGGCACAAGTCAGTTTTGCAACAATAATATCGATATCGATAAAATCGACGCCGATTCGACGATTTCCTAATTGAACAATAATTAAATTGAATTTCACTTATAAGAATTTATTGTTCTATCCGAAAGGAAATGACATTGCTATTACTTATTTTTAATCTGCTGTGAAATGCCTTGAACAAACAACGCTATATTTATTTGGAATACAATTTTCTCTGTGAACTGCATTAATCTTTTCTTAAGGTTACGGAATATTTTGAAATCTAAAAGGAGAATGCCATATTTTCGTACCAACAAAGGAGCTAGAGTGTCACAACCAAATGTAGGTCATAAAATTACTCCTATTTTTTAAATCAGTAATACGATTTTTTTATGAAAACGATTCTCGGCTTTCGGACACCAAAAATAAAAGTCTTTTTTTACTTTTGTGGTACGTATTTTCCGCTTATGTCACTGACATTGCACTTCATTTCCGAATGTTGCTACTACGTTACAAATATAAGTACCTACCTGTCAACGAACATTAAAATGAAGAAGATAATTGTACCAATTTGCCATTTAATATTAGGATACAATATATTTTTATGTGTGTCAAAAAACATCTTTAGGTCACGCGTTACATCGTAATAATTTATTATTACTTTTTTGGAATACATTTGCATTTAATAAAAAGAGGACCTATTCAAAAAAGTAAAATGTCATTTGTACTGTGACGTATTGCATTAATTATTCGGTGGCGCCGTCATGGATGACGTTACTTTCAATATTGGTTTCATCTGAACTATTTGAATAATAATTTATAATACTTATTAACAAAAACGGGGGTTCAGGTGCTTTTTCATAACGTAGTCTTTGTGTGATAATCCTTAGCGATGCCCCCAACTAGAGGAAGACATCGGCCAGTAAGTCAGCGTAGCCGATGTATCCTAAACTGCTCACTAGTATTGTTAGAACAATTTAGAATATATTACATAGAAAATATATCCGTGGATATGATCGTGTTTTAACATCATAGATTGTACCGACGCGACGCCTGTAAGTATTACCTCACCTAGTAGAAGCATGTATATAATAGTTAGCTTCTAAAGTACCTACCTACTTCCGGGACTATTCATTCAATTTAAGGATTAAAAAACAGTTTTTATGCTTTCAGATCAATCCTGGTAGTTCCTATTCATAATGTTCAAATGTTTCGCATTGATACAAGAAAAACTGATACCTGAACTAACACTTGGTCACAATGTGGAGTGATGTATGCTTTGGATGTGGACAGTCCATGCTACGTGTTGCAACAGTTGCAAGGCGTTCCCGAGTGCCATCCAATTGTCCTACCTATTGTTTTATTTGTATATTTCTTTTGTCTGTCCTGGTAGCGGTCGAGGTCATGCAAGATGAGGCGTTATGTAAATATGAATATATCTTAACTGCGTTTTTCATTTTTGATATAAGTGCCTTATTAGGTACTAACAACATTATCACCTTATTATTATTTACTAACATGTGAAGTTCGAGAAGTGGGTGTACTATATAGTAAATACAACTCTGCCTAACTCTTCTGGGAAAACAGGCCTGCTGTTATGTTAAGATTTCAAGATATTAGGAATCTGTAAACACAGTACTAAATTTATTACTTATTCAGACTACCAGCTGCACATACTATGAGTACCTACCTGATTATTGATATCCATTATCATTATATATAGGTATATAAAAACTGACACCAAGAATTATTATTGACTATCAGTGATGTATTGTATAATCATCCATCAGGAAACAAGCGCCAAATCAAGAACAAAAAGCAACCGATATTAGGTACCGCTTCATTTGTCACCAACTTCACTATTTCGAGTCTGTCACTTTCTCGAACTTAACCTCAAAATATAAAGTAGGTAAATGGTTAATAAATACGAAATGCGGAAATCCATGTAAAAAATAGTTAACAATATAGGAAGAGCAATGAATTCTCCTCCAAATACACTAGGTTTGGTTGTAACAGCGGACTTTTTGGCTTGGTACAGGGTACCATACATTTCAGGTCATTCTCCTTTATAATGTTACTTTTTTACCATAACATCGTAATTTTTATCGTCAATAATATACATTTTTGCTTTATTCGTCAATAGTTGCTTTATTATGAAGTTATCACAACACTCGAGCACTCTCCAGTATAAGTGCAGATAGAAAGGGACAAACGTATTGCAATACCCTAGTCAGCCCTTGTGAGAGAAAGAGACTTTTCAAAAAGACATCAACGCGGTGTACTTTTTTGTACCCCTTTACGTATCAACCAGTTTATCTTGAGCCCTGCAATAAATTCATAATATTATTAAATTACAAATATATTCTACCTACTTACCGATGAAAATTAATGCTATCTTTTTTATAGTTGGATGTTCTAGAGGATTTTCCACACCAATTAACCGAACAATAACTCATACTTGTTTAGTATTATGTTTTTTAAGATCAAAATAACTGCGTGTGCAGAGTTCAAACCACTGCGCACTGGTCAAAACTAAAATGGTGGTAAACGTAAAGTATACCGCGGTCTTTAAGGGGGATGCGCCAAGGTAGCCCGCGAAATACAAATTTTCTTACGTTTTTTGCAATTTGCAGGTCAGTGACAGGTTGTATATTGATCTATTTATTATTTGCGGCCGTAACAAATATGGGTTTACAGAATTATAAACATTAGAATCAGCAATACAACTCTCTAAGTTCATGAAAGTGCCAAATGTCATGATTTCATTAAATAGTCATTCAATGCACTTACATGAACGTAGATAGTTGTATATGATGGCACTGAGATATTAGTTTAGTGAAAATGCAATTCTGAATTTGACGTTTTAACCTAAAATTTTGTTCTATATCTAAAATCTTCTAACTTAATCTGACTATTTTTAATCCCGATTAAAAATGTGTGGAATAAAATTAGATGTCATGAACTAAAATTCAAACCAGCACCTCGACTTCAGTTGCAAATGAGTACCTACTGTATCTTATTTTATTTTCTTTTGCTTATATCTCGAAAATGGTGTGTCCTATCGCAAAAATAATGAAAATTTGGACCCCCTTTGCAACGCGTAAACCCCTAATCTTCTAGATGTTGGTAATTTTTTTTTTTTTTCGTCCAAAAAATTAATAATTCCATACAAAATACGTCGAGATGGCCAGATTGTGCGCATCTCCGGCTCAAAAAAAATCACAGGGTAGGGCAAACAAGTAGGTACCAAGTGGAGTCGCGATTGTCAAATTCGATTTTAGATGAGTCAAAATAATTTTTAAATTTTGAGATTTTTTTTGGCAGAATAGCTCTATGATTCTCATAGTAAAAAGAAAGGAATTTTAGTTCGGTGTACAAGAGAATCGGCACCAATATCGGACGGTAATCACTTATCATAAACAGTAACAGTACCCATGTAGTTGGGCATGGCATCGAAAGCAAACCATGAAGATCTGTACATTTCTTCAGCACCAGATCCTGTCCTTGTAGACTGCTTTATTATTTTTTATACATTCCCTTTAATTAATGGGTCAATAAAATGTTTCTCTTCTTTTTTAATTCCTCGATAGTGCAATGTACTGAGAATTTATCATTTATCCTGATCCAGGCGTCATTTACCAAATTCCTATTTTTATGTTGTTTTTTACTTTTAGGGTTCCATAAATACATGGTTCTCCTTCAAGCAACTCAATCAATTCTAGGGCACTCGTTGCTCCATTCCATCTTGCGATTGAGCAAAGCGACCGTTCCGGTCAGTTATTTACGAGGCACTGGGCTTGCAGGCTACGCACACATTTGAAATTCGAAGGCGCTTCGCACACATTTGAACTTTAAACGCTTTGATGTGCGCTCGAAAAACCGACTCCGAATGGAAAAGTTGATATAAATGATCAAACTTTGATGAAATACCCAAACACCCCTGCCACACATGTGTCAAACATGTGATCAAATATTGTTGCTATGTCTGGCGCCGGCATAAAAAAAAAGGCAGCGCTAATATTCTGCTAGGGCACGCGCGCCGTGATGCCTCGGACACACCTACGAACACATAAATAATAAAATAAATAAACCATAAATTATAATAAAAAACATAGGTACCTATATGATCTTAAATAAAAAATAAAAACAACTTAAAACTTCATTATCTACCTACCTTATAAAATTTCCTATAATAAAAAGCTGTTATTTCGACATTAGAAACAAACACTTCAATTTTATTCCTTTTATTCTCCGAAAGCCTTGATCAATTCTTCAGCGATAATATTGATTACTTACTTAGTTATAATGAGTCCCTACTTACATGATATCTTTAATAATAATTATAAGATGTATCTTTTCATACACTGTACGAAATATTTTAAGGGGTCATTGTACTTATCATTATAAACAACTTTCACTAAGGGAAAAAACCTGGAAAAAAAAATCTGCTGTTCCCTAAACACACCAGATTTTTTTAATACGTGTTGTTTCCTGACCCCTTAAAATATTTCGTGTATGAAAAGATACACCTTTTAAACTATACAATTAAGAAATAATTTAAGATTCAAAGGGACACTCCCGTAAATGTAAAACCTACGCATTTGCATAAACGCTGCGTATCTGTCTGACGAGAAGAATGTGTAGATTGCGATTATGACGAAGTGGATTTGTGAATATCAAATAAATGTCGAAAATTACGTAGTATTTTATTACACTTCCTCTTTTACATCTATTTAGTGTATAGAATAGATAGTATGTGTATATATGTAGGTAAGTGTTGCGTAAGAATTGTGTTGTGAATCTTGTGAATGCCTGCCAAAAAAGAAACGAGTTGTCAAATTACTTTTTTAATTGTTGCATGAGATTGATGACCTTTAAATACTACACGCGAGATTAAAAACAACAAAATCATAACCCACCTTTTTGCTTCGCCGTAGTCGGGTAAAAAAGCTTTATGTTTATAATATTTTTAATTCTTAAAGGTATCAATAAGTGCCTTTTATTATTTAAGTTTCAATATTTAGCAACCATCTACTTACTACTAACATGTGATTCACATGTACCTATGCAACATCCAATGCATTTGTGCAATATACCTACAAATGCAATATCATCGGATGCGAGGTCGTGTTACTGAATGTTTTGATATATTATAACTAACTAGGTATATGGTACGGCGAGTGAAAGTCAAATAAAACAGAGACAGTACCTAAGTATAATATTATTATACTAAGTTAAAAGGTATTTTATGAGATTATTTGTTACGTTGTGTAGTATAGTCGTTTACCTATTTGTTTTAAAACGTGCTTACGTAAATGCTTTTGTAAAGTTGCTTTACGTAAAGTTCATGACCAGTGAGAGAGATACCTACCTAGTACCTACCTATTTCGGCATACCTAATTTATTCAATATAATACAACGACTTTACGAGAAAGTTTCATGTAAGTATGTAGGTCATTGACATAATATATTAGGTATAATACTTAATACAAACGTATCGTTTCCTGAAATTTAATTACTTAAAATTAAATAAAGCACTAATTATTGTGTGCACTAAGTATTGTTGTATAAGTTTAAATTTAGAGACTATTCGACTACCAACCTAACTTATTCGCTTGACGTTGTAGCTGAGCGGCCGTGGGCTTTGCCGCTATCCTAACTAGAGTTTGTTTGTTTGTTTGCTGGCCTTCTACGATAAAACGGCTGAACGGATTTGAATGAACTTTGGCACATGGGTAGACCATGACCTGGGTTAGGAGTGGACATAGGATAGGTATAGGTACTAAGTAAGTACTAAATTTCGTTCAAATCCGTTGATTAGTTAGGATTAGGATTATAATACCTATACAGGGTGTTAGGGTAAACACCGTTAACCTTGCAACCAGTGGTTTGGTTTTATTTATTGAACGTAAAATCAATGGAAAATTACAACTTTTTTTTTAATTTTTTTAGATTTAAATTTTACCACAAGAGACGCAAGTTCGTTGCCCTATGCGCTAGGGCAACGAACTTGCGTCTCAACACGGGCGGGGGGTACGGGATGTGACCTGACCGGCAGCGAGCGCGATCCCTCCTTTAGTCAGTCAGCTGTTTCGCTAGCAAGCACGGTGTCAGATAGAAACTTTTTAAAATCTTTTAATGAAAATAACGTTTTTTTTTGTTGTGTTCGGTCATTTATTTTTAAATTTAAGTCAACTACCCATGGTTTGAATGACAAGAGTGTTTACCCTTACATCCTGTATACATATTATAATGTATTATAGTTAGGATAAGCAAATAATTGGCACAGAAGCACAAATTATAATAAAACTGGGATGTAGATAGGTAGGTACCTACCTATTTTATGTGCTGTCTGCGAAATGAAGTTGAAGAAAAGTAAGTAAAGGAAATTAAACAGGAGAAATCGCAGTGTTGGACAAAAGAAACCTAGCTAAACTCGAACCTTTCCTTACCTTACTACCGTATTAGGTACCAATACTAATACAAGTAAGAACGTAAATACTTATCTACAGACATGCAAATGAATATGCACAAGCATTCAAGCTTAGGTATATTGGAAATCTTAAACCTAGGTACCTTAAACCTGCGAAAAACAAGCAACATTCTCGTAATTTTTCCGTATGGTTTAACTCTTATTTAAAACGAGCAGTTATCATTTGCAACATTACATCTTGTACCTATTTAGAGGCTAACTGCACAGTTTGTAGTCTTGCAATATTCTCGAAACGTCCCCAGCGATATCCTCGACTTAGATAATTACCCACGAGGTTATTATCGAAAGGCTTGGAGAAGATGAACGTCGAGTGCCGTATGTTGCGTAACGCCAGCGACCGGGCGGCGGCGGCGCCCGCGTCGTAGTCGGGCGCATGACCAAACCGTGAGGTTATTGGTGCCCCCTGCCCCTTGCAGAAGTTGCATTCCACCTTTTACTATTTCTGTGAATCTAGAATTTTAGATTTTAAAATGAGCTTATTCCGTACCTACCTTACCTAGTCGTGTTAGAATCTTAATAATTATAACATAACTCATCAGTACCTACCTACTTATGTCATCGATAAAAGTATAATTAAATAAGTAGGTATTTCGACCTTACGTCTGTCACACGTGATTTCCTTAATATTAGTTATACGAAAGAGTAATCATTTTGAAAAGCTGATCAGGAATTCAGGACTAAGGAGATGTTTTTTGTTTCTGGTGGTAAATTGGGCTAAAAATATGTAGGTAAGTACCAATTACCTACCTATGGTAGGCAGTGATTACAAAACCAGCAGGTATGGCTGGCCTCTTATTCTATTGAAACGCCGTACTATGCTAGGGCAGCTAAATATCAAAGTGTTACACTGACGTGCGGCCTACTGTACCACCAGGCGGGCTACCACCACAGAATTTATTCTTGTGCTACAACTGCGGATCTACCTTAGGTAACAGACTGTACCTAAGGTGGTGGACTGTACCGCAGAGGTACCCGCCGCGCCGCTTGTGGACGTGTTCCCAAATGTCATGATGTCATGAAAAAGTTATTCAATGGAATAAATCTCACGTAGTAATTCTGTAAATACATACTTACCTATTTAGTATGGTCCCGTTGATATGCGTCACAAGTTCACAACATGACACTGACCTGCAAATTGCAAAAAACATACCTACCTAACGAATTTCGTTAGCTGCCACTGCGAATCCGCACATATATTTATTTATATTCATTCTTCAGGGTATTGTTTTTTTTTTTTTTATGTGTACATAATTTTTTTTTGCGTTTAATTAGTTTAGGCAGGTAAGTTTTGGCACGCGCGCGGCCTAGGCAATATAGATTATGAGATAGGTACCTAAGTAGTAGATAAATAAACTTAGGCTGTGCAACTAACGCCGAGGATCTGAAACTGACACGCAGTCGGAAGCTTCAGGCTACTGAATACGATCAATATTAAGTATGTCATTCGCAAACTGACTTAAAAGTCCTTAAGTATAACTAAAAAAACTTTATACAAAAAAAAAAACTATCGACTTCCCACGACTAAACCACCTTTTTGTGACTACCTACCAAACAAAAAAGAATTATCAAAATCGATTCATATTGGCGGAGTAATCGCGTAACATACCTACACAAAAAAAAAAAATACCGGCCAAGTGCGAGTCATACTCGCGCACGAAGGGTTCCGTGTTCCGTATCTATAAAAACGGCAAAAAAATCTTGTCTGTTGTATGGGAGCCCCCCTTAAATATTTGTTTTATATTAATTTAATAAATAACTAAATGTTTGTTTGTTTTATTCGATAATTAATATATAACTAAATATTCTGTGAATATTTCAACCATCTTCTACCTGTTGCCGTTATCAATATAGAGCAAAAACGAGCAAAAAATCACGTTTGTTGTATGGGGGCTCCCATACAACAAACGTGATTTTTTGCTCGTTTTTATAGATACGGAACACGGAACCCTTCGTGTAACCCCCTATATTCTGTTTTTTAGTATTTGTTGTTATAGCGGCAACAGAAATACATCATCTATGAAAATTGCAACTGTCTAACTATCACGGTTCATGAGATACAGCCTGGTGACAGACGGACAGACCTCCTTTTTGAAGAAGTCGGTTAAAAACTAAGTTCATCCGACCTCCGAGTGCGTGTTTTGTTGCATCATTAAGTAAGAACATACCTACCTACGTCTGGTATACAACTTTTCAGTTTTTTTATTTCTACGTAAGCATTATAATAACTGTGACGTAAGTATCTTCTGCAGTCGGGATTGTTTTTATTGGGTTATCCACCAAGCCACCATGTCATACAAAAATCTAGTTCCTTCAAGTCCGATCACTGGTTATTTATAATTACTCGCTTGTTATTGGTAGGTAGGCTGACAAAATGATTTCAAAATAGAATAGCGCATAGGTACTAAACATTATTATGATATGATAAGACCCGGAAATATTATGGTTGGTAGGCTAAGTATCGGTAGTTAGTGCCTAGTGACCATTTTAGGACGTGAAGAGTGCAATAACCATGGAGGAGGCATGATCAGCCGCAATTTACCGGGCCATCAGGGCCCACAATTAATTTTAAAAGTTATGTAATATGTTATGCAAGTGTGGAAACAGTATGTTTGATTTACTCATAATCCTAACACTTTCATATCACTTTCGAAGAATGTAAGCAAACCCGACAGCTTAATAATCAAGTTTCGGGTAGCCCACGTCCACCACCAACGTGTGGTGTGCTGCTGTGTGCAAAACATTATTATGTTATTACGAGGTTGTTAAAAATAAATACAAGGAATGCCAGATGCCTTCCGGTCCGGAGCGTCTTAAGTCAACCGCGGGTTGCAATAGCAAGTTGCTTGCTCGGCTGTCGGTGCTCGGGGCGAACTTTCACAGGTAAGTATAGTGTCATAAATATTCACTGCATGACGTCAGACAGGTATGTGTGTTACCTTATGATAATATTTGAATGGCAGGTATTACGTATAGGTACACACATGTACAGTCACGAGCACCAATATGTATACACTGAGCAACTTTTAAAAGTAATTTTCTCCTACTGTATTGATTGTAATTTTATGTTATAACGAACATAGTATTTTAGAACCCATATTATTATGAAATAGGTATGATATTGAAGTTGCAATCGTTATTCCACGAGAAAATCGTTATTGAAATTTTCTGAGTGTATACATATTTTTGCTCGTGACTGTACCTACTGCAGCAGTGTAATGTACTTACTCTTCATGCGTAAACAGAAACCGATAGGCGATAGTAACGGCATAGGTACTTAATTAATAATACAAATCAACCATGTGCACACGGCTACACATATATCAACACATATACATTTCCAATATAAACTGACCTCGCATTGTACAAAAATCCTACACAATTCGAGATCAGCATAAACTGGAAATGTATAGCTTGATATGTAGCCGTGTGTAGGTACCTATTCTTTGTAGGAGCTATGACGCAGTGAGTGACCTCTTCACGCACCTAGTAGGTAAACACTCACTATTCTCTCTTCATTAAAGATATACCTATGTAGTGAATTGAATGACCATAACATTATGATTAGGAATTGTGTTAATGTTAGGTATTTATAATGTACCTACCTGCCTACTCAAAACTTGCAGACTCGTTTAACTAAATACCCAAACCCAGAAACATAGACTTCGGTACCTACCACAACCACGTTTTATCCTCTGTGTCCAGTGTCCACTCCTAGCGGTAGCACAGTGTAAGTCTTGCGTTTGAATTGTCTGAATCTGAACTCAAAAAACATATGCCTGCAGTGGAAGTGTTAGTTTGGGCTCCTTTACATACTGGGGGATTAGTCGCGCGACACGACGCCGCCGCATTGTTCGCCGTGTAGTTTTATCAGAAATTGTTTTGTTAAAATTCGTGTCGCGCGACGAGTCGCCCCAGTATGTAAGAGCCTTTATGATCTGCCCAAAAGTCTAATGTCGCTCTAAAGCGATTCAGAGCTCATGAGTGTTATATTTATTACAGGAAGAGCTTTTACAATAAAACTTTTTCCAACAAAAAAACAACCGACTTCCGAAAAAACACTAAAAAAGTGAAAAATATAGTGCTTACTTACCTACCTAAAATACTTATATAAAATAGTACATAAGTACATACCATACCAAGTGAATGTTGTAAGCCTTGTATTCCATATAGGTACCTACGCTGTACAAGTACATTACGCATCAATATTATTAGGTACCTACCTACTAGCTGCGCCCCGCGGTTTCACCAAGTCTCGATCCCGTGCGAATTCCCGTAGGAATATCGGGATAAAAAGTATCCTATGTCCTATTCCAGGTCATGGTCTACCCCTGTGCCAAATTTCATCCAAATCCATTCAGTCGTTTTAGCGTGAAAGCGTAACAAACAAACAAACTCACTTTCACATTTATAATATTAGTTAGGATTTAGAGGTTCGAGCTAGGTAGCTATATCAACAATCCTACATTTAGAGGTTCGAGCTAGGTAGCTATATCAACAATCCTACATTTAGAGGTTCGAGCTAGGTAGCTATATCAACAATCCTACATTTAGAGGTTCGAGCTAGGTAGCTATATCAACAATCCTACATTTAGAGGTTCGAGCTAGGTAGCTATATCAACAATCCTACATTTAGAGGTTCGAGCTAGGTAGCTATATCAACAATCCTACATTTAGAGGTTCGAGCTAGGTAGCTATATCAACAATCCTACATTTAGAGGTTCGAGCTAGGTAGCTATATCAACAATCCTACATTTAGAGGTTCGAGCTAGGTAGCTATATCAACAATCCTACATTTAGAGGTTCGAGCTAGGTAGCTATATCAACAATCCTACATTTAGAGGTTCGAGCTAGGTAGCTATATCAACAATCCTACATTTAGAGGTTCGAGCTAGGTAGCTATATCAACAATCCTACATTTAGAGGTTCGAGCTAGGTAGCTATATCAACAATCCTACATTTAGAGGTTCGAGCTAGGTAGCTATATCAACAATCCTACATTTAGAGGTTCGAGCTAGGTAGCTATATCAACAATCCTACATTTAGAGGTTCGAGCTAGGTAGCTATATCAACAATCCTACATTTAGAGGTTCGAGCTAGGTAGCTATATCAACTTTCCTACATTTAGAGGTTCGAGCTAGGTAGCTATATCAACAATCCTACATTTAGAGGTTCGAGCTAGGTAGCTATATCAACAATCCTACATTTAACGCGAAGATAGGTCTCTACTGTTGTTGCGTGCCTCAAATTAACCACAGGGCGTTATTTTTCACAGAGATTAGAAATTATAAGTACCTAGGTAGGTACCTACCCTAACTACCTAAGTTAAAGTACCTACCAACAGGGGCGAACCGTGATTGTGCCGTGAGTTTGACCTCCTGGCTACTGCTACTTGGGAGCCTACCTAATTAATCAACTAATTGCCATTTTGTCATTTGGACAATGATGTACCTACTAGATGGTAAAGAAAAAAAAAAGATGCCAATAAAGGCTCCCGCAGACAAGCGCGATGCGACGGCGCGAGTGACGCCACTCTGGTACCTATAACTCCAATTTGTTTGAAAACTTCAAGCAAATTGTTCTATTGATGGGTGTCTCTAAATTGTAATAATTGTAAAACTCTAAGAGATACTTATATCTCTATACCTACTATCAAAATTGTTTCGTTCAGTCAGCAACGGAAGTCGACTACTTCACAGATTTTTAAATCATAATAATTAGGTATTATCGTTATATTAAAAAAAATCGGATCTGATGTAGAATGAAGATTTAGTTATGTAGTGTAGATGTAAAAAGCAGCAGCGACTTACGTTGCTGACTGTTTGAGCATGTGCGTGCAGTCTACACATTCAATGTAGATGAGACGCCGCGCGCGCTTATCAGATTTTTATGGAGTTTTTATCATCCCTCCCTTTTCCATATATGATTGCTAAATACTTCGGATTAAGTAGGTACTTCAAGTAAGTATTAGGTAGGACCAATAAAATACAGGCTAATTTGTTATGAATTTCCTTTGCAACTTCAGAATAGGTATACTTAGGTAGGCTGTAGGCAACTACTCACGGGGGCTAGCAAGACCGACGTAACTTATATTTGCCTGTTTGAGTTTGCCTGTAAAGGCTCCCGTAGACAGGCGCAACGCGAGTACGCGACTCCGTGTCTCCGGTAAAACAATTTCCGTGAAGTTTTCATATAAATGGTTCCACCAGAGCAGAGTCGCATCGCGCCTGTCTCAGGGAGCCTTTACCATTATAATTATCAATAAATTTGCTAACACAAGGAAATTGTGAGACTACTCCCATGCAACAAACAATAGCACGGGATAGAGATTGTTAACTAGTCGGTAATTACTCGCACTTATGTTAGGTAGTTCCTTTAAGCAACCTACCGTATAATTCCTATTTGTTATTACCACCTACTTACCTTATTCTTTTTATTTTGTTTAAGAAATTGATTTCTATGAGGTATGAAAATGAATATAATTATAAAATCTCACTATTGCCCTATGCTTTGCTGTTGGAAAACTCACCTTTGTAGGTACCTACACCTACGCCTTCCAACACTGTAGTGTTATACATAAAAGAGTGTTGTAAACACGAACTAAAAATGACCCGACTACTTCGAAGCAAAAAAGAGGGTCATGATTTTAACCGGTATGTATGTATGTTCATCCTGTTCTCTCATTACTTCTAAACTACCTACTCATCATAATTTGACAAAAGAGGTATCGTTGGCAGCGAGTTTATCGTCCGCTGGATACAGGCTATGTGACGTTACATAAATTGAATATGGCGCCCTCTAGAGAATATAAATTCATAAACAAAAAAAATGTTTGTATCTTATGAAATTACCTATTTATCACACTGAGTTTATCACATTTCAAATAGGTATATTTATGTAAGTACCTTTTAACCTAAAAATGATTTAAATAAAAATAAAAGTACTTAAAAAAAACTAAAACCCAACTACGACAAAAAAGTCAACCAAAAAGGTTTTCATTATGACATCACAGACAGACAAATTCAAAATCCGCAGTCACACGACGTGTTATGGTGCGTTTGCATTGGCGAAACATTCTCACAAACTTGACAGGAAAGGGGAATTAAATTCACACCATTTTTTGTTTTGAATGTCTTAGTTTCGACAGTGCAAATCCACAGTAGTAACACGTGTGACTCCGGATTTTGAATTTGTCTGCCTGTGAGTGTGATGCTTTGTTTATACCTTCTTAGTTGACTTTTTTTGTCGTAGTTGGGTTTTACTTTATAAAACTTTTTTTTTTTGATTTACCTAAATAAGGCACCGTAGTCAGTAGGTACACACACGACTACAAATCAAGGTATACATTTCCAGTTTATGCTGATTTCGCATTGCACAAATATGTATAAGATTTCCGTACCATGCGAGGTCAGCGTAAACTGGAAATGTATAGCTTGATGTGTAGCCGTGTGTACGTAGCATAGGTAAATCACCAAAATTGGAAAGAAATTGGAAATAACAACCATAGCGGTTTCTGATAGAAAAATCAACACAACAAAACAGCGAGTCAACTGCTGTGTTTATTAAGACACGTCGATCGTTGTTTTTTTTACCAAAAACAGAAACTTTCTCATGAATAAATTGCCTGCTTACTAAAAAAAGTACCAACCATTTTAATTCGCCGGGTATTTACACAAAAAATGGTCGGGTAACAGTCGTTCTTGGAAGATGAAAGATTTAAATTTCGCGCGTCGTTTGATTTTTCACCTACCGGAACACAGACACCGGAAACACCTAAGCATTTAGGGTTGCTGCCTATAAAAAAAAACATAAAGCAATAATATCAGGAGGGTTCCATGCAGCTCCACTCCAGAGAGAGAATACTCTCTTCTAATGGTGGGTACTCACATACGGTTTTACTCGATAGCTTTACTCCAAAACGATTAAAAGTTAGCGTGTGGACCGCAAATCTCACAACTCGAAGGCTTGCATCGAGCCGGCTCGATGGTTCGCACCTACTCGAAGCGAGCCCTCGAGATTGACTCGAGTGTCTGTACGTGTCTGCGATTCGGCCGTCTGTCCGTCATTGTTGATAGTAGTTTGAAATCATCTTTTGGCTCGAACGGTTCTGTGAATATTGAACGCCGCGCGCCACTCGATAGAGTAATGCTGAACGTGTGGACGAAAGCCCGTGCCGTGGTTTTTACTCGACATACTTGCTCGATCGAGTAAAACTGTATGTGAGTACTCAACTTATTAGCAGCTGTGTCACAAAGAGAAGGCACAGCTTTCTGCGTCAAAACTGTCTATTCTGTTTAGGCCGGGCGCCCACTTACGGCACTCAAGAAAAGGAATTTTCAGGTGAACAATCACAGAGTACTTTTATATATGTGAACAATGTTAATTAAATGTGAGTGCAGCAGAACTTTTAAAATTCGAATATTGTATTTTACTAGGTATTGGTCACTCTCCTTTTACCTAGGTATACCTACATTAAAATCGCCATTATTTAGTGTGGATACATGTGTTCTAAAGTGGGTGATAGACGTGCGTACTTAAAGTACGCGGTCTTTAAGTTCACGACCTTACTCGGCTCGCCGTCGGCCACGCGAAGCTTGCTCAAAATTTCATTGTCAAATTGGCTCGCGGCTCGCGGCTTGCGACGATGACAGACGGGTGAGTAAGCTCGCCGAGCCATATGTACTCGTACTTGCTCGCACGTCTATTACCCGTTTTAGGATTACGTGCTCAATTTCCGCATAGATAAATATTCAGCGAACCACCAAAACCAAACCAATTTTTTTTTTGTATAAAAATGTTAAATATTCTTAAACCGGGTTTTTTAAAGTTTTTAGTAGTTCCATAGACTAAATCAATATCCCTAACGCTGTCTGTTACAGAGTCGTCTGTCGTAGGCTGAATGTAGATACGACCTTTGTGCTCAAAAAATTAAGAACCTTTTCTAGTGCACATTAATCACAGCTTACTCCTCATTCTTTCTTTCCTTTTTAACTTGGGAAAAATGGCTGATAATAAATTATATGAGATTTTGGGGGTTTCTAGAAGTGCAAGTGAATCTGAAATAAAACGAGTAAGTGTACTTTTGTTAGTTTCTACAATGTACAGATCGCACATGTAATGTCATCTATTCGTTGCATGATTTCTGTCCATTGTTCTCTTCTTCGTCATTTTGGTATTTATCACATATTTTTTGGTTTCAGAGCTATCATAAATTAGCAAAAGAATTCCATCCGGACAAAAATCCTGCTGCTGGGGATAAATTTAAAGAAATTAGCTATGCCTATGAAGTCTTGTCGGACACGAAGAAAAGGCAAATTTATGACAAGTATGGGTTGAAAGGTTTACAGGAGGGTGGCCAGGGTGGAGGATTCCCTCCTGATGATCTGTTTGGACACTTTTTCGGTGATATATTTGGCATGGGAGGCGGCAGCAGGGGTCGAGGACCCGCTCGTGGCGAAGATACCATGCATCCACTTAAAGTTTCTTTAGAAGACATGTACATGGGTAAAACTACTAAGTTACAACTAAGTAAAAATGTAATTTGCGGGCCTTGTAAAGGTGTTGGTGGAAAGCCAGGATCTGTTGTGACTTGTAAGGACTGTCATGGGCAGGGTGTCAAAGTGTCTTATCAACAGATTGCACCGCATATGACTCGTCAATTCCAGTCTCGCTGTCCAACCTGCCATGGTCAAGGTGAAATCATTAATGAAAAAGATAAATGCCCAAAATGCAAAGGTAAGAAAGTTTTGAATGAAACAAAAATCTTGGAGGTGCATATTGAGAAAGGAATGCGTGAAAACCAAAAGATTTTCTTCAGAGGAGAGGGTGATCAGCAGCCTGACACTCAACCTGGAGATGTGATTATTGTGCTGCAACAAAAACCTCATGATATATTCCAGAGAACTGGTGATGACCTTGTGATTAAACATGAAATTACACTAACTGAGGCATTGTGTGGTTTTGAATTTGTTATAAAGCATTTAGATGGCAGGGATTTACTTGTTAGACACACTCCGGGAGAAGTGATTAAACCTGGAGACCTCAAAGGCATACAGGGAGAAGGAATGCCACAATTTAAAAATCCATTTGAGAAAGGTAATCTTTACATAAAGTTTGATGTTGTTTTCCCTGAAAACAACTTTGCTACTGAAGATCAGTTGAAACAGATAGAAACTGTATTGCCACCACGCCCAGCTTTTGTGATGCCTACTGGAGAAGATGTCGAGGAAGTAAATCTGATGGAGTACACAGCCAGTGAACGTGGCAGGGGCCGAGAGGAAGCCTATGCCAGTGATGATGAAGAACACATGCACACTGGGCCTGGTGTGCAGTGTGCACACCAGTAGTTCAATTGTCCAATTTTTGGATTTTTACTCAAACCTCACACTATATAATTTTATCATAGGTTATGTAAATTAAACTAAGTAGGTATATACTATACTGTTATACTTAGTTCACAGAATGCTAGAATTATTTGACTATTGCGCGCAGTGTATTGACTTATTTGGAGTAACTGTATTCCTATGCCTCTAGTTAAATTTGTTGCAGAATTCAAGGAAATTGTAAGCTTGAGTCACAATGTATTTTGTGGGTCCTAATCTACTCTAAAGATGGTGCAGTTAATTTGTTGTTAAAATTGGCTGTAGGCTTATGATATCCAAAAAACATGGATTTAGAAATTCAAGTTCAGTTTCAAGTAATAACCTGCCTGTGATACCTCATAGGTCTAATTGCTATCATTTCTAGGTGGTGTTCAAATTGTATCGTTTATTTACAAAATGAGCTAGGTAATTTTGAGTGTCAAAGCAGTTTGAGTTGGAGCTGTCTTTCAACAGCACTAGTTGGCTCAAACTTGGCACTAGAATAGTATTAATCCACTAATGGGTTATTGGATTCCATAATAATATGTATTATATGAAATGAAAAATAAAATTTAGTGATACCTTATAAATATATTTTAATTATAAACTACAAATCAATTAAACATTTTTGACTAAAATGCTTGAATGAAATGTACAGTTAAATATCTATCTTCACTTATTGTCCACTAAACATGACAAGGCAGAAAATGAAATTTCTTTTTCACATGCTGATAACATAAGTAATCAGCACGAAAATGAAGTGATTAAATCATGTTTCAAGTTTAGATACAAAGTCACTAGACTACTACTAGAAGACTTTTAGATAGCTTATTTTTATTCAAAATGATTTGTTAGAGGATAATGACTTCTGTATCAATGAAATGTTGCTTTTAGCAAAATAAACAACAACATTTGTGAAGGTTTTGTAAAAGGTTTTATTTATAAATATATTTTTGTTTTATTTGGTTCTACATAGAAAATATCCTAAACAATTTTTCGTTTTAGTTAGAAAACTACAGCAGAACAAAAACTCCAGTACACTATGCATTACCTGTAAAAAGAGAGTTTTTTTTTTTAGCAACACAATACAATACTTCAGTAGAAAAGGTGAAACCAAAACATGTAGAGTAGGTACCCCATAATTACCGAGACCTCGGTTTAATTTTATAATGATATACAGGGTGAACAGGGGCATTCAGCTCTATATTTTGAATCATATTCCACCGGAAATTTTCTCAGGTGTGCGTTTGGCCACGTTAACAATATGTTGCGTGTGAGATAAAACAAAACAGGTTAATTAGATTCCCAAAACGTTCCTGAAATAATTTCATGTACCTGTAGTCTTAGTATGTTATACTAAATTCTTCCCATCAGTCTGTGGAGGGCTGTCCCTTACACCCTGTAATTATACCTTTAATCGGTATAATATTACAGGGTACCTTGCCTTTTTTTTTTTTTTTGACGGTGGGAAATCATCCAATGACTTCTCCCGCTCTGGGCGGAGCGAAAGGGCGTGTCAGACTTTTACTGACTAAAACCCACCCGTGTTCCTTCAGTTGCCTGTTGCCAAGGTCCCGGTATCCCTTTCGGACTAACCCGCAACCCTGGCAGGCAGCGGACCCCGCCAATTGTGCTGACATCTCTATGAGGCGCGCGTGGAACACGACGCGCCATCGACCCGGGCCTGGTCCTAATCGGGCGGCGAGCTACCCATTGCTCGCCGTCCGCAAGCCCGCGCCTATGGTGTCTGGGATTCCCGTCGCCCAGGGCGTCTCCAACGGCGGCGGTTAGGGGCGTGAGGGCGCAAACTTTGCCTCCCCCTCACGCGTTCCGCCTCCTCCTTTGCGAGCATTACTGCTTCGCAGAAGGAGGTGACTGCTTCCCTTGCCCTCTCGCTCCGTACCATGGCCTGGACCAGAGCCGGACGCGAGAGGTCACCGCCGCCAATCGCCTCCAAGAGGACACGGCGGGGCTCCGCCCAAGCAGGGCAGACCTCCACCGTGTCCTCCGGGCGATCCACACAGTGGTGACACCCGGGCGTTTCCTCCCGCCTTATCCGAAACAGGAACCTCCCGAAGCAACCGTGTTCGGTGAGGACCTGCGTCAGGCGGAAGGTGAGGACGCCGTGGCGCCTCTCTAGCCACTCCTCAAAGAGGGGACTTATCGCCGCAATTGTGGCGTGCCCAGCACTGGGTTGCGACAATCGCACTCTCCATGCCGCCATAGGGTACCTTACCTACTCTATAAAGTGTGAAATTAAACTAGTTATCGAAACTCCGGAAACGTGGTGGGTATCATTAATAAATAAATAAAACAAGATTTATAAAAAAAAACTGGTTTCATAACACAGGTAGGTACACACGGCTACACATCTCGCATTCTAAAGGATTTCCGTACAATGCGAAGTCCGCTTATACTAGCAATGTATGTAACCCATGTATCACAAATAAACGATTTGATTTGATTTGTATCTATAGCTCACACCAGCGCGTTTTTATAGCGCGATAATAACGCAGGTGTATGTAAGATCGCGAGCGTCCTAATACAAAATTTTCTCAGAACACTTATCGGAATATCGCAGGACGGAGAAACGCGCGTCCTACTCCTATTGCGGCGTTATTATCGCAGCAGTGTGTAAACAGATATCGCAATAACGCTTGCGTTATTGTCGCGCGATAAAAACGCGCTGGTGTGGGAGAGCCTTTATCGTGTTTAGATATCGATAACCAGGGAGGGGGGGTAGGGTAGCAGGGGCGGACCACCGCGGTCCTGGGGGGCTTGCTTGATACACGACCGCTATCGCTCGGCGTTAGGAAACTACACTATTTTCAGCCCGATCATTGGGATTTTTTTTTCTCTAAACGAGATCCCATTGTTTAGGGTGTCGCTGGTAAGGTCGTTCAAAAATATTGTGAGTTTGTGGATGCATTTTCACATTCACTTATTTAGGTAAGTACCTAGGTAGGTACAAAATGCCATTGCCAATAATATCTTTGGTTGGTACGTAAACGACTATAATAAAAACCGCCCAAGTGCATGTCGAACCGCGCACAATGAAGGGTTCCGCAGTTGGGATGAATTTATCCAACAAACATAATCAATGTAGTTGAAAAACTTGTTCTCCCATACAGAAGAACAAGTTGGTCGATTATTACTCGGTAACTTGTGGAGCCTACGTAGCGGTCATAAGTTTTCCTCTTAATTTCGTTCTCTATACTAATATTATAAAGCTGAAGAGTTTGTTTTTTTGTTTGAACGCGCTAATCTCAGGAACTTCTGGTTGGAATTGAAAAATTCTTTTTGTGTTGGATAGTCCATTTATCGAGGAAATATGTTGCAAAAACGGGAAAAAATATTCCTATTTGAGAGCTTCCGTTGCGTACGCTGCGTAAACGGTTTATGTTACGTAAATATCATGTATGATGGAATTGTTCCTCTTTAAAGGTTCTAAAAAAAAGTCCGCGGCAGCATATGTCTATCTTTTAAGATTGAATTACTATATTTTTATGGTAATCAAATTTGTTAGAAATTAATGCATTATTTGCGAAGGAGTTTTATCAACATTATATTAATTCTTATTCAAACAAATAGTTTTAACATCAAGGGTATTTATGTAGCAGTAAAATACTTTTTAATTCATTCGAATCGGACATTTAATTTCGAAGTTATCACGAGTTTAAAAATGTAATACGCGAACCGTTCGAAGCCGGCGCCGCGCCGCCGCGACTTTCCCTACTCTAGAGAGGAGAGGATGGGCACACGGGTAGACCATGACCTGGAATAGGACATAGGAAACGGTTTATCCCTATATTCCCACGGGATCGAGACCTACGCGAGTGTAACCGCGGGGCACAGCTAGTATTATACTACCGTGAATTTTTTCACATATCGAAAACCAACCATTTAGCTGGCAGGGGGGCGACACTTGACTCCTACAAAAATTAGCAAAATTAGCTTAATATTTTGCAAACGGATACCTGAATCCGAAAATGGTTGTCACAAACCCTATATTTTTAAACGACCTTTCCAACGATAACCACCACACCATGGGATTGACGAGAACAAATAAACCTCCCCACTTTACCTGTAAGAGGGGAGGTATACTAAAAAAAAATATTTTTTTCGATGTTTTTTTACCACTTTGCCGGCTTGATTTTTATGTATACCCATACCAAATCACAGCTTTTAAGTACCATCAGTCTCTGAGCTAAGCCGCGGACAGACGGACAAAGCCTTAGTAACAGGGTCCCGTTTAACCCTTTGGGTATGGAACCTAAAACATGGAAAACCCTTAACAGTAGGTATTCTATGTAAATTATATTACAATTAGGCATTATTACAGTTTAAATAAACAAAACGTCATGATACTAGGCTTCCATAATACTTACTAAAACAGTCAATTATTAGTTAATAATTATGCTACCACCATCTAATGAGTTGCGATTAAAATGTGGGTAATGCCCACACAATACATTTATGTGTTAATTAAGTACCTACTTAACAAAAAGTAAGTAATCAGTGCTCATGCTGATAAACGTTACCCAATATTTTTGGTGTGTAACATCTTTTCTCGTCGCTTTCCTGCAATCCAAATCTAAATCTTAATACTTAATCAAATCTGTGGGAGTGATTGCGTGAAAAACGACGGACTGTAACTAGAAGCCGGAGAAGCGCGCGCTATTGATTTGACCAATGAGCGTGTCTGGTGCTTAAGTTGGCAGTCAGATAAGTACTAACCCATTTTCCGAAAGGTTGTAAACAATATGATGATGACGATGACGTTTCATCATAATGATTGAATACAATATAAAAAAACGTAACAGATGTAAGTAAAAAAAAAAACTCAAACTTTGAATTAATTAAGTTCAAGAAATGCTGAAACAAAAAAAGGTGAAAACATTGTGACAATTTTAGATTGCGTATAGACCCTTGAGAGGTTAACCCTTTATGAGTCTTGGCTCGAATAAAAGATTTTGAATTTAATCGTCTAATGAATACAAATGGTGTTCGAAATTAATGAATGCCCTATTATATGCGAACAAATTATTATAGATACTTACTTTCTTTAGATATTGACTCGATTGATTCGCAGTACTTTTTGAAATCTTTCTTACTTCTACAAAGTACATTTAAATTGATTTGACTTAATCCCAATTCACGAAGTTTATCTAGTCTCTGCTTTACTGTCTTTTGAGATGCTGACAAAACCCTAGGCTTACTGGCAATGTCTTCTACATCAAAACCTTCAGTTTGGAGGAAGTCTAGGAAATTTTTTACCTAAAAATAAACTGCAATTATATAAATTAGGAGGAACTTAATAATATTATAGTTTCAAAATGTTATCTCAGTTATTATGTCAACCTTTGTTACACGAATTGTTTTCAGTGCAGGTATTTTTAAGCACATTTCTTGAATATTATCAACAGTCACATTTAAACGACTAGCAAGATATGTCTGTTTTGAATTGCTTTCACCCAAGATGATCTTTGTTTCTTGTGAAATGGTAATAAATCTGAAAACAATTTTAAACATGAGTAAAACTATCAAATTAATTAATATATTTTTTTAATACCAGTCTGTCTGCTTTCAAGCAGTCAGTATGGGCTTATTAATTTAAAATTTAAATAGAATTTAACCAACAATAATGAATACTTTTTGTTTTGATCATACCTATTCAATATATCTTCTGAACATCTAACCATCCATGGGTATAAATTGACAATACCCATATTTTTAACTCTTAGAAGCCTCTCATAGATTGTTTCGTGATGGTACTTCAGCACCCATAGGTCCCTGAGTATTCTATCTGCAGACACATCCATATCTGAAATAATATTCATATTTTTATGTAGTATTGCATATTTTAATATAGTAGTAATAATAATTTGTATATTGGGACTTGTGCCTTACTAAATAAATATATACTTTAAGGGGTACTGGGTAAAATATTATTTTTCCAAGCCAGTCAAACAAGGCATATTAATCTCTTACCTATTAACACATCTAATGCTTTCTGAATCCAATTAAATGATAAGCTATATATGAAAGTTCTCTTGGCAAGTTTGTCACTTAGCACTGATGGTGGCACCTGTAAAAAACATGTAAGTTCACTGAGTCACAAGGAGTTATTCATAAAAAATGAAAACTGAAAAATAAGACCATACCTTCAGCCTGGATGCAATGTAGTACAATCTATTTTGGCAGAATCCTTTACTTTCATCATCTTTTGTAGTTTTATATATATGAATCAAAGTTTTAACTGGTAATTTATAAAAAGGTAGAGCATCTTCAGCTGACTGAAAATTGAGAGCTAAAACGATTTTTGCTTTAGAGGCATCATAACCTAAAACAAGGTAGAATATTATTATGGGGCGCTTCTTTTGCTGTAAGCATAACCCTATTATCTCACAGAAAAAAAAATCGCAGAGAATAAAAAATGTATTTACCAGTTTTCTCTACAGTCCTAGTTCTAGTCTTATATGAAGCTATTGAATTAATAAAATCACAGCTCGGAGGTATTTTTAATATACTTGTAAAAGTTGTTGCAGAAGTAAGTTTGTAAATAGTGTAATACGACAAATATGTAGGTCTTATTAGTAACTTAGAAAATACTGATCTTAAAACCATTATCGAGATGGATAGATGATTATCCGTAATATTTGAATTAGATCATTATACGTATAACGGAAAAAGATAGTAAATTAGATAATTGTTTTATTTCTTAAACCACACCACAAGAACATCAACAGTGACAAGGTAACAAGTGACAACAGACAGCATGACATTGACTGTGACTGGCACCAGGGCACAGACCATAGAGTAAAGTAATTTATAGGCACAGACTGCACAGAGCACTTTGGACTCACAGACTACCTATAATCAGGGTTGGATTTAGGTATGTTGAAAAAGATAGTACAAAAAAAATGAAAAGGATAGTATTTATAAAAAAATATAGTACACTTTAATTAATTTTAATTTAACATATAATATAAAGTCATTAAAATCAACACCCGTTGGCAAAATTTATTCTGGGGTGGATACTCCCGGTCTATCGTCATTTTCAGAACCATCAGTGTTGCCACTTTCCATAATTAAAACACTGAAAACGTATTATTTTACACAAAAAATCGCAATCATTCGGAAGCGATTGTTAAAACATTGAGCAAACTTTGATTGAATTTCGAATGGAATGGAAGAAACGAGAGAAGTGTACTGCGAAGGATAATCGGGGAATCCCCGGCCATCAACGCAGAAAACATCGCAAGATCGGAATTCGGTCGGCTAGTCAAAATATTCATAATATGACATAAAACTAAGCATTCGGGAGCAAACTTTAAATTATAGTATTTTAGCGTACTATTCTTAGATGTGGATAGTATACAGGGCGTCCCACGGATATGCCACATGGAGAGAAAGTGCCTTGAATATTGTAGATGGAACATTTTACTGAAATAAGACATTATTTGAATTGAGTGCGACTTTGTATTAACCAGGAAGGGACTCATTTTGAGCATTTGATAATTTGATTAATTTTGTATTAAAAATGTTAATAATAAATATTATTCTATACTCGACACACCGTAGCTCGTCTAAGGCTCGGCTGAGAGCAGATGCGAGCAGCGGGGTGGAGCAGTCGGCACGAAGAACAGACGCAATAGCACAACTCCGCCGCGAAATCGCAGTAGTTAAATTTATTGTTCATTGTCAGAGTCCCTTGGTCCCCCTTAAGGTTGATGCGCTAGGGTAGCCCGCGAAATTCAAATTTTCTTACGTTGTATTGCTGATTCTAATGTTTATAATTCTGTAAATTCATATTTGTTACGAGCGCTAATAATATTTAGATCAACATACGACCTGATACTGACCTGCAAATTGCAAAAAACGTAAGAAAATTTGAATTTCGCGGGCCACCCTAGCGCATCCCCCTTAATCAGAGATGGAGGCAAGCAGAGCGGGCTGTAGCTCGCCACGTCTTCGATTCTTGGTCATGCTCATCATCATAAAATTTATTTCGAAATGCCAATTATTTAAACCACCGCATGCTCATGTCCTTTTTAACACCTCTGTCATGGGACTCGGCGTTGATTGGCAAGAACAGCGGGCTGGAAGAGTGGCTGGAGGTGTGAGTTCTCAAATGAGAGTGGTTTCGGAACTCTTATATACCAAGCACGGTGCGGCGCGTCGCGGTTTATGTAATTTCGATGTACAAACGCTATACAAACCTTGCCGTGCCGCAGCACGCTTTTTGGAGTTAATCAGAGTTAAAACAGTTTAATCAGGGTTTGGACACCACTCTGCAAGCGTTGGCATACGCTTGCAGAGTGTGCATAGCTAGGGAGGAGCCACGCCGTGTCTCATTTCGGAAGTGGGAAGCGACCTGTTGCTGCCGGCTAGGATTCGTTCTATGGTCGGTGGTGCAGCGTCGTGCGACGCAGTGATCTCCTTCTGCGAAAATGTCATGTCGTAGATGGAGGCAGCGGAAAGGGAGAAGGAAATTTCGAGTGCTCTCCCGGCCCGCAGCAGGCGCACCGGGCGTCGGCAGAGGGCAGATAATACCCTCTGCCTTAATAAATCGTGTTTGGACTCGTTGAATATGCATTGACAAGTGCTTTACACTACAATGTAAATGATATGCATAAAAATGGAATAATTTTAATAAACATTGGTTGGCTGGTGTTCATCAATAAAAAATACTCAACAAAAAATCGTTTTCTCAAAACTCCTCGGATAGATTTTATTGAGCTTTGGTTTACAGGCTAGTATAAACCCAGGAACATAATGCACTATGTGTCTATTCTGGGCAGCACTTGGTCCAACTCCCATATATGGATGGTCAATGTCCTTTGATTACCATAAAAAAGGTTATAGTGAGTCAATCGTAAAAGATAGACATATGCTGTCGCGGACTTTTTTTAGAACTTTTAAAGAGGAAAATTTCCATCATATTTCCATATTTGCGTAACTTTACGCAGCGCACGCAACGGAATCTCTCAAAAACGAATATTTTATACCGTTTTTGCAACATTTTTCATTTATGCTCCGCTCCTTTTGGTCGTAGCGTGATATTATATAGCCTATAACCTTCCTCGATAAATGGACTATCTAACACAAAAAGAATTCTTCAATTCCAACCAGCAGTTCCTGAGATTAGCGCGTTCAAACAAACAAACTCTTCAGCTTTATAATATTAGTATAGATATAGTATAGATACAAAAGTACTTACCGCCTGGGCACGGGAGGCGCGAATTGTGGTGTGGCGGGCAGTACATTTTTATTCATTTGTTTTAGTCGCAAAGCGCTTCGCACCGCGCGAAAATTCGCTGCAGCGGAATGTCCCGTGGCCAGGCGATTAGCTTTGTATGTTTTACAAAAAAACTATCAGTTCAATAAGTACCCAGGTTATTACTTAGAGCATTTTCTCTTAAAATATCTCGTTAGAAAATCAATAGCTCGCAACTAACGACGGTCACTTCGTCGAGTTGAAGTTCGTCGGTAATGTTTAGCATTTTCGTCGCGGTGTCGAGATCTGCGACGTCGTCTGTCACTATTTTCAGAATGTCTTGAAATCACTCTTTTAGAGACATCCGTTTCCGGTGATTCAGACCACCTCCATGACCGCATTGACGAATGGGAAGTCCTGAAAACAATGGATATTTTAGTACTTGCTACTATTGCTACCAAAGAAACGATCAAGATACTAACTAATACGTTTTTAATATCCTGGACTCACCTATCCTTCTCGTGGACAATTTCATTGGTATAATATCCATTATATAAGTTATTAGGATTTCTGAAGACGTGTAAAAAATTACAAGCACGACCCTTTGGGCACCGCCTTCGTAATTGGAGGCCTGTAATGTAAATAATTTCACATTCATTTAAATTTCCCAATAAGGCATACAAATTATACTTCCACAAAATATAGATTAGTTACCACATATAGCATTTTTCCAGGAATTTATAAGACAAAACTGTAAGGATAACTGTCTGCCACCATACCAACGCGTATGTAGAGATCGATAAGCCGCTACAGCACATCGCAGCTCAGCAAATTCTATGAATGTGTTTCCTCGAAGATGTTTTTCATAGTTGTTACAGACCTACAACCAGATTAAACCTTAACTATAACGACTTCCAAATAGGTATGATGCGGATATCTCTTAATTATGTACAAATTAGAATTTTAGGACTTGTATACAAACCTCCTTTTGTTCATTATAAAAATGTCAAACGTGTGTAGATGGTAAAAATCTGAAGTTGATTTGAGTAAAAATATTTTATTCAGTAGTTCTAATAAAAATTATAGATTATCTTTAGATAATGGAAGCCTATTTATATTTAAATACATGTTTGTAACAAATACTAAGTGGTCAATATTTGTATAAATGACGGTATTTTTCCAAATAGCCTAAAAAAAGTAATAATTAAGCCATTATTTAAACAAAATGACAAAACTGATGCAAAAAACTATAGACCAATCGCTAAGATTCCTATATTTTCTAAATTTTTTGAAAAAGTTATTTATAATTCGCTTTACACTTATTTTGAGAAATTAGTTTATTTTGTGTGGAGCAAAAAGGATTTCGAAAGAAATGTGGAATAAATATGGCTCTATATGATTTACTTTCCACTGTCATGTCATGTGTTGATAATAAAAATCCTGTTTGTGCTATCTTCACTGACATGAGTAAAGCCTTTGACTACGTAGATCATACACTACTTATACAGAAATTACATGCTTATGGTATAAGAGGTAATATCCTCGACCTCCTAGAATCATACCTAAGCAATAGATATCAGTGTACTGAAATTATTAGATTATGTCCTAAAACTAAAATAGAAACCACTTTCTTATCGAAACCAAGACTCTTAAGGTATGGCGTACCCCAGGGTAGCGTGCTTGGACCGTTATTATTCTTAATATATATCAACGACCTCCCAAAGATGATACAACAAAAAATGGTTCTCTTTGCCGATGATAGTACAGCTATAATAGAATGCACAAATCCCAATAATTATGGAAACGAGATTAATGACTCACTGACAAAAATAATAGAATGGCTTAATTGTAACAATCTAGTAATAAATTTAGACAAAACTAAAATCATGCAATTCCATCAACATCGGGCAAATCCCACTATAAATTTGACTTATAAAAATTACAAAATAGAAACAGTAAATACTGCTAAGTTCTTAGGTATAATGGTAGACAATAAATTAACATGGAAACCACAAATAGAACACCTATGTAACAGACTGAGTAAATCTGCATACGCACTCTATCAATTATCCAAAAAATTAAATATTAGCACGTTACTGACAGCTTATCATGGACTAGTCGTTTCAGTGCTACGGTACGGAATCATTTTTTGGGGACAATCAACTGACAGGGAACTTATATTTAAGATGCAAAAACGCTGTATAAGATCTATGTGTGGATTAAAGACTACTGATAGCTGTGTACCATCCTTCAAATCACTGAAAATACTAACACTACCAGCATTGTATATTTTAGAATCTGCAGTATTTATAAAAAGCAACCCCCACTTGTTCGCAAAAATGTCTGACATAAAAAGAATGCCAATACCTTCTCAATATTTGTCACAGTTATGTAATATAAAATGCAAGACATCTTTAATGCAAAAGAATTTTTTTGGCATTGCACCAAAAATTTACAATAAAATACCTGACAATATCAAAAATATGCCTCTAGTAAAATTTAAAAAAGCTCTCACATTATTACTAATTGACAAATGTTACTATAAAATTGAAGACTTTTTAAATGATAATAATTTAATACCAAAGACGATTTCAAGTATTGTAATTTAATGTAAACTAATTATTCGATTCAATTCCAATATGTTATTAATTTCATATTTAAAGTTCATAACTACGCATGCATGCATATTTTTTCTATAAATATTTGTATGTCAAAATTGACAAAACATAGCGCACTATCTAGTTCTTAAGATCACTCTAAAATGTTAATACCTATGTTTCAGAAATAAATTGATTTGATTTGATTCGATTTGATTTGTCGGCAATCCGCCATTTAATTAATCATGAGCTAACGAAAATTTTCTGATTTACTCAACTTGTTTAGGCTCTAGGAGACAAGGTCGATTATTATCTTACTGATTTGGATTACAATTTTATTACTCACCTTAAACTGTGTTATTCGACCAAATTTTTCAAATTCTGATAATACATCAAAGAAAAAGTCTTTGTATTCCTTATAAGTATCACTATCCTCAAATTCTAACATTATATCTGTGTCATATTCATTGACATTTGCATTACTTAACCCAAAATGGTTATAAAAATTGGTACCTAATAACACCTAAAATAAAAAGTTTCTTTTATTATTAGCCATTTAACTGAAAATGCACAGATGATAGTGTGCTTAAGAGCAACATAAAAAATAGTAATGTAAATTTTTGCCTACAGCATGGGCTGTAATCAAAAATGTTTAAGAAATTGTTTAGCATTAGGAAATTAACTTTATGAAAAGGATATACTTTGCTGATGCCAGGGTAGTGATGATTCCTTGAACATTGATCACCAAATCGACAACATGCTGTTTTAGAGAAAAATGGACAAAGTTCAGCATCAGGTCTTGTCTCATGCATCACTTTCAATTCGGCCGGAGGTTCAACTGAATCTCCAGATAAAAACAAATCCAAGTGCTCCATGAAGATATCTTGCTTTCTCTTCAGTTCCTCTTGAGCTGCTTTTATCCTGTCTTCTTCTATTTGTTTTTTCTTCTGTTCTAACTCCCATTCCTGCCAAAATTGTATTATTATAATGAATTTTAAAGTTTATTATGGTGTCTAGTACAGTCTGAGATCTCCATTGAGTTTAGAACAATACTATAACAATTGTGGTACCTAAAAAATTAAACAAGTTTATTGAATAACAGACGGCAGAGTGAAAAATCACCCATTTGGGTACAGATTTTTATAATATAAAAGGATACAATGCAGTCTTACCAGCTTTAGCTTAGCTTCTTGTTCAAGGCGTTTTTGTTTAAGTCTATCTTTTTCTTCTTGAAGTTTTTTCCATTGTGTGTTTGCAATTTTTTCAGCTTGAATCCATTTTTCGTTTTCTTCTTCATTTTGTTTATTAATTTGTTCAATAATTAATTCCTCCTCTAGGTCTTGTTGTTTGATGTACCATTCAGTAAAGAAAATTTTATCTAGAAGATAAATTGTAATTATTACAACAATCTGTGACAAATGTTGTATGATCCATCTTTGCATCGATCGAGACATAAGCGGGGGAAATCGCGGGGCGCAGCGCGTAAAAAAATTAAAAAGGAAGGCTAAACCTGGCAAAAAAATATATGATAAAAACAGTACCTTTATTGAAGTAGTTAACTGAGTATATCTAATACATACCTATACCTACCAATATGATTACCTATTCATATTGAATGGGTACCCATCATTCTTGTTGACATACCTCTTTCTTTAGCTTGAATTGTGCGGATCCGTTTTCTTCTTTCCCTTTTCGCAATTTTTCTCCATTCTGCATGCCTGAAAAATATAAAGCTACTAAATACGTTAAAAAATAGTAGTGCTTGTCAGGTTACTTTTCCTACTTGCCTTCCCATAATTATTTTAGAAATTTCAATTATTTGGAGAAAATTTTGTTTTCTGCTTTTTATTGTCGGCGCCCAGGAATATTAATTACTTAGAAGAAATTTATAGTAGTTTCAATTTCATTCTTCATTTCATTCCATCAATTTGTTGACGATGGATGATAAACACTACCCTATATTTATTTTAATAGTAATCAAAGAGTAAAGTAACTATGATAGTAATCTAATTTTTTTGACAAGAATGACAAAGTCCAAGGTTGACAACCGATGTCATTGTCAAACTCATTTGTGTTGTGTTGTGAATGTGATTTGACAATCATTGATCACAGATTATTCAAGACCATTTTTCTTCTCTTTTTTTCTGTTTGAATCATGGAAGTAGTAAGTACGTAACATAATACTAGTATAATTATTCCTTTCTTCCACGTTAAAGTTTGTTTGATCCTATGGTCTGGTCATACTTAAGTGCCAGAAGCCCGAGCCAGTCAGAACAAGCCAGGAGCGTACATTCTGGCTTCACCGTTACGACAGTAGCGTGCCCACTAATTTCACAGAAAACTTAGTTAGTCGAGTCAATGTTCAATATGGATATGGAAATAAAAGTTTGAGCCTGTCCCACATTATAAATAAATCTATAAAATAATGTCATGATGGCCCAGCGGCCCGAAAACTCTGTGGGCCCGCCACTTAGGCTGCCTTTCCACCAGAGATGAGCGAGGATACGTAGCGAGGAATGTCCGTAAAACTAGCCAATAACAACGCTAGCTTAGCTCAAACTATGACAGTGAAGCGATGTTATTGGTTAGTTTCACACACATCCCTCGCTACGCATCTTCGCTCATCTCTGGTGGAAATGCAGCCTTAGTCTATGCCGCCACTCACGCAACTAGGTTGAAGTATCAAAGTTGCACAAATCCGGGTTACCAATGTGACTTTTTCAGATCATAGGGGTGATGTGAGATTTTTAAATTGGCAGCGAGTCGCTAGCGACTAAAGTTGCTGCGTGTGTGTACATAGCATAATTAGGTATGTGAAAACAAATAATTTACAACAGAATTGACTATCCACTTCATGTGGGTAGTTGGGTAATTAACGGGGAAATTAAAAATTGCTCCGCGCTCGTCAAAATGGAAAGCAACACGCACAAGATTAAAAACTTAATTATTTGTAATAAGGACGATGATTTTATTGAACTTTTGCGCTCTGGTTTAGACCCTAATTTCGAAGGCGGTTGGCCTATCAGGTTGGCGGCTCGATATGGCTGTACGACTATAGTAGAAACATTGCTGCAATTTGGAGCAAATCCCCATTTATTGAGCGAATCAGGTGAGTAACCCTTTACGTACCTAATAATTTTGATGTATTTACAACAATTAATTTTTTGTAGGTCGGTAATCGGTATGTAAGTGTAGGTGGGAGTACCTACACTTACATACCGATTACCGACCTGGACGCCGCGCCAGGATAAAAAACTCTGAATAATCAGGATTCTGTACCTAACTGCCTTGATAACCCATGTAGGTAGGTAGATACCTAATTTCACTAGAGTTGGAAATTACGAGAAAATGAAACAGGTAGCTCGTAGCTCCCAAAATTGCTCTTCCGTGCTGCACTATGTTAAGAGTTTAGACTTCCTGTGACAAATTAATTATTCGTATGCCTACAGCTGTCAATACAATTAAAAGATATTTACCTAGATACCATCGGCATCGCCTTTGTTCTAAGTATCTAGTCATCGCATGCGCAACTGCTGTGGCTAAGGGTGACGTCTTGGTTTTCCTGGATTCCCAGGGCTGGCAAAGTGTTATTGGGTCTATCTTTAACATGTGCCCTAAAAACATAAATGACGAAATGTGGGTGTAGTCGGCGTAGGTACCCACTGAACACACTGCTTAGCCCTTCGGGGAATACAGGTGTGATCTTGTATTTATAATTGCAGGTGCCTCAACTTTACAACTAGCAGTATTTTCTGGTGAACACTGGAACACTGATAAATGGACGTCTTTACTGTCGTGTTGCGATTCATCCCAACTAGCGGACGGAGCAGCTGTCGCAATTATTTTTAATAACGTCCCGGCTTTGAAGAAGATTTTGGCTACTGGAAGATGTAATACTAACATTCCTACAACTTTAACAGGTTCTTATTTGTTTATAATGTTACCGACGGCCTTGACTGGGCCTCCTTTACTGCTCCCTACTCTATTCACGATTCGATACGATATTCGAAATACCGAAATCATTACCAACGGCTTTTGTCCCTGACTGTACCTACCCATCTCCATAACTTTTGGACGTTTCAGGTAAAACTTTGGAACTTCTGGCAAAAGGCTACAAATTAACTCATTTGATGAACCCACCTACTATACAAAATTATAACGAACATGTAACAACAATGTCACCAAGGATATCAAGACAGACGGACCGATCGGTAACTAAATTATATTTTCGTTTTGGCTTAGGTACTGGTACCTATCTACTCAAGGTTCCAGTGTTCCAACCAACAGTCTAGCTCTAGTTGCAGGGTGGTATAGGTGCCTTCTACTCTTATTATAATAAGTATACGGGTGGTAATAAAGAAGACAAATAGATTATTTCTATGATAAAAGTGGTTGGTGATCTGGAAAAACAAATCCATCAATGAACGTTACATTTTCGTACTTTTACAGGAGCCCGCCAGAGCCTCATTATCTCCGTGTCACGCACACAGAAACTTATCACCGTCAGTAGCCAGATTTTTCCATCAAACAGCAAGTCAGTCATCCTTATCACCGACAAGAAGAGGGGTTTTGTTGACGTCCTCGCCGACAAGTGACGCTACTAGCTGATTCCATATGTCATATTTTTTTAACACAACCATAAAAAGTTACCAGATGGAACTTGGAAGGCAGTGTTCTGCAAATCTGCACCCTACTGGCGTAGCATACGATCAAACATAATCCGTTTCATTTTAACAGTTCAACAACATTCTTTATGTTAATTAGGTACGTTGCTAAGAAGACAAATTTTTTGAACATGTATTAGCAAATAATCAATATCCTTCAAAATGATTCAGATTATGATTGATCGTGTGTTACGCAATTAGGGTGCTGGTCCACAATATGTAATCTTGGAATATTTAGCTCATAACGTACCTCACTAGATAATTGGTAGGAAGGTAATAGGTATATCTACTACTATTTTACATACTTACATTTAATATTAGTACAAGGAGGTAGTAGTAGTTTTTTAAGAATTTTTTACTTAATCAATAATATCCTAAAATTGTATCTATTGGTTACACACTGAATTTTAATACTAACTTACGTAAGATGACCAATATTATTTTTAATAGCTATTTTTTAAAACGATGACCAAGTATAATTATTTAATAAGAAATAAAGACACACTGATGACAGTAGCTAATTTATTTTATTATATTTTTAAACGACTGGTATACCCCGTATACCTAGTTACATATACCTTAGTAGGTTCGCGAGGTTAACCGTTAGGCCAGGTACAGTCAGCCACGAAAGTCGACTAACTCGACTAACAGTAGGTACGAAAAATTGGAACTAAAATTACAATTAACAAAAGTATTAGGTAGGTACCTACATCAAATTCAGAAAAGCCGCCGTGTATCAAATTGTTTCGTTGCTGATCGTACATACAATACACGCCACGGATGAGTTTACCCACTAAAATCTTCTTGCTGTAGCGGTTCACTTTAAGTAGGTCTGTCTGTAGACTCTAGATTGCTGTGTTGGTGTGCAAAGACTCACTGCTTGCGTTTCTGATAAACTATCGTTTGGCACCTAAAACAAAAGACGTGATAAATTGATAGGTACCTAGTAATCTCAATAATTTACACTACGTCGGCGTCGCTACGAAAATCTGAGATTTTCAAAACGAGCAGTACCTAAGTAGGTACCTAATTTGATTACTGAATTTGTATATCTATAGGTCCTATCAATTCTATCCATATCTAACTATGTAGAACAGCAGAGTACTTACAATCAAGTTTTCATCCTCCTGCTGCGAGTCTTGTATCTGAATTTTGAGTGGCGTACCGAGAACATTGGCCATTTTGCTGTTTAGGCAGTTCAAAAGTCTTGAGACTATTACTTTCTGAAAAAAGAAAAGAAGTACCCACTTATTACTCTAATTGTAACAAAACGGATCTAAATAGGTGACAGTTCTCTACAGTGTCTTAGTATCTCGACTGCTTTATACCGCTTTAAGTGAGTATTATGCAAGGAACATATACTCACATATGGCGAGGTATTATGTTCCTTGGTAATGTCACTTGCACGTCATAAAACGACAAAATTTAAAAGTACATATTTGTATATGAGACAATTTAGACAGTTCAACCTTTCAGTTTAGTGCAAAGAGTACTGGGAATTTTGTCTAATCTAAAGTGATACTAATATGAGGTCGACTATACCTAACTTCTTCCCTTTTGAGATGAGGCTTTGAAAACGGTTAGCTGATATTTTCCAGTGTAAAGAATTCCACTTTCTAAAAATTCATTCAAGGACTTACCTCTAACGGTTTTGGAGTCGGAATCACAATAGGATAATTTCTGATAACACATAGCTTTGGGTAAAGTAGCGGCTCCCCGCGCCAGAACTGAATTGAGTAATACGAAGATTCTTCTTCAGGCAGACGATATCCGTGCTGTTAAGACAAAAGACACACTTTAGGTACAACATCTCGTCGTCGTTATCTGACATCGATCCATTTTTAACCGACTTCTTCAAAAAGGAGGAGGTTCTCAATTCGTCTGTATGTTTTTTTTTTTTTTTTTTTTTTTTGTGTGTATGTTACCCGTTTACTCCGCCAATTATGAGTAGATTTTGATGATTCTTTTTTTGTTTGGTAGGTTATGCTTCAGAGGTGGTCCCATATAAATTTTATTAATTTTGCTTGCGTAGTTTTTGAGTTAGCTTCAATAATTACGTAGTTTTCCCACTTTGCGATGTTGATGACATGTTAATTGACTCCGTCACATAGCAGACAACGGTATACGAATTTGTGTGGGGTAGTTACCACAACTAAAAAGTGAAAAATAAAAACTTTTTACAAAAAAAAAACAACCGACTTCCAAAAAAAAAGTGAAAAATAACTTTAATTTCGGAAGTCTGTGGCAAAAAGCAAAGACACCGACTTCCGAAATTAAAGTTATTTTTCACTTTTTTTTTGGAAGTCGGTTGTTTTTTTTTTGTAAAAAGTTTTTATGGTAAGTTACAAAAACTGGTCCTAGTGGCCAGGATCGGGCGAGACCTGTCTCTGCCAGCAGTAGATGCGTCTTGCTAGCGGAGTCTGAAATCAGGAAGGAAATATCCTACTCCTTCTATGAAACCGTGATGGTCAGGGGGCTGCCAAATGGGATCGTGAGAGGGCTGATCCTGCTCGGTGAAGAAGGCGTCGGGGAGGCAACCACCTGTATCATTTAAGGCAGGCAGGAAATTGTGGTCGCAGGCGCTATGAGTGGGTACTCTGTCCGCCCACCGAGTTATGTCAAGGAAGACGACGCATAATGGTCGCGTGTTGCTTGCACTCTTGCACAGTTATAATAGGTTTGGGGAGACCCCGTTTCAGTCTCCCCTAGGATGTGCCCTAACAGTCGTTGCACAGGGGGGTTTCGGATCGGTGTTTTGAGAAGTAACGGAGCCCCCTTCCATGTGCAGATGGTGACCACGGGGGTGGTTTAAGTGAGGTAAAAATCTAACACTCCTCGGTCTAATCCCCTAAGCCCTTTAAAGGACTTTGAAGGTTTCCAAAAAAAGAAAAAACCTGCCAAGTGCGTGTCAGACCACGAACAATGAAGAGTTCCGTAATTGTGATGAATTTACCTATGCCAAGAACAAAGTTAACTTTTAGTTGAAAAACGTGTTCTCTCTTATGAAATGTATGGGAGAACATGTTTTTGTAACTGCAAATGCGGCCTTTAAAGAGTATGTAGAGATAAGGGTAACGAAATTAAAACATTTAGAACTTACGATATTTTTCCAGTGGCGACGTAAATCTTTATAGGATTTAAATTTTGATATTCCGAAAAAATCTTTATGACTCTCTTCGATGATAGCCTTGTTCAGGCTAGAACAGGAAAAAAGATTCGCTGTACTTATTGTAATTTAATATTCCAATCCAAGTTTTAAATTGGAACCACTTTCTTCTAGTTTGGTATAGTCCATAGCTCACTAACACTGAAATAACGATTAGATATCAGTGATACTGATAAGATAAGATAGGAAAATAAATAAGACCCAGACCTTGGCAGGACTCTTATCCATTCGCCAGGCAAAAATTCTTCTTCCGATATCATTAAGTTTATTTTTACAGCATTAATTTCGATACTAGTGTAGTTATCTGAAAGAAAAGAAGAACCAAAGTAGGTACTCATTAATTTGTACTGATTAAACACCAAATAGGTACGTAGTACGTACTATCTTTGATAACTACTACGACTATTATCAGTATCACACACTTGAGAAAACAAGATGACGGCTAGTCTTACCGTTAACTGAAACATTATAATTGACACCTTCTTGAGGTCCCTTTGCAGTTAGAAAATCTCTATTATTTATGAGATAATTATCTTCCAATGTATTCCAAACAGGTGCGATTCTTGCGGTCATAGTGTAATGGAAACATTTTTGATATATTTCTGTAGTCGCCGATTTAATTCCACCGTCCTTAAAAATGCAGTAAGGTAGGTACCTACTAAATCAACAAAAATAAGAGTTCGTTTTTTTAATGATAAGGCGTAAAGCAGAGGCGGAGGCGCAGAGGCTCCCATACAACAAACGTGATTTTTTTTGCCGTTTTTATAGATAATGGTACGGAACCCGTCGTGCGTGAGTCCGACTCGCCCATTATTGAGTGGGCAAGAGAGACAAATGTTGTTTTAAAACAAATGAGCGGTTTGAGTTCAGTTACAGGCCACTTTTCAATCATTTTATCACGGAATTAAGTGAGCTAATTTTTATGTGTGATATTTGCAGTGTGAAAAGAAACAGAAACTGATGATGATTTTGGAGTATTTGACTACTTCGAATAAATTCTGTTTGATTGCATAACTGACGATTAAAAATCGGCCCTTAGTTTATTTTTTTTGTAATTTTTTATTTAGATTTAAGTTAATTATTAACAAAAAAAAACTAAATATAAAAGGACTTACTAACTAAAACTATACCAATTAAATATAAAAAACAAAGGGACCCTCAGGCGTCGAAGTATTCGTCCGCATCGCTGTCATCCGGAAACGTGCCCAGAAGACTGGCAGCATTGCCACGTTGAATGGCAATGCTAATTCTATGGCCAAAGAACAAGCCAGCCCTCTGGTCACGTGAAGTATCGACCAGTCGGTGAGAAATTTCCTTATAAAGGAGACGCGCACTCGGGCCCCATGACCCGAGCGTTTCGACCCCAAACGGCTCAAAACTGTAGTTGCCCACAAGATTACAGTATTTGCGCCGCTTGAGGGTCTCAGCAGCCGCAGCAGCGGCGCCAGCACAGCCCGCCGTGCTAGTATTATTAATTTTTAATTTAATAAGCAACTTACCTGCATCAGCGAAAATTTGACAAATAGCGAGTTTAATTTATCATAGTTATCTCCTGCCTTATTGAAAATAATATGAACTTGTTTTGCGTCCCTCTTGTCTGGGCAAGCCAAGATTGATGAATGAGAGAAGATTATCATTCTGAAAAATATGTATGGTAAGTTATGTATCCATTAGTAGGTACTTAATTGCATATTTTATTATTTTAGGAAAACAATGAGTATATACATAAGTAGTACCTAATTATAGATATGTAAATTTACAGTCAATGATGGAACAAGGTTTATGAATATGTAGGTACTTACCTGCATTTAAGTATTTTCCAATGGTAATCTGAAGGGGTGGATCTATCATGCTTATCACTTATATTTGCAATGGCTATAACGTAACCCAGGTTATTTATATCAGGATTTACTATATTTATTCTCATCTTGCCAATATTTTATTGAATTTTTTTCTGCGTACTAAGTAATAAAGTTTCAGTAACCTCAAAAAAAGGCGCCAAGTGTTTTTTTTTAATATAAAATTAAGAGTTTAGATATCTTTTAGAAAGTTACACAAGTGCCCTTGTAGAAAAATCATAATAGGTACTTACATTATGTAAAAAAACCATGGCCGATCCGAAAGGGGCACATAATTATTTTACTGCAATAACATTACCAAAAAGTAATTAAAAAAAAATATTTTCAACACACTTGCTCGTAAAGTGGCTCTTATTGAACCGCTTTTAGGTTCATAATGCAGTGTATTATGGAAGCGTGCTTTTTACTTTACATTACCGCACTAGTGCCACAGATAACTATTTACTAGTCGGAGTAATGACATAGCAGTATGGAATTAGTAAGTACTATCATGGCAGCATGGAATTTGTATCCAATAGAAATTGGTTTTGGTGAAGCTTTTTACCAAAGACAAGCGCTCTAAAGCAAGGTTTTATTAAAAAAAAAGAACTATAAGCAAACCAGTGACGTTTAGTTATGGTAAAAAAAAACCCATGCATAACCATGGGATTTTTTTTAACCATAACTAAACGTCTGTGGGATACTTACTATACATTAATTAGTATGAACTATCCTACTAATAAATGAGCATTCTCTATTTAAACCCGAGCAGACTTGCGTTTTTTTCCGGTAAGACCGCGGGTGGCACGCGCGCAGTCCACTTGACCCGCCTAGACGAATAGCGCTGGCCTGCCCGTGTGCCACCGCGTTCGCGCGGAATAAAACTCTAACTGTACTATTAAATAAGGGTTTATATCGTCTGTGGCAATTTCAGTCTATATTGTTCACTACCCTAACCCCATTTGCGTCAGCGGTATTACCAGAGCCTTTATTTACACCCGCGCGCGCATCGCTAGCGGAAAAAACAAAACCAGCCGCCAAATATTAATAAATTATTATAATAAATATTTGTTAACATTTTTGTAATCTTACGTATAATAAATCTGTATACGAGGCGTTTCTGTACAGTGAAAAAAAAAAAAAAATTGGTGGGTTGTCCAAGAATAACCAACAGATTCCATTTCTACCATTTTTGGAATTTTTGTCTGTTTGTCTGTCTGTCTGTTTGTATGTTCTTTAGTTTGATTGTTCCACTATCACGTAAAAAGTACGAAATCAATATGGTTAACTTTTATAGTCAAATATTGTGTGTAACTCGATGTTTCAATTAGTTTTTGTTTCATCGCAATCGCTTCAAAATATCAAAAGATATATGAATTTAAAGTGTTCAAGAAGGAATTTTCATTACGTAATGTACATACACGTAACGACATCTATTGACGCAAAATGATACTTACTTCTTAATTACTAGGTTTGTGAGATCGTGTGTTGTTATATGACCGTCATTTTCTTTGCGCGGAAACTTAACGCGATACATTGTGTATTGTGTATAGAATATAACTCTAAAGTTAGATTAATTAAAATTTTCCAGATGCGTTGAAGAACTTGTTGAATGCTGGCAGCGAACGGGTGGACTTGGTAATGATGACGAGTCTTCTTAATGATACTCCAAGTACAATGAAAATGAGGTTTAATGTCTTCTCACAATAATGACTTCTTAAAGTTAAAAATTAGAAAATTATGTGCAAGTGCAATTCTAACGACTAATGAACGACACACTGTTGCGACCGGCGTCGTCGAATGAATGAATATAATATATTGAAGTTGAACGAATGAACGTTGGGGCGCACCCCGCGCGCGCCGCGATCCGCTCTCTTGCCGCTGCGCGTCGCATCGATCACGTCGTGCCGTATGCGTGTGTGAGTACTTGTGCGCGCACACATGCAAGGCGTCAACAAGTTGCCCCCCTCGGCAAGGGACTGTGGCTTGCAGACACATCAGGTCGATCTTCAACTGGTAGCGGGCACAGTCGATTGAAGGCGCGTCGAAGAGTGCCCGATGTCGTCTTCACGTCTGCTACTCTGCTCACACCGTCGGAGCCCGGATACACACTGGTTATTCGCCCGAGCAGCCATCTGTTTGGTGGCAGTCGATCATCCTTGACTAGCACCATCTCTCCAAGTCGCAGGTCTCTTCCCCCTTTGCACCATTTCTGTCTTTTTTGCAGCTCTGTAATGTACTCTTTGTAAAATCTATCCCAGAAATGGGTTTTCAACTGTTGAGTTCTCATATATCGTGAGAAAGTGCTCAACCTTGTAGTATCTTGTGCCTGAGGAGAGGGTAAAACAGTTAATGTTCGTCCAAGAAGGAAATGTGAAGGTGTGAGGGCTACTAGGTCTGAAGGATCAGAAGATAAAGGAGTTAGAGGCCTCGAGTTCAAGATAGCCTCTATCTGAGTTAGAACTGTGCTCATTTCTTCATAATTAAGATTGGCCAAAGCAAGGACACGTTTTAAGTGGTGCTTGCATGATTTCACGGCACCCTCGGCTAAGCCATTAAAGTGTGGGCTATAGGCCGGTGAAAAATTAAAGTTTATTGATAAATTTGAAGCATGTGCATTTAAATAGCTTGCATTTAACCTCAAAAACCTAGCTAGTTCATTACATGCTCCTACAAAGCATGTACCATTGTCCGAGAAGATGTTGACAGGTTTTCCTCTGCGGGCAATAAATCTGTTTAAAGCAGAAATAAAGGTTTCGGAGCTGAGATCTGTCACAAGCTCTATATGTACTGCTCTGACAGCCAAGCACACAAAAATGCAAATATATGCCTTAATTAAATTACCACCTCTACCCTTTCGGTTCAAAACCATCACTGGTCCTGCATAATCAACTGCTGTGTTTATAAATGGATAATCAGCATGCAGGCGCTGCTCAGGAAGATTGCCCATTATTGGCTGTGTGCTTCTGCCTGAGAAACGACAGCATGTAACACAGCCATGTACTGTTTTCCTAGAAAGATTTCTACCATTTAATGCCCAAAATTTATGACGAATGTTTGACAGCAATAATTGTGGACCAGCATGCATGAGTAATTTGTGATAGTAATTAAAAATAAGTACTGTAATGTGGTTAGATGCATGCAGCCATATGGGATGTTTAGTGTCATACCTATAATGTGAATTAGAGAGCCTACCTCCAACTCTGATAAGACCATCAGAATGTAAGAATGGATTCAAATTAGTTAATTTATTTTTTAATGGCAATTGTTGTTTGTTTTTTAATAATTTATACTCCTGATAAAATGAGTCATGTTGTGAAATTCTACACAATGCAATTAAAGACTGATTAAGTTAATGTAAAGTTAAAAACCCTATACATTTATTTTGTGAATAACGACAATTATGTATAAATCTCAATATATAGGCTGTAATGCGCTGTAGCTTACTAAAATCGGAAAATCGGCTCACGAATTCAACTGATTGTTGCTCTGAGACATTTAAATGACTTTGAACCTTAAATTCCGGCAAGTCATCTTCCTTAATGGTTGTTGGTGGGCCAGGCCAGTTACACTCTGGTTCTGTTAAAAATGCAGGTCCTGACCACCACAAGCTGTTGGATTCCAGATGGCGAGCATCTGCGCCACGTGACCCTATATCAGCAGGGTTCGACTTTGTAGGTACATAACGCCAAGTACCTGGTTCTGTAAGAGACTTCAGTTCATGAATTCTATTATAAACAAAAGGTTTTAATAGATTGGCTTTGGAAGTATTAATCCACGCCAATACAATGGTCGAGTCACACCAGTAAGTGCAACTGTAAAGTCCCATTAACGAAGATTTAACTTTATCAGCTAAACGAGCTGCTAGTAGAGCTCCACTCAGTTCCAAACGTGGCACTGTCATTGGTTTCAGTGGAGCTACACGGCTCTTTGCCTTCATTACGTGACTTCATTATTTTGGGACACAGACCGTAGGTAAACACAAGCACTGTAAGCTTGTGTTGATGCATCACTGAAGGCATGCAGTTCACAAACTAGAGGATAGTCACAGGTGACATGTCTTGGTATTCTTATTTTCCTAATATCACTTAACGATTTAATAAAGTTACACCAAGCTGCTTGAATCTCACTTGACACCCTTTCATCCCATGTTATTTTTAATGACCATAATTTTTGTAGAATAATTTTAGCTTGCAATATGCAAGGGTTAATGAGTCCAAGTGGATCAAATATTTGAGCCATGGTAGACAAGATTGTGCGTTTTGTAATGTGTTCATGTTGCTTAATGTCCGCTGAAAATAACAACACATCTTCTTTACAACCCCAAAGTAAACCTAATGTTTTAGAATACTCATGATTACTTAAATTAAGTAATTCATCTTTGCTATTTTCACCTATGAGTTGTTGTATAATGCCTGAATTATTTGAATTCCATTTTCTTAAATAAAGTTGTCCACTTTCAAGTTGGTTAATGACGCCCCTGCAGATGTCTACCAGCTTAGACATATCATTGTCCCCATAAATAAAATCATCAACATAGAATCCTTTAATGATAGCATCTGAAATGGACTTATCAGTGCATTCTTTTCCCAGCTGAACTAGACATCGTGTTGCAAGATATGGTGCAGATGCGGTACCATAAGTTATAGTGTTGAGTTTGTACTGTTTAAGCTGTTCGTTGGGTTCGAAACGCCATAGTATCTGTTGTAACATATGTTGGCTTTCAATTACCCTTACCATTCTATACATTTTTTCAACATCTGCTGTAACAACATGTTTAAATTGTTGGAATCTAATTAATATACTAATGAGGTCACTTTGTACTGTAGGGCCGACCATTTGAATGTTGTTAAACGATAACCCTGATGAGGTTAATGCAGATGCATCAAAAACAACTCTTAATTTAGTTGTTAAACTTGTTTCACGTAACACTCCATGATGTGGCATAATGTATGTGTATTCATCCTTATCTGGAGTTGTATTTTCAGTCATGTGACCTAACGATATATATTCCTTAATGAATTCAGCATATTGCTTTTTAAATGAAGGGTCACGCTTAAATCTACGTTCTAAAGATACAAACCTAGACAGGGCTTGTTCATATGAACTACCCAGCTGTTGAGGCGATTCTTTTAATGGAATTGTTACAATGAATCGACCATCATTTCCACGAGTAGTAGTTTGTATGAAATTACTTTCACATTCCTGTTCCTCTTTGGATACAGGTTTGTGCACTGTGACCGTTTCAAGTTCAAAGAACTCAGTTAATTGATCCTGAAGTCGATCATCATAATGTGTATTTGCATGATTGCAGTGGACTGTATCTATACTATGTTGTAATGAGTGTGTGGGCCCAGATATCAACCATCCAAACCTTGTTTCACTTAATGTGGGCTTATTTTTGCCTAATGAAATATTATTATTTAACAATACACTCCAAAATAAGTCTGCTCCAAGCAGCATATCTACTTGTGACGGTGTGTGGAATAAAGGATCCGCTAATGTAATATTTTGGGGTATATCTAGCCCCATACGATTGACTTGTTTGCAAGGTAACGCTTGAGTAATTTGTGGAACTACAAAACAATTTATACTTTCAGAATATGAACTGATGAGTGATGATATAATGACATCACATTTTTTAAATATGCAACTAGATTGACCATTTAACCCTTCAACTAATGTCGAGGTTGAACGAGTTGGTAACTTGAGTTTGTCACATAGGCTCTTTGTAATGAAGCTTGATGTGCTACCATTGTCTAATAAAGCACGGACTCTATGTTTGTGACCACTGTGATCAATAACATTAATGGTAGCCGTTGACAGCAATATAACACATTGAGGATTATGAGTGGCTGACAGAACCACATTATCTTGTGAGCTTGTTGACAACTGTGTGTTTGGTGTGTTTGCTTGTGCTGTGCAGAGTACTACACTACTAGTATCAGAAGTAGGTTGTGTAGAAGTAGATGGAGCATCCGTATTACCATTGTTTGTATCCTGTGTACCGGATGGCCCATTCAAGTGCAACATGGTATTATGTCGTTTGTGACAGTGGCCGCAGCCACCCATCTTGCATTTAAATGATTTATGACCATTACGTAAGCAGTTAAGGCACAGGTTAAGGGATCTTGCCTTCTGAATACGATCTTCAATGGAAAGTGAAGTAAAACTTGGGCACTTATAAATGCCATGGTTGCCCTTACATAATGGACAACTATACGGTTTGTTATTGGTTGAAGACTCAGAGTTGACAGTAAATGTTTTTTGCTTATGTGTACTATCACTTTGTTTGGTACTGCCACTAAGTTTTCCATTCAAACCATTGCTATGAACCTCCGCAATGGTTTCTAATAAATCTGCTCGATTCTTAAGAAATTTGTTAAAATCAGCAAGTGTAGCTAAGTTGTCTAATGCATTACGGTAAGTTTCCCATTCCCTACTTGTCACTGAATCCAATTTACTTGAGACAATGTGTATAATGAGCACATCCCAACCATCTGTGGGCAATTTAAGTGTTTTCAAAGCTCTTATGTTACGATTGACTGTGTCAATGATGTTGCGCAGAACTTTAAAGGATTCTTGCGTTCCATGTTCAATATTAATGATAGCTTGAACATGATTGTACACTAAAAGCCGTGTGTTATTATAACGGTCACATAACAGCTGCCATGCAACATCATAATTCTCCTCGGAGAAGTCAAGAGAACTTATTATTAAAGCAGCACTATCCTTTAAAGCAGCTCGCAAATAATGGAATTTACTAATTCTAGGAATCGTATCATTTAAATGTATTAATGAGACATATGTGTCATGGAACTCAAGCCAGTTGTGATATTGACCCGAAAAGGTAGGTAAATGTATTGTAGGAAGTTTAAGTTTTATCCCACCTTTATTTCCAGAAACAGTACTAGCACCTGTAACCGATCCAGTGCCCGCAGAGGCCCCCTGCTTACTCAACAGCTCCTGGGCAACAGCAACGGCAGCATAATACTGGATCTCGAAGGTTTCGCGTTCCTTATACTGGTCCTCTGGAATTTCACATACATTTTCTATTTCAATTTGTACACTATCATATTCAGGGTATAACTCCTCTATTTTTGTTAACCTTAGTTTTAATTCACTAATTTGTAAGGTACTCAAAGTAACACAACTTGTAACTATTTCTAAATATGATTTAAATTGAGTTAATTTAGCTTTATAGGTACCACGTTTTTTAATTAATTCTCTGCAAGCCATGATAACGATCCACCCAATGAAATTAAAGTTCAAGACAAGCTACGAAAATCTTCAAAGTGCAAGGTTATACTTAAATTTTAAGTGCAAGGCAGCAGCGAGGGTGCTCATGAAACAAAGGCAAACACCAAGCAAGCGAGTGCAACGCGCCACCCGGCACGCTAACATGCCACGTGGCTAGCCCCGCTGCCCAAGTAGCCCAGCCGCGGAAGGCAACAGCGACCACGTTCTCACAATACTGAGCTGTGAACACGAAATATTAATGAGTTTATGAACACAATAAATAACCATGCATATAGGGGCGTTTCAAGATACTCAAGGCCTGACAATGGGATTTCTAAGAACGGACGGATCGACACTTGTCGGCACTAATAATTAGTAAAAGGGAATAAGAAGATGGACTGCACTCTGTTTTCACTAAAGGTTGGCACTATGATCCATGACTTCCATCCATGATCTATTTTTCTTCTTTGTTGGTCTGAGTTTCCTTCCAAATTAATGATATTTCGCCTGACTCCACGTGTCAAGCTTGCGTAGTCCACGTAATGGCCGCCTCGTGCGCAGATTCTTTGTTCTTGTCGCGTTGCGTCTCCCGTTATTCGGCTCGTTTGGACCAAAATGAAGAACTTGTTGAATGCTGGCAGCGAACGGGTGGACTTGGTAATGATGACGAGTCTTCTTAATGATACTCCAAGTACAATGAAAATGAGGTTTAATGTCTTCTCACAATAATGACTTCTTAAAGTTAAAAATTAGAAAATTATGTGCAAGTGCAATTCTAACGACTAATGAACGACACACTGTTGCGACCGGCGTCGTCGAATGAATGAATATAATATATTGAAGTTGAACGAATGAACGTTGGGGCGCACCCCGCGCGCGCCGCGATCCGCTCTCTTGCCGCTGCGCGTCGCATCGATCACGTCGTGCCGTATGCGTGTGTGAGTACTTGTGCGCGCACACATGCAAGGCGTCAACATGCGTTGTTTATTTATTAGTTTAGTATTAGTGCGATAGGTGGCGCTACCTATCTTTCAAATCTTGATAATCATGAAAGAATAGTGACAAATGTTAAGTTCTTAAAAAATATAGGTATTTATTCTTTAATTTTTCACTTTTCTACATAGTTTATTTAGCTTACAGAGTGTTCGAACGTTTTCCCATATATTTTGACAGTATCATTTCGTGCTCGATAGATGGCGTTGTTCGTTTAATGTCATTTTCTGAATCGCGGTGTTAAGAGTCTCTGTCGAAGAATGACTTTCGCCCAGATATTCCAAATAATTTTTAGTGTAGGTACCTTTGTTTTTGACTTCTTTAGTGTCGATAATATAATAATAATAATAAATAAATAATAATAAATTGTTGGTTGGGTTGTCATTCGTTGAAAGTATTGATCTTAGAGATGGGTTGTAACAGGTGAAACACGATATCACGACACGATATAAACGTGATCATTGTGACTGTGACAAAAAATAACAGATCCAATATCTGTTATTAAATCACAGCCTGTGATTTTTGATAAATACGTATCTCAATCGAATATCATCTTTATTTCTTTTGATTTAAAGTCGAAAATCGTATCTATCTGTTATAAAATCACAGCCTGTGATTTTTGTACAGACGATAAATACGTATTGACTCAATTGAATATCTTCTTTATTTCTTTTCGTTAAAGTCGAAAATCGTATCCGAAGTTTTAACAGCAACAGTCTTGAGGATCTGTGATTTTAAGTAACAGATATTTTTTATCGTTAGGAGCAATTGCTATCTGCTATTTTATAATATCTGTGACGATAAATACGCCTCACTACTAATTGATCTGATTGGTTTTGATTTGGTATTTTGGTTGGTTTCGTTCATTAGGTTCAAATTAAGAAGTCAAGAAACGAGTCGTTACAGATCGATTCAAACTTAATGGCGGCTCGGAAGTTAGCTTTTAGCTGCGCAGTACCCCACCCCTCACCCCCGCTGTCACATGAAATTGTTACTGCGCAGCGACTCGCCTCATGTTCCGAGCCGCCATTAAGTTTGAATCGAACTGTATTATACTTCGTAATTTGTTCGTATGATTCGTGACCATCGCTCATTCGATTCGATCGTTGTTGGCATGTGTAAGGCCTCGGCCTCGAATCTTGCGGGCAGCGGGGCGGCGGCGGCGGCGGCGCGGGAGCAGGGCGGGCATCAAAGACCCGTTCTCGAAACTAGCGGGCAGATCGCGCGTCACTATAGCCGCGTAGTGTTGTGTTCACGATTTTGTCGTCGAGATATTTGTTTTTATTCGCGAAAGAAATGTCTGAACAATGGCGGCAACATCTTTTTGATTCAAATTTATTCCTAACGCTCAATTTATTGTGGGCAACAACACTGCAATGCAGACGCGCGGGCGGTCACCGCTTGAATGGAGTGCACCGCTCGCTGCCCGCCGCCTCGCCGCTGCCGCGCCGCTGTTTTCGAGAACCGGTCCATTTGATTTTACGCATAAGATCCTGCTGCGCCCGCGCCGCCGCCGCCGCCGCCCCGCTGCCCGCAAGATTCGAGGCAGAGGCCTTATGGTTGATTTGATTTGTTCGACTATCGGACAGCAATAAATACACAAACATTGGGACATGTTTCTGGGGAAAGTCAACAATATACATCGATAAATACGGTTCCCGAAGAAGAAGATGCCACACACTATCCAGTAGAGTTCTTAGAATCCCTTAACACACCCGGTCTTTCAGCACACAAAATTTGTTTAAAAGTCGGAGTGCCAATAATTCTTCTCAGTAATTTAAGTCCTCCCAAACTTTGCAACGGCACTCGGTTCATAGTCACCAATCACCAACAAAACGTCATCGAAGCCGAAATCTTAACAGGTTGCGGCGCCGGTGATGTTGTTTTTATTCCAAGAATTCCTCTCATTCCCAATAATTTCCCGTTTAGTTTCAAGCGTGTGCAATTCCCCGTCAGCCTGTGTTACGCCATGACCATTAACAAAGCTCCAGGGCCAGACATTATCCGTTGCGGGGGTGGATCTTAGTATTGGTTGCTTTTCCCACGGCCAACTTTATGTAGCTCTTTAACCCTAGCAAGTTTTTTGTGTACGATCCAGGTGGTTCCACCGCTAATATTTTATAAAGAGAAGCATTTTCTTAAATAAAAACACAAGTTTTTTGGCAGTTTCTTACTAGGAAAAATCACCAGGCCTGGTCGAAAGATTCCCCCTTTTTAAATGAAGGTACAACTTTTCTAAGCGACATATTATTGTTTTCCGACATCCATGCGAACGAAGTCGCGGGCACAGCTAGTCATTATTAAAAATGTCGATTTCACGTAAGGGAGAAGAGCGTAAATAATAATAAAAGATTTGACCCCGCCATGGTACGTTTAGATTTTATTTTTTTTTTTCTTTCAAGTCTTTTTTTTTGTATAGGCTGTCTAACGGTTTTGCCAGTGCCTTTTTTTACACCTATGGAAAAACAAAACCAGCCAGCGGCCAGCGTGCGATTTTCCATAAATATTTACTATCGTTTTCGTTGTGTGGTTTATTTTACCTATCAAAAATACAAAATCTAAAGTATTGCCACCAACCGACATAGAAGTTTTTAAAAGAAACTCCGGATAGTCAGTACCTGGCAAAAAAGGTCAGTTAAACTTTATAAATCTATCATCTCTCTAATTAGGTACGTTATTGTAGCATAAGTTCTTACAACAAGTCTGTTTTTTTCTTCACAAGTGTGTTGAAAAACGTATGAAACGCGTGTGCATTTATTATTACACTCTTGGCTACCTTATCGCGTTCGCCTTCGGCTCACGCGAAAATACCGCCTCGACTGTAACATCCAAAAGAGCACACTCGTATCACAATGTACTATTCTCAAACATGCTTGTAAATGGGTACATAATATTTGAACGTCGAAAATTAAAATACCTACGGGTAAAATGCCAATGTTTAAAATATCGAAAACTTAAATATCGAATGACATAGAGTCTGTCAAGCGAATCATGTCCACGACCATTTAGCTGATTTCTTAAAATGGCAATACTATTATCTGTCAAACGGATTGTCATATGTCACAAGTTCTAGTCTACAACATTTTGATACTTTTAGCTCAATTACCGAATTTTTTTTAGGTACATATTTTAATTTTACTGTGATGTGATCACGATTTCGGATTTAGATTCAGACATCTTAGTCATGAATTTAAAGTAAGGGACAGGATAACCGAAACGGAGTTAGAACCCTTCATAATTTTTGTGCGTAATGACTAATGATGATACTTACAGTGATTTCCCTTATGAAGGCATTGAATTTCTAGATTCTGTTTTTAGTTCCGATTGTGATTAATAAATACCTTCATCCGGGGACTTACCGGGGATGTAGGTACTTGTACCGTATATTTTGTGTCTCCGAGATTCCAAACCGTAACCGGTGCCTTGGAGGATGCGCTTTTTTAATTCATCCCAAAGATTTTTTATTCTACAAAAATTCAAGTATCAAACCAGTTTTAAGCGTACTATATCAGTGTTGACCCCTGTAATTTTTTAAAATTTACCGCCTTTTTCATGGGACAAGACTCGCTTGACAGACTCTATCCGAAAATTTAAATAAGTAACGTAAGTTTATACAGTATGTTAACACACACACACGTGTATACACGCTATACTATTGCAGGTTAACGGGAACGCCCTTTGTTAGTTGACATACTGTATTAGTCGAATGGTTAGATAACCTACGACCAATATATCTATTAGCTACAAAAGTGACATCAAAAGACTCAAATATCAAAGTACAAAGTATCGAATGTCCTACATAGAGTCTGACCAACGAAAGCTGTCCAAGAAAAAAGGCGGCAATTTTAAAAATCAAGAGCTTGCTCTCACTGATTAAACGGAGTCGATACTATTTATTATTCAAGACATATTATGCGATAGTTACATCAGTATTTCATAATTATATAATAATTAGACATGTAATAATGTTACTTAGAAGTGAAGTAAAATTTTCAACAGATAATAATTCGTGGTCAGCTTTCGTTGGCCAAACTCTATCGATATTTATTTATTGCTAGCTATGCCCCGCGGTTTCACCCGCGTTATGTTCGTAGCAAGTATTTTGTATTAAATTTCTGCGAGCTTGGAAATAGCGCTCGCCGGCCGCTGTCGCGGCACCGCTCGCTACGCTCACGCGCGGTTTGTCTCAGATCTAACCCAACCTATTTCACCCAGTTCAATATGATGAAACATACAATCTGCCGCAGAAAAATTTCACCAGTGTCTAATTATCTAGTCGCAGGCAGATTGTATGATTGTTGACATTTTGAACTTAATAATATGACTATCGACATTTTTAATCAGTCGATAATTTAATCACTCGGCATTTAATTAAGCTTAGGTATAAAAATTTTCGACATTTCGATACATTATTTAAATTTTCGATGTTTGGAACAGTGACATTTTACCCGTAGGTATTTTAATATTCGACATTCAAATGTGTACCTACCAGAGGCGGCTCGTCATAAAGAGCGCTGGTGCAGTGCACTCCCACGAAAATAGCATAATCTATATTTCTTTATTATAATCCTATACATACATTCTTTCTACTATGCCCATGTATACAATAGCAGTTTACTAGAAAACCATTTCCTACGCGTACATTGGGCGTCAAGTTGTAACGTGTGGAGCGCCGGCGATTGCGCTCCTATGAAACAAAGTTCAGTACGATTTCTAGCACTGTATTCAATGAGTGCGAAAGAGAAATATCGACACAGTCCGACGCGTGAAACAAAAGATTTTGTATGAGAAATTAGCCTAATTTGGAGCGCCGCTCACGCGCGACGTTGCCAAACGGCGCAAGACGGCCGCGCGCGGGAATGCGATCCATGCCTTTGCGCTGTTGCCGATCTTATGTAAACAAACGGTCGGCTCAACTCGGCTGTCAGTAGATTCGCAGTGTTTATTCTAAATAATTATTAAAAATAGTTTGTGCGCGACATTTGTGTTAAAAATGGAACAATACAGTGTATCTTGTTGTATGATAAGCATTGAAAAACGCTTAATTAATTCCATAACTGATTTTCACAAGAAAGTGATAGATGTCTTCGCTCGCCAAAAAGATCGCCGAATGGATTTTCTTTACAAATAAAATAAATGGTAAGCTCTAGTTCTACGTTTCTTTTTTAGTGAACCCCCACAAATAAATATCACGAGCCGCCTCTGGTACCTACCCCTGGAAATTCGAGCATTAATTTGACAACCTTCTTCGAAATAAATCGAAATTTCTGTACTGGACAAAAACAAGTGAATATGCGGCCGGCATGGCGGCAATGTTACTATGAACACTATAGTACATTACTGTCGCGCTCGCGACCAGCAATAAGGGGATGGATGGAAGGTGAAAATGTAAGTCATGCAAGACACATACGTAAGTCCATCAATACCTGATTGCGGCTAAGGCTTTTATAGTACTTTTCTCAAATAATGCGCGAATATATAGTAATAACTTAAAAATGTGAATTATATATTTATAATTCACATTTTTAGTACGAAAATGACCCTAAAACCATAAAAAAAATTCAAATTTTCAACAGGGGGTCACAAGTTATCACTTGTAGACACCCACCCGCTAAACGACGGCCGCCCGCGCCCCATCGAATACAACCGGTAAAATTCCCCACTGAAAAAATATGTAATTATTTTTTATTTGTATGAAATCTCTTCGAATAAAAGTCAAACTTTTAGGTTAGTTTTTTAATCAAATTAAAATAATATTAGACATGGTTAACTAAATTCGGTAAATATTTTACACAACTAAAGTACACAAATATAAAAAAAAGAAATCATTATTACATATTTCAGCTTAACTCATTTTAGACATAATCTCAATCACATATCCCTTGATAGTGATAGATAAAAAAAAACTGCAATAGTAACTAGCTACCCCATTGTGATTTTAAGGGCTAGACAGTTTATTTATTAATTAATAGCAAGTTGTATTGCTTAAATTTCATTACTTTGTAACTGCATAACATATGTAGCACTAAGTCTTAGTCGAAAGTCATTATAAACATACAAAAATATTCAGTCATTCGATTGACACTTATCTCCATTCAAAAAGAGTTTATTTGGAAGTCAATTCAGTCAATAATGTTATTTATCTTACATTATCATCACTAGCTTTTTGAGAATTTTAAAAAACAGTCATGATTTTGCGAAACGTTGTGTTTTTTTAATTGTTAGTTTGATTTTCGAACTGATCACGAGCTTTGCGCAGCACTCCCTGAGTCTTATGAATCTCTCTACAAATAGCACGTTGAACACTTCTCTTACGCAAATTAGCGGCATTCAGTTGCATCAGAGTTTCTGCGAGTGTCGCCTTGGTCCGAGCGAGCTTCTGCTTCAATGTTACATTCTCCTCATATAATGACCCTGCAAAGAAAGCAGTTGAGTATTAAAGTAACATGATTATAGAAATTGTTTGATCGATGCTCTTGGACAATACATCACCGTCGAGTATAGAAGAGCACATAAATCATCGGTCTCTTGTTTTACTTGTCATAACATGTGTGACAGGGAGGGGCATAGGAACATAAGAAATACTTACGAGGTGACAGAGCAACAGGATCGTTTTGTTCTAAGCTTGATAGCCTATCACTATCGATACCTTGATCTGGTGAAGTAGGTCGCTCTTCTTCAAAGTGAAGACCTTCATGCACAATAGCTACTTTATTATTGACGTCCAAAGCCATTTTGCGTGTAACTTCTATCTCGAGTTGAGAGTTTACTTCTAATGCATCAGAAAGCTTTTCACGTGTCTCTTCCAACTCTCTTTCAATGCGGAGCCTGTCGTGTTGGGCGCGAGCTCTTTCTAATGCAGCCTGCGACGCTTGAACAGTAGCTTCGTCTGCAGCGCGCCTCAAGGAACGTTCCGTTTCCATAAACGTGGCTTCCAGTTCTTGTCTTTCTGATCGTAATCTATCAGCAGTTTGTACAGAGTCAGAGAGCTTTTCCTCGACACCTTTAACTCGAGATTCCAAGCTTCCAACTGTATTCCTTAAATCATCTAAGGTTTTATTAGCGTCAGCCAAACTTGATTGTTCAGACATTAAACTTTCTTTTAATTCATTATTTTCTGTGATCAGTTCTTTAATTTGTTCCTTTGAAAACTCAAGTTTACTATTTAAGTCGTTGTTTTCATCCTCTAACTGTTCAGTTCGCTTAGTGAGATGGTTCAGTTCCTCAATCAAGCCTTCAGTGGTAGGTTTGTTGTCTTCTGATCGGGATCCATACGATCCACGTGCTCGCCTTGAGCGAACTTTGCTAATATCAGTGCTAGATTCGCGCAGTCCGACGCCAGTATCACACAGTCCAACGCGGGCGAGCGATACATTCCTATCTGGCTCTGACCAACATTCAGACTCCGATATGACATCTGCTTGAGGGAAATGTTTGAATAAAGCTTTTCTTTGTGCCGAGTATCTGTTATCATCGCTACATCCCACATGGTGACCAAACATCATAGTTAAATCTTCAATTCTCAATGACTGCGATATATCCATATTACTCTCGTCCATGGTGAATTCCTCGGGCGCCATAGATTCGTCCAACTCCAAACCAACAGGCAAGGCGAGGCTTTGCTCTAGTATGCTTTCAGCCAACTTTTTTTTATCCTCACCAAGCACACATCTATAAAAAAATAAAAATAATGAAGTGAAAAGGCAGTTTTCATACATAAATTTACTGGTAACTTATATTTAAATTAAAAAATAGCTTTATATTGTCAATACAACTCAGCTGTAATGTAACATATTGTTTTAAAATGTATCACCAACCAGCTTATCATAGTCCATGGTTGGACCATAATGTAAGTCTACAAGCCGGATGTTAAATACACGATTTGGTTCTGAATATAGGTATAATATTATACTAACTTGTGAGACAGTAATTTATCGAGGAAATATGCCAATCCTTGTAGTCTTTTCGTAAGCAACTGTTGGAGATTTCTGAAATCAAGAAAAGTGTGGTGAATCAGACATTAAAAAATTAAAACACTGTTTAAGCACACGTGTATATATGGTGCATAGAAATTATAGTTACCCCGCATCGACATTCTGAATTGTCTCGAAATGTTTTTGCATATCCCTAACTTTGCTTTCGAGGTCCTTGATATGTTCATCTTTACACTTCAGTATTTCCTCGTATTTCTCTAATTGTGAGTCGCTTACATGCGCGTAAACTAATTCCTTGTCCTGGAAAAAATGTAATATATTAAATCTGCAAAAATATTATGTTTATTTATAGCCTGCAAAAATATGAATAGTCATAACTTACTAGTTTTATTTTCTTGATTTCTTTGTCTTGCTGTTGAATTTTTTTCATACATCCTTTTATCATTTGTAAAGCCTTTTTGTTTTCTCTACGTAATTTGACAAGTTCATCCTACAAGAGAGTATGTGTTATTTTATCATATTGCATGTTGTCAATTTGATGCTAAATCTAATATTCAAATTGGACTCTTGTGACTTGTGAACTGTGACCAGTAGCAAAAATATCCTAAATAAGGGTAGTGACGACTATGTTCAGTTCCACCAGATTTCCCCTTGGCACAACAGTCCAAAGTGCTTAGTTCAAAATAATAATAATTTAAGATAAGAACAGCATAATTATGATTTACTACTACTATATACTTACCAAGTCATCGTTATTAACCGTAACAGCCAAATAGTCCCTGAAATTAATTTACAAAATCAAACCAGCACTTGAGAAAAAACCAGCCAAAAGGGTTCCGTAGTTGGGATGAATTTATCCCAAGAACAAACTTAAAATTGTAGTTAAGAAACATGTTCTCCCATACGTTTTAAATTTTCTAATTCGCCCCCCAAAAGTGAACCCCTTATTCAAAATTCATTTATTTTCGTTACACGTCCGTGTTTGGTTCACAGAAATAATGTGTACAAAAATTCAACTTAATCGGTCCATTGGATTCGGAGCAAATTGGCTGTGACAGACGGACAGACAGACACACGATTGATCCTATAAGGATTCCGTTTTTCCATTTGAGGTACGGAACCCTAAAAATACAAAAATAAGGAACAACTGTGCTTACCCAGCCGATTCAGATTCTGCACATGTATCATCCGCAGGTTCTTTCTTTTCAGTTTCCTAAAATATAATGGAATTTAAACAAATTTAATCAATCATTTAGGGACAGCGCACAACACCGGTCTACATGCCGCTGACTTTTTATAATTATGATTTTTTAATCATATTCGATGCTCGTAGATGTTCCAAAACAGAAATATTTATTTTATTTTTATTAGATTAGAAATGATTTTATTAGATGAAACGTCCGCAGAAGTGTGCTGGCCCTTTGGGAAAAAAATAAACTAATGACTTGATAATTTACCTGGTCCTGTGATGCAATTTCTTTTTTTATTATATTGCTATTGTTCATGGATATTTCTACACTATCAGTAGATATCGAACCCTGTAAAAAAATATAGCAATTTGGTCAAGTTTTTATAAAAATCCGGAGTCACACGTGTTAGGGCATAAATCGAACAGATTACGTGTGTCTCCGGATTTTTAAACTGTCTAGTCTGGGTGTCTTGTTTATACCTTTTTAGTCGTAGTTCGGTTTTAGTTTTTATTACTTTAATTTTTTAACGTCATAATTATTTTAAAACTTAGAATAGTGCCTTAGAATAGTAATAGTCCTCCCAGTTCGTTAGTTATCGGCAAAACACGCTATTTAAATTTTACTATGCAGTATGCTTCTTATAAAAAAGGGTTTTTTTATGATATATTAACCCTCTTATTCATAAACGTTTCTTAAAGTTGAAGAGTCGTATAAACGTCGAAAATGTATGGTTAAACAGTTGCTAATATTGTAACTTAACTTTAAGCAGCGTTTTTCATAACTTAACTTTAAGCAGCGTTTATGAGTAAGGCGGTCAGTGTTTAGTTTACTAGTATATCTGCATTGTACCTAAAAAAGCAAATATTACATACTAGCTTCCGCCCGCGGTTTCGCCCGCGTGGTATGTCGATAAAAAGTACCCTATGTCCTTTCTCAGGCTCTAGACTATCTGTATACCAAATTTCATTTAAATCGGTTCATTAGTTTTGGCGTGAAAGCGCGACAGACAGACAGACAGAGTTACTTTCGCATTTATAATATTAGTAAGGATTTTGACTTTGGCGCCGATGACGCCGCAAAAAACATCGGCGGCGGCGGCGTGGCGGAAATCACCGGCAGCGTACGCCACGCCGATCTGCTCACACCTCTAATCTCTAACTTGTACCAAAAAAACTTCTTTTTTGTTTTTCATTTTTTTGCGAAACCCAGGAGGTACAATTATTATCAATGGAGGTACTAAATAGAACAATTGAGGTACCTACTAACCCCTCGTGAAATTTCAACAAAATCTGAGATTTTTGCCGTCTGTGGCGTGTGACGCCGTTTCGGGGGCTGAGGATAGCTTTGAATACCTACTGACCTTGGAAAACCCAGCCTTAAGGACGTGCTACTTTTCGCTATGGGATAAACAATAAATCGTATTCAAGAGTAAACAATGTTTACATGGTACCATACCTGCTGTTCCAACACATCAATGGCTTCTGCAGCTGCAGCAAGTAGTTCTTGTTTATCACTCAGCTGCCTTCTCAATTCTTCTACTTCCACTTGAAGTCTTACATTGTGTTCCAAAAGGCCCTTGACAAAATATTGGCTGACTATATAGACATTCTACTCGATATTCTATTAATCTGTTTATATGGATTTGTTTAGATAGACCTAGATAACGCAAGTTACGCAAGAGAACTTACCACTTCGCGAGCTGGGCTTCATAAAATACTACTGTGGCCACTCAGGAAAGTCCGGTCATGATTTCAGAAATCAAATACGAGACGCCATAGTTAAAAAAAAAAAAAACTGTCGCGCTGAGTCTGCATCGGTGCGCCGCGCTAGTTGGACGTCAGTCAAAATATCAAAAATGCCTAATTGCGCTGTGATAAATTGTAAAAACTGCACAAATGTAAGCAGAAAAAAAAAGTTCACGTTTCCTGCCATCGGTAAGTAATTGTATGACTAATAATAGGTCTTTACCTATGAAATTGCCGTTCTGCAGTACTGGCCATTTCAAATCAAAATAATTGTTGTTTGGCTAAGAATTCTAATTTCAAATTAATTTTATTTTAAAAACATGGAATTCTTTTTTCAAAAGAAGTCATTTGATTAATGATTAGTGTTACATTTTCATCGCATTTCAATCTTTTTCGTCATCATGGATACGTTAAAAATTCGGGTAATTATGGAATATGAGTACCGTCGTGGCAGCAACGCGGCACAAGCGGCACGCAACATCAACGAAGTTTACGGAGCTAACACTACAAACCAATGCACCACCTGTTATTGGTTTGCTCGCTTCCGTTCTGGAAATTACGACCTGAAAAATGAACCACGCGGTCGTCGGAAGACTTTGTTCGACAATGACGAATTAAAGGCAATTGTGGAAGCTGATGATACACAAGCTACGGCTGAATTAGCGGCAGCTTTCGACGTTAGCGTCAAAACAATATTGGTCCGTTTGCGTCAAATTGGCAAGGTAAAAAGCTTGACAAATGGGTGCCCCACGAACTCAATGATCGCCAGCGCGAAGTACGCGTCGAGGCGTGCCTTGCACTGCTCAACAGACACACAAATGAAGGAATTTTGAACCGCATTGTTACCTGCGATGAAAAATGGATTCTGTTTGATAACCGCAAGCGCTCAGCAAGTTGGTTGGATTCGGGGTCAGTACCTAAACAATGCTCTAAACGAAAACTTACCCCTAGAAGTGATGGTCACTGTTTGGTGGTCTAGCGCCGGTGTGATTCATCACAGCTTCTTACCAAACGGGGTGAGCATTACTGCAGATGTGTACTGTGAAGAACTGAACACAATGATGGAGAAGCTGGCACATCTCCAACCAGCATTGGTCAATCGCTCGTCTCCGCTGCTCCTGCACGACAACGCGCGACCTCATACTGCACAGCAGACGGTCTCCAAGTTGCAAGAACTGGGGTTGGAAGCTCTCCGTCATCCGCCCTACTCACCAGACCTTGCGCCTACAGACTACTACTTTTTCCAGAATTTGGATAACTTCTTGGCGGGAAAAAAATTAAATACCCGAGAGGCAGTACAAAATTCCTTTGAAGAATTTGTTGCCTCCCGTCCAGCTGATTTCTTTAAGAAGGGCATCAATAAACTGCCACTGCGTTGGCAAAGATGCATTGATTGCATGGGTGATTACTTCGATTAATACAAATAAAAAATACATGAAAAAAATTCGTTTAAATTTTTTCATACAAAACGGCAATTTCATAGGTAAAGACCTAATATTATGCGTAATTCATTTTGAAATCAATTATTTAAATTTTTAATCCAATACCCGCAGTAATACCAAATTTGAGAAAAACATAGGTCATCAAAGGCATGCTGTATTATATTCGTAATACATTGCGGCTTTTACTTGGTGCGGTTGATGTGACGTTCAGTGTTAACAAATGATGAATATCAAAACAAGTGATACTATCGTATATCGCTTCGGTTTCGGAGTACAGGCTTTTATCATTTTTCTGTCAATTTTAGCGATTAGTGCACAAGATCTCAATTTAAAAGATTGTGGCGACGGAAAATAAAGATTGGTTCCCAACAAAACACTATTTGTTCGATACATTTTGAGAAAGAAAGCTTTGTAGAAGGGAAAACGCATCAATTAGTTAATTGATAACTAACGAGACGGGTTGCCACACGCGGCGGCGCCTTTGAATTTATTTGGTTTTCCCAACACTAAATAGTGCTGCTGCGTAGCACGCTTGGTTTTCATACAGATCGTGATACTTGCGTTATCTAGGTCTATCTAAATCTGTGGTATTAAATTTGCTTTGTGACATGTTGTGGTCAGTGAACATACAGTAACAGTTAGATATATAATGGCTACAGTCTAGTCTAGTCTGAATACTGTCCTTATTTTTATCTGAAATGTCTGAAGTTGTAATAAATAGGTACTTACTTGAACAGCTGGTGGCGATCCAGTGCCCAATTTTTCTTCAAGGAAATATATCCTCAGTTTCAAATGAAAGTTTTCTTTTCTTAAACCATTGAGCTGTTCTTCATATTGTTTCATGCTTATACCACTAGCGGTGGTGACATCTGTTGACATAATTATTGTAATTTTAGCATGTTACATTTTTAAGCGCATCGGTAATGAGGGAGGACCGCACCACGCTTTTTTAAAGTTCCGTTGCGAAATGACAAAAAAGTTACCCTTATAATTTCGCCCAGATTGTCTGTCTGTCCTTATGTCATCATCTGCCTCATCTGCCTAGCCTTTTCCCAACTATGTTGGGGTCGGCTTCCAGTCTAACCGGATACAGCTGAATACCAGTATTTTATATGGAGCGACTGCCTATCTGACCTCCACAAACCAGTAACTGGGTAATACGATACCCCTCGGTAAGACTGGTTGTCAGACTTTCGAGCTTCTGACTACCCGTAACGACTGTCAAAGATCCACAAATGACAGCCGGGACCAACGGCTTAACGTGCTTTCCGAGGCACGGAGTAGTCTCGGTATGTAAAAATGGTCACCCATCCACGGATCAACCCCGGCAAGCGTAGCATAACCTGATGGATCGACCCGTGCGGCTGTTATTATTTAGCCACGAACCCCTCCTCTCCTTCTCCTCTGTCTGTCCTTATGTATCACAGCCATTTTACTCGGAGACTATAAATTGACACTATATTCATGAAATCAGCTGTTCCATACATTTTGACTTTTTGACTGTGTAGGTATTGCACTTTTGTACTATTTTATTTAATAACATTATTAAGGTTTTAGGGTTTAAGGATTCAAATAATCAAATCAATTAATTTGCAAATGTCAATACAATTTGCCCTCCGCGGGTAAGTTTTATCGTAAAAATATATAGAAAAATATTTATAGAAGGCGCACTCCGCATTTTAGGTATGAAGCTACAACGCGAATACGCGGCGGGCTAGTTTTGTCGGACCAATTCAGTGAGCGTAACGTTGTCAGAAGAAATAAAGAGTTACGCGATAGAGAGGCAACTTCTAGTCTAGGTGAATATAACTGTAGGTAATTAGCGCTGCCTGTGCGAACTGAATTGCACTTTATTGTGTCGTAAGTCGCGTTTCATTTAAATGATTTTGCGGAATGAACTATCCAATGATATTAAATTAACAGATATGTTATAAGCGCGCAATCGTGAAGACTCGAAAACAATTGTAACGTTTTTACTTGTAGTGAAATGTAAAAATGAATGAAACGTGGGTATCTGTGCCGCTGCTGCGCGGAACACTTTTTTCGGTTGTTTTGTGAGTGTATAACATATCTGTTAATATAATATCATTGGAACTATCTGTATTAATCTGTGGTATTAGGTACCATTTCAGTGTATCAAAATAATTAGGCGTACGAACCATGCCCTTCAGAAGAGGGTAACCCCATTTCTTGTAGTTTTCGCGGGCTGGTACTGCAAATAAAACAGAATAAATAAATTATACATTTATATTAATAATATTGTTGGTGGTTGGCGATATAAAACAGAATAATGTATGTAAAGGCTCCCACAAACAGGCGCGATATCGCGGGCGCGACAAGGGTAGCGCTGCATATCGCGCCCGCGATATCGCGCTAGTATACACGTGCCTTAAAACGTAGGTAGGTCCTAAAAAAACACCAGTCATATGTAAGTAATTTGATAATTCACCGTTGTTTAGGGTTCCGGATTACTTAATAATTATGGCGAAATAGGCGCTTTTAAAAAAGTGAAACTTTCAAACTATGGGGTGAAATTAAAGGAAATTGTAGGGTAGTAGAACTAAAACCACTCTTTTAAATAACTCTTTCACTGTTAACACAGTTAGTTCTACTAAGTACCTATTTCCCTGAATTTCTAATATGAGTTATGTTTGAAAATACAGGTTACACTTATTTTGATTACGACCGCAGTAAAAACTTTGTTTTGCAGTTTCTTTGATATACAGTATGTCAGGGTAAACACCGTTGTCACTCAAACCTTAAACATGGGGAGTTGACTTAAAAATAAAAATAAATGAACCAGTAACAACAAAAAAAAAACCTTATTTTCATTAAAAGATTTTTAAAAGTCTCTATCCGACACCGTCCGCAAATGCATGGATACGCGCTCGAGAAACTTTAGTAGGTACTTAACTGTGACGGTCGCCGCCCGTCTACCTATACAACACATGAATAAATACACAATTACACATAGCCTGACCCTGTAACTTAACAACTTACCCTACATACTTTAGCTGGCTTAGGACAGGCAAAAATACCTAACTAGGTACCTTGTGTTGTGACGAGTCTACATATAAATTTGATTTTCGTTTCGGTCTTGAAGATCAACTGGCAGCTGCTGGTTGCCACGACCCTGAGCGTGAGCCGGCACGGTGAACTGGCAGTAAGTAGCTACGCATCCTTTGTGTGGCCGCCAAGATAGTTTCACGATTCAGCACAATTCTGACCTGAATTATCACTCTTATCGCCCGCGATAGCGTAAATTGCACTGTTCATAAGTGTCAGACATAATCACATAACAATTATTATTTACGCACGAGAAATGAGCGGGCGGTGCTACGCGACTCCGCGACACGGCTTTACATTACGCCGTGTTGAGACGCAAGTTGTTTGCCCTTGCGTATAGGGTGAAATATTCTTGTGGAAAAATGTAGATTTTCTTTAAAAAGAAAGTTGTTTTTTTTTCATTGATTTTACGTTCTATAAATGAAACCAAACCACTGGTTTCAAGGATAACGGTGTTTACCCTAACACCCTGTATAATAGGCAATCCATACTTATTTTCGCTTCCTATACAAAATAACATTAAGAAAGCGTAATGCTGGGGCTACATTTGTCGCGTTATCGCGAACTATACATCGCGCGCTCTATGTTGCTCATCAAGATGTCGAGCGGTGTGCGAGAGAGAGCGTGCGAAGTTTAGTTCGCGATAACGCGACAACGTAGCCCTAGCATAAATATCGCGTAATATAATCATCCCCACTAAGGAACTTTTCACGGTGCGTGGTCAATGTGGTCATGGACTCATGCATGCACGCATAATGTAGGTACTGTAATGTTTAAGTAGGTATTAATTTATTTCGACTGTATTGCAACGAGAGCAAAGTTGATATTTTTGGTAGGAAAATAGCGTCGTCGTCCGAATATTCCCGATTAGTAACACCTTGTCACAATCGGGAAAAAAATCCTGTTCGTTCAGTGTTGACGCATGCTAAAAAGTCAAGGCTTAGAAAAAAAATGTATATGCAGATTTTTTTTGTTAAAAATATTTATCAAAAATTTATATCAAAATTTCGACTTCACTATCGGCTTTAACACCCTCGAAAACCATGAAAACACGAAGAAAAATTAAAAAACATTCGTAACCGCCATCTTGGATTTACATTTTGACCTCACTGTCGGCTTTAGCAACCGACCTTGAAAACGACAATAATAAGTATTTTTTTATTTTGATGTTAATTCTTGCTAAATATTTTAATTAAAAAAAACTATTAACTGCTTATAAATATTTTTTTATGGTTTATTTTAAGTTTAAGTCGTAATTAAGGGCCGGTAGGAAGCAAAATTGCCTGTCTTCAATTTGATTTTTCATGAAATTGATAAGACTTAGGTGTAAAATAAAAATAGTATGAGTAACTACATGATATTTCCAAACTTTTTGTGGAACAGAAACACAAAATATTAAAATTTTCTCGATAAAAAAATATCACGAAGTTACCTCTAATTTTCACGTATTTTCGATTTGTACTTAAAATGCTAATGCCTATTACAATAAAAATTAGATGATTATATGTATTAAAACAAGGCAAAAAAAATTGTGTAGGCTTTTTTTTTTATTCCTTTTATTTTTGGTTTTATCACGAATCAAAGCTTGTAGGACTTACGACGTTCTTAGTTCGTGGAAGAAGCCATCTTCCGTCGCACATTACGGGAACTTCAAGCATATTTTTGTTTCACAAATCAGTCGGCGTCGCTCTGTTGAGACGAGAGGACTACGCTCAAGTTTTAGCTGCACTGAGATATTATTTATTTTCGTAAATAATATTTTCGTAATTTATCACATTCCACAAAAGAAACTGAGACATAGAAAACATGAAAAAAACACTAAAACCACTTCCAAAACGAATATTACAAGTGTTATTGATTGATAAATAAATAAATATCGAGTCTAAATAAACATATAAAATTCAATGTTGATATTTGAAAACTCAAGATGACATACATTTTATTTGACAGATTTTTGACTGGTATAGTAGCACGGAGTATAGAAAGAAGTAGGTAAAACTAGCGCCATTGCTCTGTATTGCGGTGAATTTTCTTGCGGAGAAAATTTACAACATAGCCAACGAGCCCATTCCACGTTCATTTGAAAGTTCGCACTGGAGATTAAATCTTATTGCGATTTACTCAGGATCCAAATTCGTTTACTCCCACTTTTTTTGACAAACTTCTTGTAAGGTGACCCTTAGACGAACAATTGGAGCGACTGACCGCCCCTAAATAAAACTTGTTTAGAATAATACCTTTATTCTTCGGTTATTGGTATAACGAACGAACTCGAACAGATTCCGTATGACTCCGGATTTTTAATTTGTCTGTCCGTGATGTCTTGTTTATATCTCTTTAGTTGACTTTTTTGTCGTAGTTGGGTTTTAGTTTTTACCTGACTACGGCGAAGCAAAAAGGAGGGTTATAATTTTGACCGGTTTCTATGTATTTATCTATGTCTGTTCCCACATATTATCTTCTAAAAGACTCATCACAATTTGACAAATGAGGTATCGTTGGAAGCTTCTTGATCGTCCGCTGGTCATAGGCTATATGAAGACACATTAAATTGAAAATGGCGCCCTCTAGGTGACATATCATGAACAACAAAAAATATTTTTGAATCATACCATGTTGGGTATCAAATGAAAGGTTTTAATTGGCACATTTCAAAAATATATATTATAACCCCAAAAAAAAACCGCGACAATCAAGACGTATATTGCCATATGTTTATGTTAACGCGTGGGATGATAACTGCCGCTTCACGCGCCGCCGCACCGTAAACAGAAAAAACGTCAGACGCGCCGCGTGACGCCACACTGCACGCGACGCGCCACGCCCCGCGTCTCCGTAAATGAGGCCTGAAGTTATAATGCAACTTGCCATGTTTTCAAAGCTACAATTTCAACAGTTACAAAGAGGGACCATACTAAACTTTCTACTAAGGGACTAGTTATAACAAGCGCCCGAGACGCGCATTTTGTACGCTGCGTTTCGGGCGCTCAATAAAATTGTATGAATTCCTATGTAACGAATTTTAACAAACGCTGCAGTCTAAGCGAGCGCCCATGCCGGGCGCCGTTAGGCCTGCACATGTCGCAACTTGCCACTCTCAACTTGCATCTCCGTTGTGCGATTTACAAATAAGACTGGGAGAAAATATGCCGCGGGCATTCCTGCTACGTGCGCCGCCGTGATGAAACGCCGCGTGTGACGCGGCTGTGCCATTCGCGGGCTCCGCCGCAAAAACGCTCCATTTCAAACAAACGCGTGTAAAATCGCGTCTCCGTAAACGCACTCATACAACGCCATATGTTTGAATTTAGTGCGAGCCGCGCCGCCCAAAGCCACGCGCGACTCCTCGCGTCTCCGTAAATGAAGCCTAACAGTGCCCTTGACGCTTGGACGCGAGTTCCTTTTTCACTATTTTTCCTTGTCATTTTCTCCGCATTAGTAATAAACTTAAAAGAAACACGGTTCAAAAGTTACAACAAAATGTGGAAATCTTGTTGCGTTTGACGAGTCCAAAACGCGCCGGGCGCGCGCCCGAAACACAGCGCCGGTACTGAGCGCGTACCTCGGGCTTTTGTTATAATTAGTCCCTTTGGTACTTTGGCACCCATTTACATAGATGAATAGATGTCAATTCTTTTAGTGGTGAAGCCGACAATCCTACATTTATTTCTTTTGTACAGAACTCGGCCTCTTTTTCACATGTTTCAAATGTTTTCGAAGGGGATTGTTCGCGTTTGGCGCAGGAAAGGTTTTCATGACACATGCCATATTCGTTGCACAATACACTGCAAAATTCATTATACGAATATTATTTTTTACTTGGGTATCACTTTGCACGATCTCTTTGCTTGGGTATTACTTGGTAACACAGTTTTCCACAAAGACGTCATTAGGTACAAATTGTACAAGGTCCTAAATAAAATTTGGTAACATTTAAATTTGAACTTTTTCACGTCAACATTGAGTTTCTAGTTCCAAAACATGAACATGATCTATAGTTCTGAATTCAAGCTTAGCGTATCGTATAAGCAAAATAAACTACAGAAGATTGAAATTCGAATTCTATAAACGTCAGACGAAAAGTTTCTGCTGGCGGGAAGGCATTGTGTTTTGTTTTCGTCGTGTTTAATGAGAGGGGTAGGTAAGGGTTGCGCGGGTGAAATATGATTTTTTGCTGTCAAACTACTCCCCCTTAAAGCATTTTGAAAATCCGTGTCGTCTTTATTTGAACTCCACTTTTCTAAACCTTTTACTGATTTTGACTTTTTAGCATGCGTCACACTGTAAACGAACGGAACTTCTTTTTCTCGGTTTTCAACAGTGTTAACGACAGGGGGTATGCATTACTGATCGGGAATACTCAAAAAAAAATCCCGTTCGTCCACACTGTGAACGAATGAAACCTTTTTTCGCGATCTTCAACAGTGTTGACGAGAAGGTGTTATTGATCGGCGAGAGTTAGTTAACTGATATTTGATTCAAAACCAATTAATATCTTTTTAACCGATTTCCAAAAAGGAGGAGGTTCTATATTCATAGCGTATGTTTTTGTAAATTTGTATTTATTTCCATGGATATTTTCGTCAAGTGTGGACGGATTATGAAAATTATCGGATATTTACCTATCAGGTCGTGGTGATTTTGTGTGGGGTAGCTAGCTACTACAACTAAAAAGAGAAAAATATATTTTTTAAACAATCGATTTCCAAAAGTTTTTTGTGTGAACTGTGAACTTTATAGAATTTTTTTCGTCTTTTCCTAAAACTAGCTAATTGCGTGACGGACAACGCACAGTGTGAAAGCCAACGCATAGACGCACAGTAGGTACAACAAATAACTTTCTGCGAAACTGTCCAGTTGTTGTAAGTTGAAAACTAAAGTAAAATATAGTGCTAACTGCTAATGTATTGTGTAATCCTAATCATCGGTTCAGGTTAAACTTGAACGATATAAACAAAATTGACATCTTTGTTGTATTTTTAGAGTTCCGCATTCTGTATCTAAACTTTGAAAACGGGACCTTGTTACTTAGCCTATGCCTTAAGTCTCCGTCAGTCTGTCAGTCATCAGTCTGCTATAAACAAAGTTGGACGTTTTTAAGTGTAATAGGCAGTAATTTGAGATTTCTAAAGAATACGTAGGTACTTGTTACTATGGCCTCTATCATAGCAAATAATAAAAACAACATGGAACCCTTACTGCACGAGTCCGACTCGCACTTAGCCGGTTTTTTTTCAGTAAACGTCAGACGTCAGTGTTACTTTTACCGTATACGAAACATGCGGTCTAAACCTCAGACCAAATAAAAAACCAACTTGCATTTTACGATTTTTTTACATCTATTTATTAAAACAGATGCCAATGCCATCGCTGCGCAGTTACGAGCTCTTACGATCGAGCAGTGGGAAAATGAAGTAATATTATTTTTAAATACTTAAGTAGTGTTTTTTTTTTGTTATTTAGGACATGTGGGTTTTCGAATGTGTATGTGTGTGTGTTTTTATGTTGGTATTAGGTAGGTACCTGTGTATTACTGCGAATTTATATGCTTACCTAAAGGGAGACGATATACCAGCTCCCTGTTTAGAGTTATGCATCCTAGGCAATGTTGCCATTTTATTTGTGGAAAATCTTGTTATATAACTACACCTTTAAATAAACATTTCACTAACAAAAATAACTATAGGTCTGTACCGAACACAGTAAACAGAACAAAACACGATGTTTAATGAACGCAAATCGATGACAACTGGAATTTATTTCTGTCGAATACCTAAAGTAACAGATAACGTGTTTATCACGATTGCACATCAAAACACTAGCAAGTGTGACAAAATAACTTAACAAAATTGTAAATAAACAATGGCGTAATGTAAATCACTTTGTGTTATATTTGACGTGGTACACGATAGGTTACTGAATTTAGGACGAATGGGATACGGGACTTCGAGTGGGATTCGGGAACGATCGCATATCATCGGGAGTCGCTGAGCGAGCTACGCAGATAGCCAGCATTTTGGTACATATTGAAGGGGGAATAGGAAAAAAGAAAAGAGATAGATGCTACGTTGTTAGACAGAGATAAATGGACCGAAGGCGGATACTGTGAACTACACATTATACAGAAATAGAAGTGGTGGCGCCATTAAGTATGCTGTCCCAAATTTTGAATTTACGCCTTACTTCCTGCATCCAGGCGATTTAACAAAATATAAGGTGACAATGTTTATAATAATTTATCAAATAAAATCATTAAATACCTACATGAAGTTAAAGCGGATTGGTTATAATTTCCTGAAGTTTAAAAAAAAGTATGTAGGTAGGTAGGAACTAGCTACTTTTTAGGGTTCCGTAGCCAAACAAAAACAAAACAATAACAGAACCCTTATAATTTCGTCATGTCCGTCTGTCCGTCGCGTCCGTCCGGATGTCTCACAGCCATTTTACTCGAAGACTTTATGCACTGTATCGATGAAAGTTGGAAAGAAAGGTGTATTTTGTGCACTGGCTCTGCTAAACAATGGTGTAGTGAAATTTCGGAAAAAGTTGTTATCAGTGGGACTCCCCATAGGTAGATGCCACCGAGGGATAAAAAAGAAAATCAATGCATTTGAGAATTGATGTTTTTGCATCCCTGCCTTTGGGGTTTGGTTCGATTCCAAATAAGATTATGAATTTATGATTAGGTACTATAAATCTATAATGATATAACTTTGATATTAAGTCGTATAGTTTTAGAGATGAGATATTATTTTCGGTTACAACCGCAGAAACAACATTGTTTTTCAAAGTTCTTTTCGAGATACTATGAAATAAAACCGTTTTTTTGGCGGTCGATAAAATAAATAATGAGCATGCGTAAATATTAGCCATTTTTTTTACGTTAGATAACCTATACATATAAGGTACCAACTATCAGCGTTCACATTACTAGCACTCCTGGTCGCCACCTCTAAGAGCCACCGCAGATCTGGCGAAGCGCTGTGTGCTTTCTCTGTCAAATAAAAACCGGCCAAGTGCATGTCGAACCACGCACAGCAAAGGGTTCCGTAGTTAGGATGAATTTATCCAACAAACTTAACATTGTAGCTGAAAAACTTTTATTCTGTATGGGAGACAAACATAGAACATGTTTTTGTAGGTTGGTCGATTATTACTCGGCAACTTGTGAAGCCTACTAAGCTGTGATAGTTTTACTTTTAATTTCGTTAATAATGTATACTACTGCCGTGATTTTTTTCACATATCCAAAACCAACCATTTAGCTGGCAGAGGGGAGGACTCTTGACTATAGCAAAAATTAGCACTCTTATAACTTAATATTTCGAAAACGGATCCCTGAATCCAAAAATGGTTTGACAAACTCACATTATTTTTAAACGACCTTCCCAACGATAACCCACAATATGGGATTGACGAGAAAATAAAAACATCCCCACTTTACGAGAGACTCTTAGTGCTAGTAGTTTTTTAGGGTACACACGCCTACACATCAAGCTATACATTTCCAGTATAAGCTGACCTCGCATTGTATGGAAATCGTATACAATGCGAGATCAGCATAAACTGGAAATGTATAGCTTGATGTGTAGCCGTGTGTACCCTAAAAAACTACTAGCACTAAGAGTCTCTGAGCTAAGCCGCGGACAGGCGGACAGACAGACAGACGGACATGGCGAAACTATAAGGGTTCCTTGTTGACTACGGAACCCTAAAAAGAGGAAATAAGGTCCAAATCGTCGAAAACAAAGAGCTGTCAGTGTCTGGCACGCAGATTAACTTCTGTCTTCATAGTTTTCACAGTGAGACATTGCTATGCTATGCTGCGCTTGGTATTTCACCAGCCCCCTAAGGTGCTCCTACTTATTATATGTATATACTATGTAATTAGATATTGGAATAATTTATTGTAGTTTCCATCCAGAAGAAGTATGCATTAATTATCTCCTAATATCTACATTACATACTTCTAGAAGTAGGTATTTAACTCACTGAAAAACATAAAGCATTTTTTTTTAATTTGCTGAGCTGCCGGAAAAGGCTTCTTTTAAAAAAAGGACTCTATATACTGAATGGTAGTGTAGCAGATAAGAATTAAGCATTGAAATGTTAGGTGGTCACATTCCATTCCTGGATAAACTACAAGCAATTGAAAAAAACCGGCCAAGTGCGAGTCGGACGCGCACGAAGGGTTCCGTACCATTATCTATAAAAACGGCAAAACAATCACGTTTGTTGTATGTGAGATAAATAATTGTTTTATTTTTAATTTAATTATTTATTTTTAAAGTGAATATGTAACTAAATATTCTGTGAATATTTCAAGCGTCTACCTGTTGTCGTTTTCAATATTGAGCAAAAACGAGCAAAAAAATAACGTTTGTTGTATGGGAGCCCCCTTAAATATTTAATTTATTCTGGTTTTTAGTATTTTATTTTATTTTTATTTCTTTGGGACAACAAACAATTGCGTCATAATGCTTAATACTACTACATAGATTAAGGAACATTTAGGTAATAACGCAACCAGCACCGTTATCCACAAAATAATTTAGTAAAAAACTTAATTAGGTACAAGCAAACTTAAGAAAACACAAGATTTAACTATGTGATTGTGTGTGATGTGATTTACACAACACTTAGTAAAAGGTGAGACAAACTTTTAACAACCGACTTTGAAACCAAATTAAATTAAACAAAATTGAAATACGTCCATTTCGGCGTGAACCTCATTCGAAAGAAAACTTACGAAGCCGGTTAAGAATAAACAACCAAATCTGTGCAATCTTGACATTATGAGGAGGTGTGAACAATTTTTTCACAGATGTTTCCTGAATTGTGCAAGTGACAAAGCAAACAAGTCAACATCAGCAAAATTATCGTTGTAACTTTTCATAATACGCCTTAAAGGAGCTCGTTCGCCTGCGTTAGTCCTGCACGGTTTGGGGGTAGGGCATGCAAACCCTCGTTTCCGGTTTTGGTAAAAACCGGAAACCGGACAAAATTTACCGATTTTTTAAAACCGGGTTTGAGAGACAAAACCGGCTTTAGCTCCGGTTTTCCCGTTATTGAATTATATTTTATTTAAATCAACTTTTTTCGAACGCACTCAAGAAATATTCAATTTAGAGTCATCAAATATAACCAAACGCAACCTAAACCCACTTACACTCCTCCCTCCGCGAGCCCCGCACATAAGCTACGACTACTGGGCCTTGCGCTGAGTTTTGTTTATGACGAACCAATAAATAACAGCCTAATTTTAGCCATGCCTTGGAGCTTTCTACCGAATACTGAAACCAAGTATAGTACTCTGAGGGAAAGTGTACACTATCCATACTAATATTATAAATTCGAAAGTAACTCTGTCTGCCTGTATGTTACCTTTTCACGCCTAAACCACTGAACGGATTTCAACAAAATTTTGTAAGGAGATAGATGGCATCCTAGAGAAGCATATAGGTACTTTTAATAGACATAACACACGGGCGGAAGCTAGTCATCCATATAGGCAGGCTAATTGGGAAAAAATAAGTATTATTGAACTGTTACAACGAAAGTTAATAAAATTAGTATGGGACCTCGGAAGCATGGCCTACCAAACCAAAAACACGAATCATCATAATTATAGGGGGAGCAAAAAAAAAGGCGTAGTCGAATTGAGAACCTCCTCCTTTTTTAAGTCGGTTAAAAATTAATGGGTAACATCCTGATGTTGCTCCTATAATGTTAAGTGAAGGAGTACACATATTTGAAAACTGTATCCTGTATCAAGTAGATGTAAGTACATAAAGTTAACAACTAAGCCAACTATTTTCTACTGCTCTCAAACTCTTGGAGAGTTGTTAGCCTTTGTAGGCTTTTTTTCGAAAAAACTCTAAATGGTCTTGAAACGGGCCTTCTGGGAAATTAATAATCAAAGGGAAATGAAGAAATTTGTGATCTTTCCCTAAATTCCTTTTCTGAACCACTTCAATCTTTATACATACACACTCATAGTGTAATGCTCTGGGAGATCAGGTCTAATTGAAATCAGTTTTTTGTGGAAATGAGCAGGATGTGTACACTGTTTTGAAAATAAGCCAAGAAAATCAGTTTTTACAAACCAAATGTTCTGTCAGAGGGTCGTCTCAATTCTTGTTGTGTAAAATAGAACATTATGAAACTAGGACCAACTTGCTTCATAATAAGGTTAGAGGATCGTCATAATGTAGATGTTCAAGTTGACCCTCTGACTTGGTATTTAGAATATTTATGCAAGTACTCACATAGCACCAACTTCCGCAGGTATTAATTCAGCCATTTAAATTTGATGTTTCAGTTTTGATTATTATATGTAGTCAAATGCCGCAAATACAGCTGAAAAAAACAGCAGGATTGAGTTTACAAAATAACAAAACTGTTCATCTTCAATGAAAAAATAAGCTCCTCCCTAAACTGCCTGTTAGTAAATAAAGAGCTTACACGTCTGTTGGATCATAGAAATGTTATATTCGCAATCACTATTATTTAGCCCTAGTAAAAAGCTAAGGATTGTCCACCTTTTTTAAAATTCTCCGTTGTACAATCACAATAACTTCACTGTTCACTTTTCAAGTTTTCAAACGGACAACAAGACGTTGTACCTACTTACATTGCGTAACGCTAGATACACACGCTCAACGCTGACATGCAGTGACTATAGTGCCAACATCCAGCAAAGAGATTGATATAGTATTTACTAATTCCATGGACGCCAAGGATTTCAAAATCTGTGTGTAAACTAGCACTTCGCCCGCGACCTCCAACGCATGGATTTCACTTTTTCAATTATTTTCGTCTCACCATAGGTTAGGAACGTAAATATTGGCTAAAACTGCCGCGCGTGAGAAGCTTCAATTCAAACTCAAACTCAAAGCATTTATTTCAAATAAACCAAATATAGGCACTTTTGAATTGTCAAGGGTCAGTCAGAAAGATGAAGCTAGAGTCTGGCAAACGAAAGTTGATCCTGAAAATACCCGCGGAATTTAAAAAAACAACACTGTTTATCCTGTACATAATGCGATATGACGTGTTGATACTTGAATTTTTATTTTATTTAAATGAAATTAAGTTTCAATTACCAACACGTGTTCCCGCACTATGTGTAAGGATAAACAGTCTTGTTTTTTTAAATTTCGCGCGTGTTTTCAGGTTCAACTTTCGTTTGCCAGACTCTAGTTGACTACCAGTAAGTGCTCTGTATAATTGACCATTCCAAAGCGTAGTAGGTTTCTATGGAGAAGAACGGGCATGTCTTCATGTAGAACGCCTTTGCAAAATGTTATAGCTAGCAGACGCCTCCTTGCTTTCGAAAAAAAAGGAAAAAACTCTATGAAAACAGATCGAGCGAAGCGAGCTCGGAACTTAATGCTCCCCGACTCAGACTGGTTAGGTTTTAAGGGGATGACAGTGGCTCAAGTAAGCAAGCGAATGAGTCCGCTTCATTTCCTTCGTGTACAGTGGGTGATAGCGGTTTTTAAGTTCGCGACCTTACTCGGCAGAAACCATAGAGATATAATAATTTATAATATAGAGTGCGCGCAACAAACTAGAGTCTGGCAAACGAAAGTTGAACCTGAGAACACGCGCGAAATTTAAAAAAACAAGACTGTTTATCCCTGTACATAATGCGATATGACGTGTTGATACTTGAATTTTTATTTTATTTAAATGAAATTAAGTTTCAATTATCAACACGTGTTCTCGCACTATGTGCAGGGATAAACAGTCTTGTTTTTTTAAATTTCGCGCGTGTTTTCAGGTTCAACTTTCGTTTGCCAGACTCTATGAACAGTAGACACTGGGTTTGAACAACACGACGTTCCTCACCACACTCACTCATTCATTTGTATGTCACAGTGAAGCGGTACAAAATGTTAATTTGAGGTGTTGGGACATTCAATCATTTTCCTCTCAAGCGTCAGAGGCCTGGGCGCCACTGTCGCAGATTTTATGGCACCGCCCTCAAAAAAAGTCGGTTGTCGTTTTTGTAGCACCTACCTCCATAAAGTAATCTTTTTTTTATGAAAAGCTACGCAGTGAAACTTCCCAAACCTAAAACTAGCCCTTACGACAAAAATTATACGCCATTTCAGTCAAATGCCACAGCCACAGCGGTGCAAGTGGCTTTTCGACGCCAAGCCTTTATAAAGGCTGAGGGGAAATCTTAATATCTCCTAAAATATAAGGACTTTTTTTTGTGCCTTTCACATTATTTTCATGAGATTAGTGTGTAAACTTGACCAAGCTGCAAAAAAAAGTATTTTTCAAAAACTCACGAAAACAGGTACAACACAAATAACATTTTTTCAAGAAATCAACTGTCAACAATACTACCGGAAAAATGTACTCTGTGAACAATATTACGTCTGGGCTGTCAACTGTCATCAGGTGTTTCATATTTGAGGTTATGATTAATTGATTATGACTATGAGTCCTCCAGAGTCCTCTGTATAGAGAAATCTACCATTTTTAAAGAAAAAATAATCTCCTCACCTGTTTTATAACACTATGGCACTTTCTTTTAACGTCCGTGCTTTAGTCGGAAGATTAATGTTGTCTGATTTTCGTTCTTCTTTTCGCTTTTACTCAGATCAACAAGATGGATCTAATGAAGAACAAAAAGAAATTGATCCTGCCAAGGATAGAACCAAAATAGTTCCTGTTGAAACTAGCATAAAATATATGCAGAGCAAAGCTTATCAGCAAACTTACGGCGAAAGTGCAGTTTGGGCCTTGTATCGTCGTAACCACAAGGGTGGTTTTGCCCCAAGGAAAACAAGGAAGTCCTGCGTCAGAAACGGTGTGATATCTACCGGGAATCCTTGCCCCATTTGTCGAGACGAATACCTAGTTTTGGATCACAGGAATACAAAACTCCTGGAGCAGTTTATATCTGAGTACACTGGACAGGTATGCCATCATCATCTAATATTTACCTATATCATTATCACTATCCATGGCCTGACTTAACCTGCTGCTGGCCATAACCAATCTCCATCCATAATATACCAACCAACAGTTTGAAAAGTTGTGTTGAATCACTTTGTTACTTGAACAATCATATTACATTGCAAGTTGTACAAATAAGAGTGGTCTGTTCAAATTCATGAGACTTATGATTATGACATTAACAAGCCAAGTTTAAAAGAATCAGTAAGTAACAAGTTTTAAGCTATGAATTGGCAGTGGCACTTTTAATTTAATATAAAACACTAGCTTTAACCTGCAAAATTTCACCTATTTATATATAATTTTCTTTTGTAGATTTTGAATTCATATTCTTTATGGCACCTCTTTAGATAGAGGCCAAATATGTTTGATATTCGCATAGCTCATGAGCTATGCGAATATCAAACATATTTGGCCTAGGTCTTAAGGGGGAGGTGTGATAATTAATTTGCTGTTACAATGATTAATAGATATCTTGATAAATTAAAACATACAAATTATACTGATCATGTAGTATTACTGACTATGTAGTATGTACTGTGAATATTCTATTACACCATTGAATGTCAAAAACAAAGAAATACAACTGATTCTAGTTGCCCACTCACAATGACATTCTGTTTCCTACCAAGAGGGCAATACGTTACTCCTACATTAAGTTTTGTATGAACACTTCTTTTATGTTAATATCTTTATGTAAACAATAATAATGACATAATTACATTTTTTTTCCAGATACTGGATGCTTTCAAAACTGGACTTTGCCAAAAGAAACATAAGGAGTTATTAGTTGCCATTGAAAGAGCCTGGGATCACGGCCACCTAACTTATGATGTGCCATTCAGGGAATATAATTACAAATTATACAATAAAAATGCTAATTCTGTTTAAATCAGTATAATAATATATTTTTAGGTTCATAAATATAGATATATAGTTGATTGAGCGTTTTGATTGCACAAATATTTTATTAGGAAGCCCCGAAGTTACCTTATGGCACTATTTTTATTAAAACTAGATAAATTTTATTGGTTGTAAATAATTATTTTCTTACTCTTATTCAAAGAACCTTATATTATTTAAGTTATTAAAATCTGTTACTTAATTAACTTTTATGTATCTCAATTAATTTTGTTATATTTACTAGTTTTGTTTCTGTTGTTAGTGAGCAGCTTGCTCTAGTGTCTGTAAGGTATTACAAACGAATGAGGAACTACTGTCACTGCAGTAATGTCTATTTTGAACTTTTAAATAAAGGAGACCCTGCCCTGGGATTAAGATGGATGGACCTATATGTTTATCATATCCCAAGGGTAGTCTTTCCACAGTTTCTATGTCCTTCTTGCTTGATTCAGGTTCATTTTGGTTTTGTATGGCACAACAACATAATCATTGTAACAATTTGTGTTTGTAATACCTATGCACAATTTATGAATAAGGAGTAAATTGCTATTATATTTCGTCTGCAATCATCACATACATGCACACTGTAGTCATAGATTTAATCTTTTTTTGAGTTATGTAAAAGTATCTAGTAATTTAGATCTGTTTCTTTGAAGTAGCAGTTCTCTTATAAGTGCTGATTTTTCTCGTTCCAAAACTGTTATCCTCTCGTTTTTTTTGTTGACTTCCTGAAAAGAAGAAAACATGATTAAATCAGCAGTCTTCAATTGTATGTCAGTTTTCCTGTGAGGTTTGTCTCTTCTGCCTGCCCAAGTGCCTATGTCCATGTTACTATTCAATTCTCCCCTGTTTAAATGTCGCGTTATCGGTATTATGTTCCCTCACACTTGGTCGACCTCGCTCCCTTCCATCCAGTGAGCGCCTTTCTTTTAGGCCTTAGTGAATTTCTTTTAGCCTTATAGGGTCACCCAGCGTGAAGCAAACGGTTTAGCAAATTAGCATAGGTATGTGTAGCTAATTAAAATTGACTCATACCTCTGAAAGCATACGATTTTGGGAGCGAAGTACGGCCGCATTGTTAGGCGTGGCGGTAGTTCCGGTCGCTGATAGCGATGACGCGGGTAACGCCAAGTTCATATGAAGCGACAGCTGCCCATGCCGCCAACCAGCTGCTAACGCTCCCAATTGGCGATTGAGTTCCAACACCCGTGCTTTTAGTAATTCAAGTCGCTCTTGATGTGCCTCACTCCAGGGCTCCTGAAAGACGAGCAAATATTATCATTAAGTTTTCAAATGATTCAACAGTGGTCGACAAATAAGGTTTCCTTAGTTCCCCCTAAAAAGTTTCAAGATTGGACTTTTGCACTGCGCTTTTATACGGGCTCCTAGTTCGATACGGAGTAAAAGTTTGAATAAAATGATGGAAAAATGAGTAAGAGGTTTTTGTACTAAATAGTTCTATTTAACTTGGCCATATCTAATATTTAAATAGCTAAAGTATTAATTCGTATTATTTAGGATCTAGGCTACCAGGAAAGTAATAATCTTTAACAGCGCGCCCCGCGGTGATCTTGGGCGGTGTGGTTCTCCACGAACGGTACCTAATAGAGCACTTAGTAATTGTATTGGTCATCGTGATCCCATTATAAATTATGGTTCATTTTTCATTCGTGTAGGTATATACCGTAGCGATGTAGGTACTGATCGATACGTTGACATAAAAGGCATTACCGTTGAAAGTTTGAAACCAAGGACTCGCCAGGCGCGGTCCGAGGGGGGGGATCCTGGGGGTCATGACCCCCCCGAAAACAATTCAAGCTATTGAGAGACTGAATGATTTACGTGCTTTCCTAACTAAAAAATGTAGGTACTTGAGCCACAGTGACCCCGATAAACAAAAAAAAGTTTTTAGAGTACTTTAATTCAATTAGGTAACTATTTCCCTAAAAATATTTTTCGGCACCAATGGTGACCCCCCCCCCAAAATCTTGGGCGGCGACCGCGCCTGAGACTCGCAAAATCACCTAAGTACTTACTCGCTGAAGCATTTTGATATACGTTTGCCGGATCATTGATCGCAGACTTTGACCAGAACATAGGTACCTACTATGTGCGTTATATGACTTATTGGGTAAAGTTATTACCAGCGATTATTAAAAAATAAAAATTATATCGCGGATTAGGTACTTACGTAACTATAACTATCGTAGTTAGATAGCAGGTATTTACCCACACTCTACGTCTTATGACACTAATCTCAAGTCTCAACAGCTAAGTAGGTATAATTGTAGGCCGCAGATCTAGATTTGTCCTGTGGCGGGAATCGAACCCACGACACGCGAGTACTATGCGACATCTCGGTAATGGTTAAAAAAAAAAGTTATAATTCAAAGTGTCAGTATAATCGATTTTTAGATTTACATCATTTATGTAGGTACCTACCTATTATGATGTTTTGGTTAGCCAAGACATCATGATGTGAATAAGTATATGAACATGTTGCGCAATTATAAATGCTGACTTGTCTACGTATAAATATGAACTTACTTCATTCGAGAATATTACACTATGTAAGCAAAAAAACTTGTTCGACCATGACCCGAAAACTTGCCTATAAATATTATTATTTAATTTGTACGTTAGGCTAGGTTTATTAAAATAATGATAAATAAATAAGTACGTTAAGTATGTAATGTCCCTTTTGTATCATATTTTTATGAATTTGAATTGACTGGGAAACACCAAAATTTTCTTGAAGAAATAAGTAAAACGAGCAGCACAGAGCAGTATGTATTTAGGTATTGTTTAGTACTTAGTTAGGTATTATTTATATTCTCAAAGAAAATCTAAACCACATTGAAAATAATAATTACTTACCACATAAGCACCCATTCTGCCCGCGTAGCGCATTTTTTCTTGAACTTCTGCTAATTGTTTTAAGTACCATTCTCTTGCTTCCTCTACTGCCGATAAGCCTTGCAGTAAAACGTCCTTTTCCTGTTCTATCTGTTTCATTCGTTTTAAAAGGTTGTAGTCTACGCCGTTGTGTAATGTATGACGTCGAGGTTCCCGCCGCCGAGAGACGCGCCGCAATTGCGACTGCGTCTCGTTCGCTGATCTGCCGTCACCTAAGCCTCGGCTCTGTTCTTCTACGGCTCGGGACATTTCTTCGAAATCAATCTTGTCAACCGATATTTCTTCAGTGTCAAACACAGTTTCTTCCTCCGATTTGTAGCTAGATTTTGATGTTTCATTTCTTTCTGTAGATTGCTTTTCAAGTCTTGGAGGTTTAGGGGGACCATAAACTCTCCGAGAACCATCATGTTTAGAAATAGACACCGTTCCGAGGTGACGAGGCTCTTGAACCAATACATCCTTACGTCCTATTAACTGAGGCATACTTATTGTTCTGTGCTGTGACGAACTTTCAGAGCTTTTTAAAACTAGCCAATTTCGGTCCATGTTTTGTGTATCGTTTACATCCAACAACGGTGCAGAAGGTGGTCGGTGTGTTTGAGAAACTATTTGAGCATGTAAACCTGTGCTATCGACATCGTCACTAAATCGATCCTCTTTACCAGAAGAGCCTTCAACTTGATTACGTAACAGGCATATTTTAAGGCCAGTACAGAACCTTTCGAATGTTAGCAGGCCATCGTGAGACGCTACTTTCTGCAAGCTTTCGATGACACCACGAGGCAAACCTCTAGTGCGATCGTCCCTCCAACGATTTTCTATATCCGTGAGTTTTACATATCCAGTGTGTTTGTCGTCCATAATATCAAACAAAGTTCGCATCGCCGAAACAAATTGTTTCGGTAAAGATTCCATATTTCTGGAAGAAGCACGATTCATGATGATATAATTATAGTCCTCACCAAAGTAGTTAGGGAGGTAACTATTTCACATTTTAAATTGCACCCAGTCGTTGTCCATCTTATAAATAGGTACCATAATATATTATTTAATCTTCACCAAATCACAACAAATAAATAAGTATTTCCAAAAGTGCACTTCAACGTCACACTGAACTAGCGGAATAAAAACATAAACTTCGCGGATATTATTTTATATTCTTGAAATCGGATTCCAATAGTTTTATTATTACTAGGTACTTTATAAGTACATAATAGGTATGTATTAAACACGATAAAAAAAAATTGTTTTGCAGAGGGTTCGATTAGGCAGCCACTTTAACATACAGCGCACGGAGCACCATCGCCGTCTGTTGTTTGGCCACATGCATGAGGACAAAAATCTGACCGTTTGTCAAACGGTACGTATGTATGGTGGGCGAACCAATAGGCCGCTGGGAGGGAATTTGCGAGAGATAATAGCCTACGAGTGCGAGCAGGAGAACCGGTCAGACGACATTTCGGTCACTTCGCCACCGAGCGAGCAGGCTGTGGAGCAGGCAGGTAAGCTGAGCGTAGGACGCCGCGTGTTGTTGTAGTCTTTACCTACTTCGTGGTGATATTACCTATCAGGTGAAAAGTTATTATAATACATTAGGTAGGTAGGCTTACCAACACTTCATAGGTAAAGTAATACCCAATGTTGCGTTCTGTAAAACTATCAAACAGTGTAGATTATTTATTAGGTACATAGTACGTACCATAGGTATGTTTCCATATAAGTGTTAATCGAGGACATTGACCGGCAACGCATTTTGCATAGGTACACACGGCTACACATCAAGCTATACATTTCCAGTTTATGCTGATCTCGCATTGTTTATGATTTCCGTACAATGCGAGGTCAGCATATACTGGAAATGTATAGCGTGATGTGTAGCCGTGTACCTACCTTCCTGCTTATTAATGCTTCTACGTTGTAATTTTGTAATTATGCGTAAGAGGAATCGTACGTAGATAGGTAAACCATCCAATTTGGTTGACATAGTTTTTTGGTCACGAATCTAATAGAGATAATCTTAGGATCGATTGGTATTAGGTATTTTATTTGCGTCATAAAATAATGTGAGGAAAGCCGTTTTTGTTGCTGTCCGTACCATTTTTAGGGTACCGTACCTCAAAAGGACGACTATGGTGACGTGTGCTACTTTGACTTGAATGCAGTTTTGCTGGACAAGCTTGACAGACTACTCAACAACTGTATCCGGTTCATATTCAACCTTAGGAAATATGACCATGTGTCGAGCTATAGGTCTGAGCTCAAATGGATGTCCATTCGCCAAAGAAGAAGTTTGCGTGCTTTGACCACGCTTTACTCCGTTCTCAACTCTCCCACTCCTCCTTCTTGTCTTGTGTCTCACTTCCAATATCTGTGTTCTTCACACACTAAGTCTCTGCGTTCTTCTAACAATCTTCTCCTACTCTGTCCTTCTCATACTTCTGACTTTGTTCATTCTTCTTTTCATATTCAGTCCATTCTTCTTTGGAATGCGCTTCCTCTTGATATCAGGACGGCCATCAGTCGTTATGCATTTAAGCGGAAACTGCGGAGTTTTTTTTCAAAATAAATAGAGTAGAGTCATGTCATCACCTCTCTCCCTTGAATTTGTATGTTTTATATATATATATATAGTATTTATTATAGTAAATATGTATGTAAGTATATGTATCATAAGTTTATAGCTTATTTATGTACTGTAAACCTGTTTTATCTTTATTGCAATACGATATACTATATATTTTTTTCTCTTTGTTCCTCTCAATTAGAGCACCTGCCATCTAATCTCTTCACCACCCTTGGTTGACTGGTAGAGAATGCCTCAGGCATTAAGTCCGCCTTTGTACCTTTTTTGTGCGAAAAGTTTAAATAAATAAATAAATAAATAAAAGGAAAAAACCTAACCCATAAAGGATCACTCGTGGGTCTGTCCCCGTCTGTTACATCACTCACAGCCACAGCCAATTTGCTCTGAATCCAATGGACCAAATACGTCTGTGACCCAAACACGGACACGTACACACGGCTACACATCAAGCTATAAATTTCCAGTTTATACTGATCTCGCATTGTATAGAATTTCCTTACATGCGAGATCAGCATGGAAATGTAGGTATAGCTTGATGTGTAACCGTGTGTACCTAAATAAATGAATTTTGAATATGGGGGTCACTTTTGGGGGGAAAACTAGAAAATTCAAGAAAAAGGCTTTGCAAACTGAACCGTGTGGAACCTTATTGCGAGGATCTGAAATTCATTTTTTTATAATTTTAAAATAAATAAGTAGGTACTTACTTTAAAAATCATGAAGATTGACCGCCCAAATCTCCGAAACTACTGAGCCTAAAATTTAAATAAAAACCCGCCAAGTGCGTGTCTGACCACACACAATGTAGGGTGCCGTAGTTGGGATGAATTTATGCCAAAAACAAACTTAACATTGTAGTTGAAAAACATCTATCACCCGTAAACGAGCGTACTTAAAGTACGCGGTCTTTAAGTTCGCAACCTTACTCGGCTCGCCGTCGGTGACACACGTGGAGCTTTCTGAGAATTTCATTGTCAACGCGGCTCGCGGTGGTTACAGACGACGAGCCAGGGCGGACTACAAGCAAAATTTTAAATCTGTTGGATCGCCGACGAACTTACTCGGCAGTTTTAAAGTCCGCGTACTTAGCATGATACACGGACACGGGCGAGTAAGCTCGCCGAGCCATAAGACTTGCTCGCGCGTCTATCACCCCTTTTAGTTGTACCATATAGTATTTATTAATTCCATGGCTAACAACCACTATATGGCATAGACAAGTCATACGCTAATGACATCGACATGTATCATGCATGACATAACATCTGTCTTTATTTGTACAAGTTTTTTGATTCCCATTCCATTCCAGTTTCATTCCAAAAATCCAAATCCAATAAGTTTCCACAACTAAAAATCCACCCTGACCCACAAACACGCCAATTAGGGTTATTTAATATTAGCCTGATTAAAGATTACCGATAAACTACCGCCCTACGCAATTATAGTCAAACGAAATAAATAAATAAAAACATGAGTAATGCAGAAATTAAAAGTGATTTATCAGAAGTTAACGAAATAAATGGAAACGTAAATCAAGATAAAGTGCGCAAAGGATGGGTCAAATTCGATGACGAATCTCCAAAAACCACAGAAAATGCAATACTACCAAGTGTATTACCCCCAGAGGGAGCGAGTACATCTGCAACACCTGAATCTGCCGCTGTTCTAAAAACAGAAACAGTCCATATTAATTTGGAAAGAGGTGACAAAAATGTTGAGCCCATAACATTAGGGACATTATCTAAAAATGTCGAGTTTGTCAATGTTCGTCAAGGTTTCTGTAAGTATTGTGCATGTTCTAGACCAGAATATAATCAAAACATTAAAATTTTGATGCTAAACTTATAAATTATAATTCTTATAGCTAATGGTGACATTATTGTCACTCTACTGCCTGTAAATACAAAATGGCCTTGGGTGACAGCAGCACACTTTCGACCAGAACTTGTACCTGAGGAGTTAATGGCGCAAGGTTTAACTGTAAGTTGTTAATATCATTTGATACATACATACATTTGATACATACATATGAAGATTTGTAAACCTAAAAACAGTTTGTGTTTTGGCATGATTAAAAATCGTTTGTTTATTTCAGCTCACAGTTGAGGAGTATGTTCATGCGATGGAACTGCTTATTAATGATGCTCGTTTTACATTGTACAACATATGCTACAAACGTGTGCTTGTTTGTTGGATAACACTTGCATTCCTTGTGCTGTTAGCACTTTTGTTTTCGGGCCTGACTGGTCTTATGTTATTTTCATTGGGTGTATTATGGCTGATTCTTAATGCAGCTGCAATATTTTTATGCATGTGGATAAAGTTGAGATTATCAAAAGGATTGGAACAATGTCTGGCCAGAGTTAACAAACTGCTCAGTAAACATAAATTGATTCTAGCTCTAGATGATAGAGGAAAAATTTCATGTCATAAAGTGAATCTCTGCTTTATATACTTTGATGCTGGACCTTGTATTGCACATATACAACAGTTCATTGAAAGTGAAGAAGGTAAAACAATAATGCAGGGCTGGGAACAGAGGCTTGATGTACCAACAAATGATATTGTGATTCAAGGAACCCAGTCAACCAGACTGTCCAGAAAACAGGTATGTATGTTTTGTTGGTTCAGTAACTAAACAGTTTCATAAGAGCTATATGAATACATATCCTATTGAACAATACAGTTCACACTGAACTGTAGTGTTCAGCTGAAATAAAATATTAAAAATATTGGTGGTACACAAAATAGTTACTTATTAGAACTTGGATACATAACAGAACTGTGTTTAGTTTGAAGTTAATTTTGCCATACCTAAGCATTCTAATGTTATAAATTCAAATAATTAAACCCAATAACCAACACAATTTTATTAACAGCACTTATTAAAATTTGAGTTAACCAAGTCACGAACAACATAACATGATTTTTGGGAATTGATATGCATGTTGTCTTATTGCTTAAGTATTTACTGTACATGGTTTTAGATTTTGCTTTATACTTATTCAATATTATTTTCTTTTCTTTATTCAATAACCCAAAGTTAAGAAAATTAAGCCATGGTTTTAGTGTTAACTGGATGAGGAAATTTCTTTAAAACTAACTGTAATCAAAATAAGAATGATTAAGACTGACTCATATACAATTATTATGTTGGTAAAATTAATTTTCTATAAAATTATCTTTAGTAACTTACATCAAATTAAAGTTATATTTGTGAATGTAATGTTCTGAAACATTAATGTGAAGTTTGTATGTATGACCTAATTCTATTCTTATTTTGATCTCATAGTTTGGTCAAAAACAAAAGTCGAATATTACTGTTTACTAGTATTGACACATAAATTTTAAATACAATTTTTGTTATGTTATTTTACATCTTTGATTATGTCAAAATTGACTTTTGTTGCTGACTTTACTTACTCAGAGCATATGGTTGTATGTAATTAAAATCTTGTAATTTTGCATTTATCTGAAAAAGGAGGGAGTTAATCTTTGCTTTGCTCTGCGCTGTGCTGCTAGTTTCAAATTTCTGTAGTTAAAGTATTCCCCATTTGTTCATTATTGTTTTATTACCCAAAAAAGTGAAGGATCTAAGTAGGCAACTACTTTTACCTTTAGTAGTTACACATATTAAGTTCTTTTCTCTCTCTATTCAATAGATAGTGGAATGTTTTATGTTTGTTACCCATCTGTGGCCAATCCCAAAAAGAGGTTAATATTTTTTTAACTACTTATCCATTTTTTTTCCTAACTGTTATCATTATCGATATTTTATTGTTGACGGCTTCAATTCTTTCCATTGTTTGGACCTAAAGATCAAACAACTGAAATTTTATTAAAGGAGAAAAAGATAAAATTTGTTAGAAACCACCCATTGCCCACTAGGTTCTAAAATTGGCCAGTAATGATAAAAATAATTTTGATTATCTTGGTAAACCAACTAATAATCCTACAGTTGTCAGTGCTAAGTGAATTCTATTAGTTATATAAGTATAGTTTTCCACTGGTATTCTACCCATCCATATGTATACATAATTGATTGCATTGTGAAAGTCGTGCAACACTCCAGATTTAAATAATAATCCGGATGATTGCGAACCTGCGTTAAATACGCACATGTTGTCTCTTTATTACTTTACTTCCAGAAAATGTAACTTTGGATCCTTCTCTTTCTTAATGGCTTCGTTTATTACTATGTACATAGTATATGTACATTCGACTGCACGTCCCTGGTAACATTGGCATAGAGCTGTCCTGGCGTAGCACGGAGTTTTAATATAATAAGGGGCCAGCCCATCTTTGTTTTGTTACTACTGACGTGCGGCCTACTGTACCCTAACGAACTTAGCTTTAACACATAATATGGTTGGTAGATGTAGTTTTTGGTGGGTAAGCAAGGCATACGAATGTGCAGGGTATGGCAGAGCAAGTGTACCTCCGGTACCTGCAGCGGTGGGGGAAAGACTTCCTGCGCCGCCGGCTCGACTGGACTCTTGACGAGGAAGGCGGCAACCCCGCTGCCCCGCGACATTTAACACAGGCGCTCTGCCCTTGTCAATATGTTGAGGAAGTCTTGCGGAACAAAGAGCCCAGAGACACACGCGCTTGTTGTCCGCTCTGCAACGATTGGCTCAGGCGTCGCGGTCTTGATTGACCAAATGTCTTCACTTTTGGCAAGTCTTCAGATTTGTAATTGTATTCGAAACCATTAATTAATTTTATTTACCTTTAATAATCTTATATTTGATTCTCATCTTTCGCAGGAAAGGGGGGCTCTTCTATATTTACGGTATGCAGGACGCTGGGGATCGCAGGCTGTTAAAAACAGACTTAACTTGAGCAGCCTTGTGCCAGGACGCCATGGTGAGAAATATGTTTGTCCTTGTCAGTTCATAGAAGAGCACCTAAAGGTAAAACCTCCAGCGGGCATTGCAAAATATTTTACACTTCCTAACCAGAATGTTCAAGTTTATTAACAACTTTAACGGTAAACAAATTCGTATTATTGAAATGTATTCGTCCATATTATATTTATGTAACCTTTCCGTCCTTAAATAGTATATAAATAACATATCATTACATTTAGCAATAACTAAAAACGTACTTAAATACATATTTGTTATTTTAGTTAATAAGATTAACGTGTAAGTTTGTGCATGCAGCTTATGGGAGGATGATTATTAGCTCTCGTCGTTCTACTCAAATGAAACATGATTTGTAATAGGTAAACTGTAGACCGAAAAAATCTTATTAACTGGGTTATTAACTTATTTACGAAAGTGGCTATGTTGAGATAATATGTTGTTTTGGTAGATATATAGGTACCTTATTGCGAAAAAACGTGATTACTTGCCATCCTTAAGCTCATTTCAGACTACGGTATAATATAATAGCATATAGTTCATAGTACAACAATATCGCTCGCCATACATTTATTTAGAACACGTTCATACTTTGCTATACTATATATTATTGGAAATGTAGGGGCGAGCGATATTTTTGTGCTATGAACTATATGCTATATGCTTTGTAATATAGCGTAGTCTGAAATGAACTTTATACTATCTATTATTTATTTATCCTCGCGCTGGGACGCCATACAACAATAATTACACCAACGTAGCATATAATTTCTTCATTTGCTGTTTTCCATCCATACTGTGCGCGGTGGACATCGAAGGACTTAGATCTATCTATACAAGAATAGCTCCTATTAATTGTTTGTCTCTTAACTCAACGACGTTTTGTGCCGTATAATTTTATCAGGCTTTTATAAAAAAGATAATCCAAGTAATACCTACGTTATTTTGAATTAAAATTATATATTTGCGGCGAGAGCTTTTTATCTAAAACATTCTTAACGCTTTGAATACTTCCACATGGCTGAAGGTTCAGTGGGAAACTAAGATTTTAAGAATATTGTATCATCATCATCACCCATTATTTCTGTCCACACAGCTGCTTAAAATTTAAAAGAAGAGAAATTATAAGCTATGGGCTAGGTACATTTTATCAAAAATTAAGCAATCTCAAAATAAGAAAGCCTAAAGATATATACCTGATTTATGTAGTTATAATGTTTTTAACGAGTATTCATGTCGAGTGGCCATACATTTAAGCTTTTACTGTTGTACAGATGTAGATAAGTTGTTATAATCGAGTACCTATATTTAAGTTTCGTAAAAATCATAGAATCAATTTTTTGTGGTTCTTTCATATTATTATGAAGGATATTTATTATAGTACTCCACTATTAAATTACTTCTTTTTTAATTTACACAGATTTTGTATTTTAAGCAGCAGTAGTTGTTACTTATTATTAATTTAAACACTAACTCTTGTTCAGCTTATTGTAAAATGTAATATGTGATCAGTCTAAAATTTACGAATAATTGTTTTTTTAAGAATACAAGGTCTGGAAACAATGGAATTACAATCGCACAGACTAGTCATCTACAGTAGCTAAACTGCACACATAAAATCAGTGTGCTGTAATGATTCATAGAAAACCAAAGCTCAGTGTGAAATTGTTTCAGAAATATTTATTTTCAAATGATTATTTTTTATTTTATACCATCATTAATCATTTATAAATAGTATAAACTTAATAAGATTAAAGAGTAGGTATCATATAATAAATATAACTAGGGATAATGTTACCTAAAGCATTATAATTCTATATTAAAAACAATAAACGTAATGTATTATACTATTTTAATATTGTGTATAAAAATAAGTACATACATAATAAGTGTTATAAAAATGCTTAAGTTCCACCTACATATTCTGTAATAAGGGTTGCCAGATAACTTTACGTTATAAAAAAAATAACGTAAAATAAAAAAGATGTATCAATCATTTAAATAAAACCTATCTGTAAGTACCTGCAATGTATCATAAGAAATAATAAGAATGCACGTATTACAGGTTCAAAAACTAATAATTTCTAACTATGCAACTGTTGTTATAGAAATCTCTTTTACCCTTCAAATAATGGACAACCTTATTTCTGAAAATTGGTTAAATTTTGCAATTAATTAATCGCTTCATATGCATGCTAAGTTTATTAAAAGTAGACATCACATAAATTTCATACCTTAATACCTGGCACGAACTATTTTACAGAAAAGTCGGTGGTACTGTAAATAAAATAAGGCTGACATGTTATGCCTTTCGATTCCTCTATAAAAATGTTTTTCAAATGTCAATACATACACTATTCCGCTTCGATCTACAATAGTACTAGATTTTCGTTGAGCGCATTAAAACGGCCGTAAAAATAGACCGCAAATAATGTTGTGGTCTTATTTTGCACCATAGTTTTTTCCACCTTATTGGTTAGAAAATGTTTTATTTTTCCATTAATATTTTTGTTCTAATTTAAAAATAGGTACCTATACTTACGTTTAGTTTTTAATCGACGTAAGTAGTAGTAAATATATTGCAAACTATAATAAACTTTATGTTTGAGTGTTAAGGTTTATAAGTTAATAATTATATGTTCTTAATCCTTAATCTAGTGCCATTGTTGATCGCAGCTATTCTGGAAGTTTTTTGCTGCTTTATTAGGAATGCACTTTATAATGCGTGCTATAAAGTGCATCAACAAGCTCTTGGGATACGCGGGCGTCCTCGCGCAGTCCCTTTTGCACTTAAAATACTGAAAATAAGGTTGGTTATTGAAAACCATTTAAATATTACATCAATAACCTCTGATCTACACTCCTCTTTGTTCTGACCGAGTGTGTAGATCAAAAGTAAGGAATCCAATGTTTCACATAAAAAGAGTGTATGTACTGAATTTCAGAAATATATAATTTAAAATAATTTTGAATAAAGAGGAAGCGTTACGCATCCTTTTCATTATCGAATTTGGTTAAGTAACATACAATGTAAGTATGTTTGGAAAAAAATAAAGTATTCGTAACGTTGTGATTAATGTAAACATATTCCGTCCTAAATATTAAGTATAGGTACTTAGTCGTAAAAATCGGTATACCTTTACTTACATATTATTATTTTTATGTACTTAACTATGTTGAATAATATAATATATACATATCTTTTAAAGAGTCGTTTAATTCTTCGTAATTTATAATTTCTAAGTAAATTAATCGATTATCGATGGAAAATCGCATGTAGTGTAGGTGGTAACCGTAAATAAAAGATCTGCCTAGAATCAACATGATTTATTTGACAATACGTATGGTTATACAAGAAAAAAAATTAGAGATCTACTTTCAAAATTCTTCACATTGAAAAATGATTTCCGATATTAGGAAATTTATTTATGCAACTATCAAAATCTCAAATTTCATGATTTCATGAAAAAGTCATACAATGCAACAGATCTAGGTAACTTAGGGTTTTAATGTTTATAATTCTGTAAATACATATTTGTTAAGGTCGCGAATCATATTTTGATCAAGATACAACCTGACACTTACCTGGACAGACTGCACATAGCAAAAATCGTAAGAAAATTAGAATTTCGCGGGCGGATCCACCTTTATTACAAAATCCTTTTTATGATATGGCTTGTTAATAGCAAGCGTAGCGGGACGAATGAGGCGAGTTTCATAGAAGTGACGCCCGATGATCCTCATTTCTGTTAATGGCATAAGCGATCAAATAAGCTTATTAAAAGTTAATAATCGTATGTTAAGTAGGTATGCCTTTGCATTATTTAATGATATCTAACAATAATGGTCATAAAATAAATTATTATTACGCAGATAGCTCTAGCCAAGCATGCATAAGCAGCATAATATTATATTATAATTTTTTGATTTGCGTTTTTAGTAGCTTTCAAAACTTGTACAGTCGACCGCACGTCTGTGGTGACACTTTGACCTTGAGCTGGCCTAGCGTAGTAGGTATGGAGTTTAGATAGATTAAGAGGTGAGCTTATACTAGTTGACGTGCGGCCCACTGTCCCTATTTTATTTTAATATAATACATATTATAATTATGACCTCGTAAAATATCTTTCAATTACTGTTCTGAAAGCTAATAAAAATGATTTTTATCATGGATGACATGCGTTCGTTAAATGACAGTGAACTTAGAGTACTTATACACATACTCTAATCTAAGGCAGTGAGACATAAGAGGCTCACCGGTGAGTGAATTACATCCTCTTTGTTTGCATAAGGCTCGTTTTGATGGAACGGTTGTTGCAGTGGCTCAACAATATAATTGGCTGCTGCTACGTCTCATGGCATGGGTTCCATTCACGCAAGGAAAAAGTATTAGGTACTCTGCCTTCAGATAGTTTGCGTTATGCGAGATTTGTACGTGAAAGCTAAGCATACAACAGCATAGGGAATCTACAGGAAAATAGTCTTAGTGGGCCAACGTTTGATAACGACGTCACGATTTCAAAGGTATTAGAAATCAGTTTTCTAAAGTGCCTTCATATAGCAAGATATGCTCAAAATGACAATGAAGTGACAAAACAAAAGCTAGGTACCTAGTCCTTACATATTATAAACAAAGTCCTCCGCCGCGTCTGTCTGTCGTCCTGCAGGCGTAGCATGAGCACCGTTTTGTCGACGGAAGAGTAGACAAAAAATACGTTTCCTGTAGACAGTACGACTGAAGCAAAGTAGAAAGAGTCAACTGCACTTTTTACGAAATTCACTCTTTTACATAATTCGACTCAGAATTCTTTGTTTTGTCGGTTTTGTCATAGGATTTATCGGTTGTCAGTGTGATTTTGACAGTAAGAATAGAAAACTTTCTTCCGAAATAGTCTACCTACAAAAAGACGTAGACAAAGATCGTTAGAAATGTAAGGCAAAATGACAGATTGTAGAAACATTTCTACGGTGGATGTCAAAAATGAAGAAACGAACTGTCACTTTGTATAGAAAAAGCTATGTCTATTCTTCGTAGAGATAGAAAGCGCCATGCTACGCCTGCTGTTCGCGATAAACTCAAAAACTACTGCACCAATTTTCATGCTGTTTTCACCAATGGATAGAGTGATTCTCCAGGAAAGTTTTAGTATACTATAATAACCGACATCCACGCGGGCGAAGCCGCGGGCATCAGCTAGTTAATAATAAGTGCAAATCTCTATTGATCAATTTGTTAGGCAATAGGGAATATGCATGTATTTTTTTAATATTTTTATTCGATAGTTTACATCGTGAAATAATAGTGAAAAAAAAATCGACGGCAAAAAAGCAATTTAAAGTAGTTAAAAAAATGTTTAAAAATATCCAACCGATCCGGGCTATTTAAACGCCCTACATTTGGCGCGCTTGGTGTGGTGACGTCACAGACCGTGAAAACAGACAAGCAACTGTCAAGTCAACGTCAAACACTCCTTTTTCTATGAGCGTTTGACATTGACTTGACACTTGTTGATTGACTTGACATTGACATTTTGATTGTTATCCCGGATTGTTACGTCACATCCGCTCTTAGCCTTTTCAAGTATTTGAATTACCCACAGTTTTTGGGACTTTTTAAAAATTAATTTCTCGCTCAAAAAGAAATTTTATTCAAAAATATTGATGGAGGCATAATTCTGAAGTAACATAGTTTATAGAAAAAAATATTTGACCCATATTTGAATCACATGCTTAATCCCTATTGTAGGTACTTGCCAAGTCGGTTGGTGACTGCGGTTGTTTTCTACCTGTCCATGTCATTGCTCATCGATGCGGGAAAAAATACCAACTTAAAAGTTGGATTCACGGAACATTACCTACTGCCCGTTAGCCGTTAGACCTTAGTGGTTGGAAGCACCTCTGCTAGTAAGATTGCCTCTTGCGTGGGTACTTCATAGACGGAGAAGGCAGTGACTTATACCATTATAATGGACAAAAATTAAGCTTTTGTTTTTTAATATATACTTTGCATTAGCAGCAAGCTCTTAGAATCTCAGGTTTATTTATCGTAGACAATTTGATGTAAGTACGAAGTACATATTTGTAATTGAATAGCATCTAAGCTTCTTAAACCTATAAAAACCGGTACCTTGATGATGAATCTTCTAGTTCCTGCGCGCAGACATGTTACAAAAAAAGAAAATTAAGTGTAAATGAATATGCAGAAGACAGTAAAAGTTTCTGACAAATGAAAAGTACAGAATGATTTATTCTCGTAGGTAGGTATGTGAAATCTCGTTTAGCATAAAGCCACATTTATTTTCACCATTGATGAATCATTTTTTTTTAGAAGTATTAATTGAAAAAGCGAATTCCATGGAATCTTCATGGAATCTTGCATTTCGTGGAATTCGCTTCTAAAAAAATATCGTTATTTTCCGTCAATAACCCATTACAGGTACAGGTACAGGTTAAAGCTATATAGCTTGCGGTTGCCAAATTAAGGAAGCATAGGAAAGCAGTTGCCAATAAAACATTTCTTGAATCACATGAACAATTTATTTCAAAATAATGTTTATGAAAATATATTATTAAGGAATATCAAAGCCTACTACGTATCATTAAAGATTGATACGATCAATGCCTAGTATTATAAAAATATAATTTATATTACTAATTATTACATGGTCATGGACTCATGGTTAACATAAGTTTTACTTTTTCGGTTGACTTATTGATTTTACAAATAAAAAACAATATCACAATAAATGTCTAAAAATAAATCTCAAATTGTTTGAAACCGTAGCATATAATTTTTATTTCGGAATTCAATTGATTTGAACCTTTCAACTATTTTGAATTTGATAATTATAAACACATACCCTAATACCACAAAAGCGTGTTTATCAGTTGTTTAGCCTAAACACCTTTTAAACATGACATTTCTCTATGGAGTTTGACATAAAATTGACACTAAACACGCGTTGAACAATTTAAGTGTCTAAGTTTTTGTGGTAACGCCCATAATAACTTAAATCACTAGCTATTTCACATAGAATATATACCGACATAATCATTAGAACATATACCGACTAATATACCGACATAATCATTAAAATATTCTTTAGAATAGTCTAAAGAGTATTTTAATGATTATGTCGGTATATTAGTAATAATGGGCTTGGGTCACAATACATAACTAGACTTTACGAATTAGATGTAGCATTAAAAAGTAAGCTAAACTTATAAGCGCACATTCTCAATATACAGGGTGATTTTACGGAATTTGATCATAAGTATTTAATCCTTTGCAGCAGCACTATCGCTGGGTACAATAATGCAGAGAAATATTTATTTTTAAAAACATTGTTTTGCATTTCTAACTTGGAGCTATAAAAAACCGTTATCCCAATTTAGTTTTCTCCAAAATGGAGTACATGATTACTTTGTCCACCTTGCTCTCCTAAATTCACTCTGTATTATACTGTTTTGTTAGGTTTCTCAAACTTGTTCATTATTGTCCAAGCCCAATTCAACAACAACCGAGAGATGATAATTTACTATAAGTATGAATAAAAAACCACCTTCGAATCTAACAAATTATTAATACTATGATAAAAAAATAAATTCGTAGTTCTTAACACAAACATCCCTTAACAATTCCTTAGTTAGAACGGATCTACAGTTTTTTTTAAATATTTTTATTATGAAACAATACTTTAAATGAGATGGGGAGAGTGTAGACAATAACAGTAAATGGTTTTTTTAGTTAATAAGAATAGGTTTACTTTAAAAATGATATTGATCTGTATGAAATGATATGTATGTATGTGTCATTTAGCAACGTCTATACACCTTGTGTCAACGTCTAATTGAGCAAATTAATAAAACTTAGACTGCGCTTTTCGTTGTTTTATATAAAATTAGGTAAACATTGAAAAAAAAAATTAATGCCTTCTCTTTTTTTTGGGTGTCTGCTTGCACGGGTACGGATAGACATAGACCCCTTTGAAGTTTTTAGGTTGATCTTTAACTTGGGACTCCTTTTCGACAGGCTCAATTAAATCTTCATCTAGCTCATTTTTGTCATCTGGACATACAAGCGACGCCAGGGATGTGGCAGTGGACCGGTTTTGTATTATTTCACGAACGGAAAGATCAAGGAATGGTTTGTTTTTCACTTCCTCAACACTGACACTGTGCTCCGAGGTGGAGGGCTTGGCGAGAGCGCCGTCTTCGAGTGCTGCGTCCTCGAGAGCGGCTCGCTCCATAAGGTCACGCTGCGACTCACGCGCCTCCATCAGGAATATGCTTTCCTGTTTACAGCCACAACACAATTAAAACAACTGTGAAATAAAAAACTAGGTGGGCAACCAACAAAGTTGGCTCGGTGCAGATATCAAGCCTTGACTAATAAATGAGATACAATACACTTTTATTATATACCCCCGGGAGTCCATGCCATGATGCATTAAGGGGGTGTATTGTGCTATTCGCAGTAACTAGATATATTGCGCATAATTGGCGTTTCCTCTCCAATCGAATTCTACCCAGTTTGTTTCAACTTCCAAGCATTTTTTTTATTAAAGGACAGACTTTATATTTATTAATACGGAAGAAATAATTATAAAATATTTTTGCCGAATTTGTTTAAATATCACAAAATTGATTAGAGCCATGAGAAACCAATAAAGCAAGCATGCGGTTATAGTTATTAATAATGCTAGCGTTACTTATACATTATACGTAAGAATTTAATTGGTGCATATTTTAGTAGGTATTATAGCCGTCTTCTCCAGGACGTGTGTTATTTTTTTAAAGTTCCATCTTTGCTACTTACCACTCTAACGAAATCGAACACGAAATAAGCACATTGTTATTTATTGAGGATTGTGAGACAGTTTGTTGGCTGCGACTCTCTACGATTTGTAATGTTAGTTTACGGGAATATTATTAGTTACATTCTAATAGGATTATAAAAATCACTCGCATTTTGCTGTACCTAGTATGTAATTTTCATGCGATTTATCCCGGATTATCAAGCAGTGAGACATAGGAGACATACTGATGAATCATATCAGGTAGTTTTAGAAGAATTATAAGAAATATATTTTGTTGTAGAAAGTAGGTACGTATAATTATGATTAAATTAATGATGGTCCAAAGATAACTTTGCGTGTTTGTTGTGTGAACTCATATCGGCATTATTATTAATTTTAAGGGCGTATTATATGTACATTCAAGAAATTAAATGGTTTTATTATGAAATGAACGAACGAATGAACTTAATTTTTATGTCAATATGGTTTACTTCTGAGTTTGCTGGATGCAATAATAATAATACGTTTTCTATTTTTTTATATCGGCTTTGGTCTGCCTAACAAATAACAATTAGCACTTTATGGCGCTGTGTATTCAAACTTCATATTTTTATAGTATACATTTAAAAGATCATCGCTGTCAATCTTTAATTTATAAAACTATATGGACGTACATTATCAATATTTGAGAATAGAACATTATGATACTAGTGTGCTATGTTGTACACGGCTTTCATACGACATTTTTCAACACTCTTGCGAGGCAAAAGCAAATAAAGTATTATAAAATAAATTAAGTACCTAAGCATGTAAAAAAAAAATGACTAATATGGACCGCGGATTCCTTTTTTCCAGTTTGAAGGAGAGGCAAAGGCACGAAGCCGTCGAATAGTCTAATACATTTTAAAAGCATTAAAACTTAATAGTTTCGTATGTTATTTCGATGTAGAACACGAAAGAATGTTGTTTTTTGACAAAAATAAATAATTTGATGAATTATGTCATTTATCATTAGGCATAAAACGAATGTCTTGAAGTGGCTTTGATGAGATTAAGAAAAGTGCATATCTCCGTCTGGTAAATTAATTGTGGCGCAGATTACCGCACTAGTGGGGTAATATAAAGTAAAAAGCAGGCATGTTTAATACACTGCATTATGAACCTAAAAGCGCTTCAATAAGAGCCACGTTACGAGCAAGTCCGTTAAAAAAAAATATTATACATGCCATGGGCCCAATGGGATTCCCGATCAGCAAAAATGACGAACTTTCATCCCCCATTTAATCCCTTTAGGAGTATAAATGTTCAGAAATTATGTCTTAGTGCTCACTTTTGTTATATAAGGGACTCTTGTCTCTTGAACTTCACAGTTTTTGTTAGTTTTTCTGCGTGTTGTCATTAATCCAAAAAAATCATTAATCCAGTGACCTGGATTAATGATTTTTTTTACTTTTTATTAAGAAGATTCTATGAGCTTGCCATTGCTATAAATCTTTACCTTAATTAAAACCCGTCAGGGGTAGGCTAGGCAGGAAGAATTAATTCTCAATTTATTTTTGTTTCCAGGAGACATATGGATGTATAATTGTATAAATTAATTCAAAACATGGTACAAATAAACTATGGAAAGATTATAGGAGGCAATCTAAATTATTTAAAGAGAGTATAAGTAGGTGATTCTCACTATGTCTCACTGCTATAGCAAAACTATTTACCTTCACATCTTTGGTTGTATACTGGTCCAGTTTATCATAAATAACTGCATGCAGTCCCATGTCTTTCAGCTTCTTGACGACGTTTTTATTGTCGATGTCATCACCCCAACAGAATATCACCAAACCAGCATTTGTTGCCAGCTTTACCTGTTCAGAAAAAAGAAGTTACAATTAAATATGATCTCGCTCTAATTTACTAATGATAGAGGCCCACTATTCTACTCCGACGTTACCAAGTCATATATTTTACGTGATTTTGAAGTGTCAGAGAGGGAAGTGTTAGGAGGAGATGAGGGCACTCTGTCGTGTTATGAATAAACTTACCTAACAATAATAGCCAATAGACTAGAACTTCAACACAGTTTTTGTATTTTGTACTTTATTCCAATTGAGTTAAATTTCTTAATACAAAAACCAATTTTAGAACGGAATCTAAGTTATCAATATCTTGTAAGGTGTAAGATTTTTACATTCTGTGATTACTTAAACTCACAAATGACTTATTAGTTTTAATTGTATTTTTTTTTGGAATATATTGTGATATAACGTATACTTTTACAATGTTTGTAAATATGTGAGCACCATGTATCTATCACATAATTTATTTATTTCATAATTAATTTTTTTACAGATAGACAAATTAAAAATCCGGAGTCACACGTGTTAGGGCATAAATCGAACAGATTACGTGTGACTCCGGATTTTTAATTTGTCTATCTGTGGTGTCTTGTTTATACCTTTTAAGTCGTAGTTGGGTTTTAGTTTTTATTACTTGATTTTTTTTTTAATTCTTTTGGTGTTATAATATATATATTTTTGAAATGTGCTTATTAAGCCCTTTCATTTGATACCATATTTTTTTTTAAGTTTGTCACTTTATGTCCTCTAGAGGGCGCCATTTTTAATTTAATGTGACTTCACATAGCCTATAACCAGCGGACAATCACGAAGCTTCTAACGATACCTCATTTGTCAAATTGTGATAAGTGGTTTGGAAGATAGGAGGGAACAGATGAATATACATACATACATACTGGTCAAAATCATAACCCTCCTTTTTTCTTCGCCGTAGTCGGGTAAAAACGGGACCCTATTACTAAGGCTCCGCAGTCCGTTCGTCTGTCACCAGGCTGTATCTCATGAACCGTGATAGTAAGACAGTTGAAATTTTCACAGATGATGTATTTCGGTTGCCGCTATAACAAAAAATACTAAAAAACAAAATAAAATAAATATTTAAGGGCGGTCCCATAAAAAAAACGTGATTTTTTTTGCCATTTTTTATAGATAATGGTACGGAGCCCTTCGTGCGCGAGTCCGACTCGCACTTGGCCGCAAATAAATAAGGGAGCTTCCCCTAATTTATTTATTTTATTCTGTTTTTTAGTATTTGTTGTTATAGCGGAAACAGAAATACATCATCTGTGAAAATTTCAACTGTTTAACTATCACGGTTCATGAGATATAGCCTGGTGACAGTCGGACAGACGGACGGACAGCGGAGTCTTAGTAATAGGGTTCCGTTTTACTCTTTGGGTACGGAACTATAAAAAGTACCTATTGAAGATGTCGGGGACGCCTGCGGCTGCGCCGCTATACCTAAGTACTGGCTGGCTTATGATGTTTCTGCCTTCAATAAGAACATTATAAGAAATCATTAATAAGGCGAAAGCTTCAGGGCGACAATCAAATTTCCTTACGTTTTTTTGCAATTTGCAGGTCAGTTTAGGGCTATGAGGAACAGGGTGTTAAGTTCACTCATCCACCATAAAAAAGTATTGCTGATTGTAATGATTATAATTCTGTAAAGCCATATTTGTGACGGTCGCGAATCATATTTTAATGAACATACAACCTGACACTGAGCTGCAAATTGCAAAAAACGTAATATTTCAATTTCGTGGGCTACCTTAGCGCATCCCCCTTAACAGACATTATGGTTGTTATAGAGTTCATGTTTTAGGTGTCAATAAATACATTATTATTTATTATAATTATATATATTTTATTCTTACTAAGATCGACTGAACCAAAAAAAAATGTTAACTGGACTACTTACTAAAAGATGAATCAATAATTGACAATAATCCGATACGATTGTGACGCTGGCAAATAATCAGTCTAAGAATACAGACATCAGTCGACAACATTGCCAGTAGTCACGTGTGAACTTCGATTTATAAACAGATCAGATATGGATCGAGGTCATCACTAAATTGTACACGGTGATTTTTATCTACTTAGTACTTATTTGAAACCTGCTACCATATCTATATTTCGAGTTTAAGATAAAACATCACAGTATGTATGTAAAATCTTCGCACAGACAGCCAACAATATCTAACTTGTATTTGCTTTTATCGATAAAACAAAGTTAGGTTTATTTATAACTAGCTGCGCCCCGCGGTTTCACCCGCGTAAGTCTCGATCCCGTGGGAATATCGGGATAAAAAGTATCCTATGTGTTAATCCAGGTTATAAACTATCTGTTTGCTAAAATTCATCCAAATCCATTCAGCCGTTTTTGCGTGATTGAGTAACAAACATCCAAACACACAAACTTTCACATTTATAATATTAGTAGGATTTGCTGTGCACCGCGGTTTCACCCGCGTAGTTCAGTTCTCGATCCTGTGGGAATGTAGGGATAAAGCGTATCTTATGTCCTATTCCAGATCATGGTCTACCCATGTGCCATGTGTCCTCTCTAGAGTAGGGAACGTCGCGGCGGCCTCGAACGGTTCGCGTATTGCATTTTTATACTCGTGAGAATTAAACAGTATTTTACTGCTACATAAATACCCTTGATGATGAAACTGTTTATTTATATAATAATTAATACTACGATACGAATGTAACCAACTTTTGTTTCTACCGGCGATCTAATTAAATTTTAGAACATAAAAGCTGCTATTGTGACATAACTATGATAGTTAGATATATTCCCTCACGGACTTTTTTGTTGGTTATAATGAGTACTTTAATCATGTAGTACATAATTTTAATGTCAATAGTTTACTCAGCGCACGCCAAATAATTAATTTTATAGGCAACCTTTTGCTATTTTGGGTTACATTATTGCAATTCTAATAAGCACATCTATTAAAAAAAAAAAAAATTATAGCCTATGTTACTTCCCGATAATTTAGCTTTCTATTGGTTAAAATCGGCCGAGTAGTTTCGGAGCCTATTCGGTACAAACAAATAAATCTTTCCTATTTATAATATTAGTACATATAGATAATTCATTACCTGAGAAGGATCTCTGAGCAAATCTTCAGTGTGTACAACAATTCCCAATATTTCTGTACTGACTGCGCTTTGTACAGCAGCCGGTATGGAGGAACATCTAGGATCACGATATGGTTCATACCTTTTTGTTGTGCCCTAAAAAAAAGGCCATTAATTTGCCAAAATACTTAATACATAAATTTGGCGTAAAAGTATACTTACAATAGTTAAAAACATGACAGGATATTTATTTTGCTTTTGTCTAACCATCGTGCAAATATCCGGATTGAAACAGGAAAAAACTATACGGCGATCACCAGCATGCTTTAAGACAGTCTCTAAAACCTGGAAATAAAGAATAGATTCACTTATCGAAACTGTTTACAAACATCGGATTCGCGGTACTCCGGCCAGTCCGGCCACAATATGCAAATAACAAGTGCGCGTCAGACTGGCACATGAAGGGTTCCAGACAACCGTACAATATTTAGCAAATAAATGAAAATACTAAACGAAGAATATTTTTCATCTTAAATTTAAAAAATCGCAAAGATTAATTTGTATTTCATAATGATATTGTGGATTACAAAGTTATTTTTCGCAGTTGCAGAAAATCGCCCTATAAAATACCATAATATGAATTGGCGTTTTTAGTATTTGTTGATTAATTACAGTAAGTATGATTTATATAGATTATTTCACTCTTCACCTATGCGCTAGGGCAACGAACTTGCGTCTCAACACGGGTGGGGCGCTTGAGACGTGACCTGAACGGCCGTGTGCGCGACCCCTCCCTGAGTCAGTCAGTTGTTTCGCTAGCGAGCACGGTGTCGGAAAGAAACTTTTTAAATAACGTTTTTTTTTTGTTGTTACTCGGTCATTTATTTTTATATTTACGTCAACTACCCATGGTTTGAGTGACAACGGTGTTTACCCTTACACTCTATATATTTATAGTGTGGCGGTATCTACATCGACACATGCGAACTACGCATCGAAGACCTGACGTCACATAAATCCTGCATCGCGCAATTAGAGTTTACCGTGCAGTGAACATATATACAAAAACCCAATATTAATCATTGGGCAGTTGCCCGCCAGACACAGCACCCGTCTGGTAGGAGGATCCTCCCTTTTCTATGGTGGATGAGTGAACTTTACACCCTGTTCCTCATACCCCTAAAATAGTATATTTGTACTCTTTACTGGATGAGCTCTAGACAACACTGTCAATGTTTCAACTGTCTACGTATTACGGTTCATGAGATACAGCCCGCTGCTGACAGACAAGACGGACGGACAGCGGAGACTTAGTAATAGGGTTCCGTTTTGCACCCTTCGGGTACAGAACCCTGAAAATGACCAAGACAATGAACATTTGTTCAATGACAGTATAATTATCTGTGTCTTACCTTATCAACGTAGATATTCATATCAAAGGGGTGGTTCAACTCAAAGGTACCATCTTTCAACTCCATGGTCCACTTCAACTCGACGTTAAAACCAACATGAGGGTCAATTTTTTTCAGTGTTTCTTCTAAAGTAGGAAAAGGTTGATGTTCCTCTAAGTCATCATCGAAAAATAGTGTTTCCCGATTACGACCTTCAACTAAGTGGTAAACCTACAAAAAAAATTAGTTAAAGGTGCGATATTGCCACGCATAGCTGGTATCTATTAGTCTCAGTGGCGCAGCTACTAAGGTGCAAAGTGGTGCTGGGCACCTGGGCCCGCGATGTTTGGGGGCCCACTCAGTGTCCGACCCGGGAGGCTTATTACGTCAATAAGGCCCCAATCAAACTCAGTCAGCGAAATTTTCGAGCTCGCGTCGCTCGCTTTTACACCCTTTGCCTTAAGGCTCTACCCAACCTCAAATTCCTTGACTTGATCCTCCGTTATGACGAAAATACTGCAGCATTAATGTTGAAATAAATATATGTTAAACTTGAGGATTGATGCTAGGTTTATGTTATACTAGGTTTGACGAAACACGATTACATCAAATTTTCTCGATAGAAAAAAAAAAAAAACAAAATTAGATACCTCTAAACCGCAGGTATTCAAAAAATACTAGCAAATTAGATCATGAACATTTGTATAATAACTGAATCGTATGTTTTTTATTTATTTAAATTACCATTATTTTCACCGTAAAAAGCAATTACCCAAACTATTCGAGGCTTGAGAGCCGCCAGCACCCCACTCCGTCTCACTCTCACTCAGCCCGCAAGTAGTATGGTGCGAGCGAGATAAAATCTGAGGGTACGGCCTTAATTCTTAAACTGTTATGGATAAAGCGAGAAAGTAACTCCTATTTGTGTAAGAATGGTCGAAAGAAAATCTAACCTATCCGAGGCGGGATGCAATTTTCGCACAGCACTAAGGGTTACGCGATCATCAATTGATGATCTCATATAAAAGTTCCATTTAATATTATCCGAAGAAAACAAGAAGTTGACAAACAGCGTTAAAAAAAAAACTCGCTGGTGTGATGGGTGACAGGGGCCCAACTTCCAGTTTGCACCAGGGCTTCTGATCTGAGGTTACGCCACTGATCGGTCTACCTGAAAACTCATTTTAGGAATCCTGTATAGTAACGAAAGTTCTTTAGTTAGTTTTTTTATCTTCTAATCACTCCTGCCGCTGATCATAGAATTCCTTTGTTTCGTCTTATCAGCCTTCTTCAGTTTGTTGGTCCCTATCTGATGGTTTCCATTCAATCCTTTGGTTCTACTCAGTACCGGCGTTACGGTAGCGCGCCTTGGCGACAGGTCAGGGCGGTAGACGTGACGGAGCGCCGAAGACTGCTTGGGGGCCTTTAGTTCCACAAGGACAAAATATGTTCAGTAAGTCAGAGATAGTTTGGTGTTGGAAACCCCGTATGTGTGCAAATTAAAATAAATGTAGGGAGCTATAATTTTCGAGCTCACTTCACTCGCTGTCGCATTTTCACATTTTTCTAACTCTCGAACTTTTCCGCATGAGTCGACAAAGTAACTCCTATTTTTAACCGACTTCTTCAAAAAGGAGGAGGTTCTCAAATCGTCCGTTATTTTTTTTCCGATTTGGTTTCCTACAATTTTTCGCCCCTCTCTACTCTCCAAGAGTGGAGTCGGGCCTACAGCGGTTTTAAGACGAGTTAATAACTACCTATAATGACTGTCGGAGTTATTCTTATGTCACTTGAGACTTTTTACCTAGATCTGGATGTCTAAAGAACATGCACCAACCCACGAAACGACCGTGACAAGCTTAGCTCAACTTTGTAGATTTATCTGAACCACTGCAGCCACAGCCCAGGTGCATGCACCATGTTCTACGTAGAAGATAAAACTGATCTATTGTGTTCATTGCGATGCTGAGAGAAAACTTTCGAGTTTTGACTGTAATGGTGCAAATGACTAACAAAATGTTGAATGCCTGTTTGAATGAAATTTTCGCCATTTCCTTAGCACATTTCAAAGTTACCTTTGTTTATTAGCAAACAAACAAAGCCTATTGCTCCGCGTACGATAATGAGGGGCGCAGAGTACACAAGATATCTGATGACATTGAATTTACACTTTAATTTCAGTGATATTGGTGCCGATTCTGTTATATTCCTTACTTTTGGCTATGCGAATCTTAACGCTATTCTGACAAAAATAATCTCTTAATTTAAAATTTATTTTGACACAACTAAAATCGAATTTGATAATCGCGCCTCCTCTTGGTACTTGTGTGCCTACCTACCCCGTGAATTTTTTTAGAACCGGAGGCGCGCATCGTCACCATCTTCGACGTTTTTTTTTATGGAATTTTCACATTTTCTTAGTTTATTTCAGAATGAGTTTGGTCGTTTGACAGGACTAAACTAAATTTTAGTGATTTTTAGTTTAGAGAATTTTGTGACAAGAGTGTCGGCCGGCACCCTTAAGTGCAAAGTGTTATGAACATCGACGCAGACATCAAATCAAATCAAATCATCAGGCCTCATCCTACATACCTTCTCCTGATCTTGTCGATTGATGATGATTGATGTCTGTCGATGTTCGTACAACTACCGATTATGAGGTTTGTTCTGGATGTTATAATTTTAAAAGCTCTGTGTTCTCTCTTAGGTTAGTATCTAAGAGAAACTGCTCGCTGCAATAAATAGGTACCTAGGTATTTTAAGAAAGTGCTATAATATGCAGCCTGTTTTTAACCGACTTAAAAAAAAGGAGGAGGTTATCTTTCATTCGCCTGTATTTTATTTATTTATATATACTTTATTGTACACCCCAAAAATATATAACGAAAGGAAAAAAACACTACAAAATATACAATGGGCGGTCTTATCGCTTTCCGCGATCTCTTCCAGGCAACCTTGGAATGGACAGTGATTTTTTTTTTTTTTTTACCTCAAAACTTTCGACTGGGTGAACCGATTTTGATGATTCTTTTTTTATTTGAATGCTGGTGCTTCCCGTGTGGTCCCATATAAATTTTATTAACTTTACTTGTGTAGTTTTTGAGTTAGCTTCAATAATTACGTATTTTTCCCACTTAGTCTATGTAGATGATATTCTATTTGCCTCCGTCACTGTTATTTACATAGCAGGTATTCGAATTTATGTGGGGTAGGTACCACAACTAAAAATAGAAAAATAAAAACTTTACAAAAAAAAACGAACGACTTCCAAAAAAGATTTTCACTTTTTTAGTTTTTTTTTTTGTAAAAAGTTTTTTTTTGTACATTGACGTCATATATCTCCATACATGCAGGGTTACCATTTCGAATTAGGAAAAGTCGCGGTTGGTAACCGAACTTATGTGTAAGCCCTCTTGAGCCATAGCAACAAAACTGGTGTAGACTGTTAGTTTGTTGAATGTACCTGTCTAATCGAACAAACATATTCAACAATATTCCTCCACCACAAAGACAGAAATGGAGTTTCAAGTCAAAACCAGAACAGAAACTGCATTGTCTGCATCATAATATAGCAATGACCATAGTGAGAATAATAAGATGTCTTAAGATGTAAATTAGTATGATAGCATACCTTAAGTTTCTGTAGGTGTTCCAAAGTCAAATCCTTTACAGGTACTTCTAACATTTCTAATTGGTCGACTTCCCTCTTTCTTTTCAATGATATACATACATAAAAGTCATGATAAATAACTGGTACCATATCTTTGCTCAGCTGAACATCAAATTCTAGCAAGTCTGCACCGCTGGCAGCTGCTTTTTTAAGGGAGGCTATGGTATTTTCACGAATGGCATCTCCACTGAAAATTATCATAATTATGTTATTTAAAATTAATGCTAAACAATAGAATAAGATTGAGTCTCAAGTTAAATGTTTAAAGCTACTCACTCTTTGGTTTTAAAGCTAGCACCTAATCCTCGATGTCCAACTTCCAGACCAGTCCAAGACGGATTCCAATATTTTGCAAATGACACCTTAAGGTCACATAGCTGCTCCGGCATAGGCTTTACAATTAAATATCCAATATTCACTGTTCCTAAGGGACGATGTTTCACGTTGCATGTCACAGGTAGATCTATAGTACCCTCAGAGGATTTAAACATATTCGGCAGCACATATGTATAGCCCACATGGCATGGGGGGTCTTCAGATACAGCACGACTACTGTAGCAGTAGAAGTCCACAAGATATGCAAGAGATGTTATATCTAGAGCAGTAACATTTATGAGTAACACATCATCTGGTTTGTAATCTCTTCCAAACTGTTCCTGTGGCATCATACCACAAACAGATGGATCATTGTTGAGAGTAGAAACATTAACAGGAACTCCTGGTGCAGCTCCATCTATATCCATGCTATGGGATGCATCATCAGCCTGGACTTCCGTCCCAAAAGATAATTTAACAGGTGTAACTTTTATACTCATAATTCTTTTAGCCAGACAACTCTTAAGTCTTAATGGATTATTCATGAATTGGAACTGCAGCATTGTAGATACTGTGAGCCAACCAGAAGATACCAACTGTTTGCCATCATTATAACCATATGTATCAATATAAGGGTGTAGAACCGTTTCTTTGAGAATGCGTGGCAGTTGATGTGTTTCCCATTGGTAAATGGTTGTACCCTCAGGGTTAGCCTCATTCAGAACACATTTACCATAACGGTACAATATGTCACAGGTGTTTGGAACTGTAATTGATTTCCACCACAAATCTGTACCTTCTTCATGGTCAAGCATAACTATTCTGTCATAGTTCCACTCACCAAGCTCTGGAATACTTCCTGTGATGAATATTGTTTCTTTGGGTCCAACATCTGGCGCGCATACCGTGAATTTCCATAGTTGTGATGTTACTAAAACTACAGATTCTGGTTTTTCCTCTTCCATTATTTTTGGTGGTTTGTATTTAGGTTTTTTCGGGTCCTCTAAAAAAAACCAGCGTTGCATCTTGATAAGACAGGTTTTTTTATTTTGTTTGATTACATTGCAAAAAATAGATTTAAGCATACGAAAATTAAAAACAACACCAGAATATTAAAAACACTAAAACATCACATCTTATCCTAATCTATTTGGAATTCCTTACTCGATTTCAATCGCGAAGCAGCGACCCACAGACAGAGCACAGAGCACCACAGAGCAAGCACTATTTAAACTATTTTGCAGAGCCAGCGAGTCCAGCGACCCAGCGACCCGACCTAGCCACTCCAGCCAGCTTCACAATTTCCACAAAACAAAGCAAAGGTGTCAGTGTCACTGTCATTAACTAAAATGATTTGATTGGATTCGATGATCGATGACGGGTTGCCAACTTTTTTGGAGAAAAATAATCGTACTAATACTAGTAGTTCTACGAACAGTAGACCTCGCGACCACAAACTTTAATAGAGAGGAATAGCCCGTAACTTCAGCCAAATCTTTGGACCTAGTGTTTGTGAAAGTTTGTGTGTTTGGATGTTTGTCACTCAATCACGCAAAAACAGCCGAATGGATTTGGATGAAATTTGGCAAACAGATAGTTTCTAACGTGGATAGGATACTTTTTATCCCGATATTCCTACGGGATCGAGACTTACGCGGATGAAACCGCGGGACGCAACTAGTTCTTTATATTTCTTTAAAGCCCAATAGCGTTGAAATATATACCAATTGAAAGATCTCATCAAGAAGAATATTTCTTATTATGAAGACTTCTCTTGATCGTTAGTACGAAAGGAGCTACAGAGCTTTAAATGTGAGTAATTAAATATTATTGGAATTCTGGTATTTCGTCAATTAAATAACTATGATTCAGTGCCCTGCAAACATCATCATTGAAGCCTATAAGCGAACATTTTAAAACATTGGTCTCCAATAGATGCCATTTTAGGAACAATGTTTTTAAGGGTTGCATTAGAAAATCAAAACTTTCCTGAGCAAATTTCAAAAGAAAAATAAACGAAATAACAAAATTTAAATGACTAAATGTTTTATTTAGAAAAATTTTAGAATCCCAATGTATGTGACTTCAAATGATCAAAAGTTGCTAGATGTAATTTTAAAATGTCAAATCATAACTAATCAAATTACATAATCACAAATGATTTCTTATTAAGAATTATTAATTTAAATGTAGGATGCAACATGCAGCAGGCATGGTTTCTGTCACGGCTCCGGCGCTGCGGGGCTCCGGCGGTCCCACGCAAGCTTCTCGTCGCAGATGGTTGTAACGCTCACCACAGCGGCTTCGGCTTGCTGGCCGGCTTTGCCGGCCAGCCTCAGCCGCGGCGAGCGTTAAAACCACCTGCTCCTCAGCTCGCGGGCCGCCTCGCCCCTCCGCGCCTACGCGGGCTTAAATTACACTCTAGGGGTAGGGCAGACAAGACTACGTGCAGTCGGTTTTGCAGCGATTCGGTTCTGTCACTTCACTAACTTTTGTAGTAATCCATTTTGACCTTTAAACGATTTGGTCAATAGTGTAATAAATAATTTAAACATTGATGTTCCAGACTTTGGTCAGCTGAACTTTTGATCAAATGACCATCGTTATTTTAAACTGTGTTGATTTGTACGTTGTTCTTTTGAAATTTGCTCAGGAAAGTTTTGATTTTCTAATATGCAACCTTTTTAAGAGTCGGTCGACCAGATAGATCGTTAAGCCTGACGCGGACCCCAATAGAGTTGAGATATAATGCTAATGGAAAGATCTCTTCAAGGCTAATATTTTGTGATAGGACGCTTCTCTCGATTGTTAGTACGAAAGGAGTTGTTAGTACAGAACTCTAAATGTGAGTAATTAAGCATTAGTGGTATTTAGACAATGAAATAACTTTTATTAACTTTGAGCCTTACAAACATGATCTTGCAAACCTATAAACGAACATTTTAAGACGTTGGCCTCCTAGATGCCGTTTTGGGAACAATGTTTTGTAGAGTCGAAAGCCTTCGTTAAGCCTGCCGCATCCCCCAATAGAGTTAAGATATATGCCAATGGAAAGATCTCTTCAAAGGAAATATTTCTTGATATGACGTTTCTCTCGATTGTTAGTACGAAAGGAGTAACAGCTCTAAATATGAGTAATTAGTATTATTGAAATTCTTCACCTATTTAGGTCATTATCTCTGAACTGACTAATAATAGGTAAACGTTGTGTTAGTAGTAAAGGTTTTCCATGGAAAGCTCTTTCCATTGGTGTATATCTTATGGCTATTGGGCCAAGAAAATTCCTTAACTGCGGTACCGAAGTAATCACCTATTTAGGTCATTAACTCCCGAACTGATTAAAAATTGGCAACAGTCATGTTAGTAATAAAGGTTCTCCTCAAAAGGCTCGTTCCTTTGGTGTATATCTTATGGCTTTTGGATCAAGAAAATTCCTTAACTTCGGTGCCCCAGTAGTAATACTTATTTAGGTCATTAACTCCAAACTAACTAACAATTGGCAAAAGTCGTATTAGTAGCAAAGGTTATCATTGGAAAGCTCTTGCCATTGGTGGATGTCTTATGGCTATTGGGCTAAGAAAATTCCTTAACTTCGGTTCTGAAGTGGTCACATATTTATGCCATTAACTCCAAACTGACTAACAATTGGCAATAGTCATGTTAGTAGCAAAAGTTCCCCTCAAAAAGCTAAAGCCGTTCATGTATATCTTATGGCTATTGGGCCAAAAAAAATCCTTAACTTCGCTGCCCAAGTATTCACACCCATTTAGGTAATTTACTCCGAACTGACTAATAAGTGGCAAAAGTCGTGTTAGTAGGAAAGGTTCTCCTTGAAAAGCTCTTTCCATCTTATTTTTATTGGGCTTCAGGGCAGAACCCCATATGCAGGGGCCCAATCTCCTTTATGGACTATCTGTGTTTTTATTCTCGTCACTTCAGATTATTATTTACCGAAAAAAGTGTCAGTGAAAGCAGAAGTTGCGGGAACTCGATATAATTGCGTGGCGGAAACAGAGAGTAGGCATTATTTTTTACATTTGTTTAGTTATGGGAATAAGATCATAGATTTGAAAAATACTATTTTTAAATGCTATTTAATAATTAAAAAAACGAGGTGGTACATAGGTACCTATATATTTATTTATTTAAATCAAAATTTATTTTATAGCTTTAACAGATGTATTTTAAAGTATATTTTATAGGTATTGCCATTTGCCAACGGTATTTTTCTCTAAAAATTCTTTATCATTATTATGTACATACCTAGGTCTAGATTTTTTTTTTACCTATCGATAAATAGTTGAGTAACTACCCGTAAGAGTGTATCGTTTTACATATCACAGAATAGATTAGAAATAAAGTAATTTTACATAGTTTATTTTTATTATGCAAAAGTATCATCGAAAATAATTTTATACTTAGATATAGAAGAATACTTTATATAAAGTATGGTTGGCAACCCTGTAGAAAAGATCCAACCTAGACAAAAAAAAACCTCTATGTGCCTCTATACATAAATATAAATAGGCTGTTTTTAGGGTTCCGTAGTCGACAAGGAACCCTTATAGTTGTCTGTCCGCGGCTTAGCTCAGAGACTGTTGGCACCAATACTATCAATGATATTATATCCGCGGACAGTTATATCATTGGTAGTATTGGTGCCAATGATATAACTGTCCGCGGATGGAAAATGCCAGTCTCTGAGCTAAGCCGCGGACAGACAACTATAAGGGTTCCTTCCCTCGCATTATATAGGATTTCCGTACAATGCGAGGTCAGCTTATACTGGAAATGTATAGCTTGATGTGTAGCCGTGTGTACCTATAGTGCCACAACCGCTGAACGCATGCAAGAACAATATAGCGTTTGCCAGTATTTCTCCATATCCAATTATGCTAAGTACTTAGTTTAGAAGTTATAAGGGGACAGATGAACATTCATCTGTCCTCTTATAACTTCTAAACTAAGAGGAAGGTATGTATCATATGTACATACATATCATGTACATTATGATACATACCTTCCTCCATGCATACATACACACATACCAATAAAACTCATATCATAACCCTCCATTTTGTTTCCCCGTAGTCGGGTGACGCAAAGTTGATGGGCGTGGCGGGCGCACTCGCAACGCTGTTTCCTAATCTGGGGGGCCCGACCACCGCCTGTAGGCGGTTGTACTTGGGGATCGTGCGATCCGTACAGGGCCATGTACGGGGCCCCGGTGTGGGCTTCTGACCTGACAGCCGGCAGCATCGCAATACTGCGAAAACCGCAGATGGCGATGGCCGTCAGAGCTATTAGGGCACGATCTCCTACGAGGCCGCTTCTGCACTTCCGGATGCACTTCCTTCTGCACTTCCTGGGACCTAGAAGCGAGGTTTGCGCGAGGAGGCGCGAGCGCGGGGCGGTGGATCGACGCAGCGAGAGATCAAGCTCGGAGAGGTCGGTTACAGCTCCGCGAGGTCCTCGTGACGGAATGGCGGTACCAGGCTTCTGTGCCCTACCGCTGGCCCACTACCATCGACGCGATCCGACCAGGACTCGACTAATGGCTCGGGAGGAGGCACGGCTCCCTGTCGTTTCGAACGGCTCAGGTGCTCTCGGAGCATGGCTGCTTCGGGTAGTACCTGTGTCGCATAAACAGGGAGCCGGACGCTCGGTGCCATTACTGCATCCACTATCGGGAGGACACGGCACAGCATACACTTTCAGAGTGTGCCGCGCGGTGCCCTCGTGTCAGAAGGTGCCGGCCGTCGCTCGTTCAATGGTCGAGAGCGCCGAGTCGTGGGATGCGGTGATCTCCTTCTGCGGAATGACGGTTTCGCAGAAGGAGATCACCAAGGGCTGCGGAAAGGGAGAGAGAGATCGAGACCACTCTCCCGATCCGTAGCAGGCAGACCGGGCGTCGACTGAGGGCGGACAACGCCCTCTTCCAGCCCCCGTAAGCGGGTCTGGATGGACGGAGGACTCTGGGACTTCCACCGCACAAGATCTTATGATCCTCGGTCTACCTTATGCGGGTGTGGGAAAGGACCCACACCCGCAGGAGGTGAACCGACATCACACCGGGGAGGTTTTTAATCTGTTTAGTCTGACAGACCCCTCCGCCCGCCATAGGGCGGAGGACATCCATGAGGATTTTCCACCCCGGAAATAAAAGGTTAGGTTACAACAGTGACCCCTACACCAAAAACGACTAGTGTGGGTGCCGCAGACATTTTGTTGTGTCATGCATGGTAAATTAAATCAAACAAACAGTCAAATTAATGAATTTGTATTTCGTATAAACGCTTACAAGTATTTTTACAAATATACATGTTTTATACAACTATTACTTAGATATTTATTTACATTTATCAGTCTTTTTGAGTGTCTAACTCTAAATAAAGGCTGTGCTTACATATTTGCAGCGCAGTGGCAAGTACCTAGATATGAAGTTTAGAATAGCTATTTCAGTTTCCTAAAACCCCACACTATACTCACAGCTGTTGCGTAAATGCAGCCTAGAATTTATGATAGTGACTTATTTTTTTTACAACAAACCTTAAAACTTTATGTAGGTACTTATTCTCAAAATGGACAATTGACACCGGGATGTAAAAACGTACAATTGTCACCTTGTCGACATGATCCTTTTCGCTGGAAATATATACAAACTGCTTTGCGACCACCACGAGCACCTCCTCTACCCCGCGGTGGGCCATCCCAGCTTCCAGCGTTTTTACCTCGCCAGTGTCCACCATTGCCACGACCTCGCATAGTTCCTCGGAAATTTGTCATACCAGGAAAACTATCAGGGCCGGGTGGAGGCCCTTGGGGTCCCGACATGTTGAAATCCATTGGAAACATATTTTGCGGCATATTAAAACCTTCTGGCGGACCAGGAAACATCGGATTCGGTCCACCAAACATTTCTGGAGACATCATCATTCCTTCTGGGGGCATCATCATTCCCGGGGGTAAGTTCCCGGGAGGAATGACTCCAGGCGCCATGGGACCTGGCATACCGTTGCCCATCATATGCGGCGGGACTCCGCTTGGCCAATCAGCGGGAACCATATTACCACCTTGAAACCCAGGTACGCCAGGGAATTGTGGGTTTGGAAAAGCATTAGGAAATTGGTTCATGTTTGGTGGGAACATATTAGGGACATTCATGGTAGCCGATGCTGGAGGCGCGTTGCCCTTGGGTTCAGGCCAAGGCATATTTCTAAAATCACTTATATTATCCTGGTTGCCGGTAACATCATCTAAGGGTATAATTGTCGGTTCAGTATAAGGATGCGTTTCAGGCTCAGGTTCAAATGCAGAGTCAGGTATCATTGATTTCGAGAAATAAAGAGGTTGTAACGTTCCTTTTTGACGTATTGCCTGAATGTCCTTTTCTTTGCTGTTCTTACCATGCTCTACCTGCACTTGTCCATCGGCGTCGACAAGGATTAGTGGCCTCCAATTAGTCTTTTCTTCCATGACGTCATCATTACTAATATTCCTTCCCTTCTGAAATGCGTCTCTTTCGTGGATCCTTTCTAAATATTTCATATCAGTAAAGGTCTTCGTCACATTAACTCTTTCAGTTTCATCAAGTTCAAAGTACTGAATTTCTTCTAGTTCAGAGTCTGGTTTCCATTTAATACTTTTTTTAGGTCCTTTTCGTTTATGGTAGCATAAAACTCCTTTAAGTCCATTAATTGTTAAAGTATGAGGTTCTGATGTGTCCATTTTCTCTTCAATCTCTTTCTTGATATCTTTTTCTTCTGCTACTTCATTGGTATCGGTATCTTTCTCTGAAACCTTTTCTTTATTTTCTTCTGTTTCAAGAGTGTCCTGGTAAAATCTTGGTGGCACTGATTTGCTTTCACTACTTGGACTGCTCATATTAGTGGGTGTGTGTGGCGGTGAAGCATCGTTTCCAGAGTTTCCATCCTTAGATCCACTCGTTCGTCGTTTTCTTTTCTTTGGATCTCTTTTGTTCGTTGCTGAAGCATTCAACGCGTCCATGAACATGTCACTTTCTAACAAAAGAATTGCTGAAACAAAAAAAAAACGAATGTTAGAAAAATATTTTTTTGGAGGATACAATGAGAAAGTAATATAACTAATAATAATTTAGTGATAAGACTAAAATGTATATATATAACGGGTTCTCGTCATTTGAAAAAATAATTTAAAAAATACAAATTGGCACCTTGTTAAAGATACGGTAACGGAACACAGGAACCTAAGCAGAAATATTTAGGTAATGCATAAGGTGCCTAATATTGCATAGGTATGTAGTTAGTAACACTGGATACGTATAACTAAGTTTATTGATAGAGCTTAGATGGAGATGGATAGAGCAGGCGACTTATAATCTTTTACAATTATCATATTGTTTGACAAAACCAAGCCGTAGGTACTATGCTTTGACCATAACTATTCTATTTACATCTTTTATAGATGACAAATCCAGAAATATTTATAGATGACTACAGTAGCTTTTGCCTGCGGCCTCGCCCGCGTATAGTATGTCCTGTCCTATGCCTATAATCTTCGCGCAAGTGCAAGCAATAAGTTGACAAAGTTTTATCGTAATAGGATTAACGGTAGTTATGGCAGCAGTGCATATAATACGAAAAAAAAACATTGATTTTTATAAGCAATAATAATATGCAGTAATGAAAGCTATGAATGATACGACCGCTTCTTTATTCGATAATCTTATTATTAGTGGTCATGGTAACTTATAAAGTTTAAGAACTGGGTGTACTATAGGTAGTACTCCACTGCCTAACTTTTCGGGGATTATAATCGTGATGTTATGTTATTATAACTGTGCGTTTGCTCTGGCGAAGTATTTACAACAAAACATGTTGAAACCTCTATTTTCTGTCAAAGTTCCATAACTACCTACAATTTTTGACAGCAATTGCTAAGATAACGGACTAGTGTTTACTGTAGGTATAACAATCGCAAACGAAAAAAATTGGTAGGTAGGTACCATAAAAGGTAACAAATAAAAGGTAAAAAATAGTGTAGTAGGTGCCTAATCATTGTATCTAGCCACGTACTGCTCCTGCCTACCTCTAATGGGACCGGATGCACAGTCAGCAACGAAAGTGTTGTAACACTTTACTTTTTATTTAAAATATACTTAATTTTTATTATACGCATATAAACACGTAGTAGAGTAAAAATAAATGAAATAAGTAAGTAGGTACCAAAAAAACGTATCAAATAATTTTAGTATTAGTTAAAAGTAACACTTCTAATCGACTCCCGAAGCTGCCTGTACCTACAAGCTATCCCTAACTTGTTACGTTACCCATACTAATGACTTGTTGTCTGTAGATACTATACTACCATGTATTATGTTATGATCCGTACGAAACGAAGAAACCCTTTCATTTCCAAAGGAAATTAAAATATTGTTGTTCTGCATAGGTAGGTAATTCTCTTCCCTGGATATTTTGTTCTAGTGAGGTCAATGGAGTGAACGTAGAATCGCACCTTCTGTGTGCTGATTAAGCAACCTAGATCTAATTCCCTCCCTCTAGCATTTAGATAAAACGAACTGCATGTTAGGTGTAAAAACATTCATAGGTACGCGTACGCCCGGTCAGCGAATAGAGCACCTTTCACTTTTTACCCGACTGCGGCGTAAATCCAAAAGTAGGATAATGTTTTGCTATCTTGTTTGCCTGAATCGCTCTTTAACTGACAATCCTAATCCTAACTAATAGGTATTATAAATGCGATGGATTGGATGAAATTTGGCACAGGGGTAGATCATAACCTGCAGAAGGGCGTATGCGACGTTTCATCGTGGATCGTAGATGAAGTCGCGGGCAACGGCTAGTCGTATATAATATTTAGCCCATGACCGATACGACAAAAAATTAAGTTACCGGTACCGAAAGTATACTACTACTACCCTTTCGATTGTTGGTAGAGATTGCATTCAATGCCTATTAGACGAAATACGGTGGTACCGTAGGTATAATACCGTACCGATCCGCAATTTTTAAGTATATTTATGGAAGTTAGGCCGTGTCCGAACAGAATCGAATGTCATCGGTTTGACGTGGCAAGTAGTAGCTAACCAAACCACAAGTATTTTTATGTAGCTACAATGTTACTTTACTACCTCAAACCCGTCGGGTTGGTAGGTACCACTCGTGTTTTAATGATTATAATAAGTACCTAGCTCAACCCGTGACTTTCGGAGGGGTCATTACTATCTCTGAAATAGTTTAGACGATGCAATTTGTTCTATAGTGTGACTTGTTCACCAATGCTATTCTTTTAAAAAATAAAACACCCGTAAACACAACACCGTGTGTATTATTATTGCGAGTGAGAGCGGGATTGGTGTGAGAATCTTATGCAATTTTAACAACATTACGTTATCTGTTTATCATTATAATTGAGATGCGCAGACAATATGCGATTCACAGTCACTAATATCTGTCCGACAACGGCAGCGTTGGCATCGACCAAAAGACAGCAGCACTGTTGCCACGAAGCTTACTTGAAGCCGCCAAATAAGTAGGTAATTACTGCCAAGAACGTGTGGAATTAGAACAAATTTTTAAATCAAATGCACGATTTTACCCAGAGGTTTGCACTTCATTCCTACTTTTCCAGAATATCTGGATCATGTTGTTTTAAGTACCTATGTCGTGAAAAGTTTACGGAATTGTCACCAAGCTGGATGTTTTTCTCGTAGGTACTTATGATTTTAAAAGTCAGGGCCTTGTAAACGACTTATCAAAACATCTGGGTAAATACTGTTTCTTTTTGGTAGACTAGCTTGATGGCCTTCGATTTTGGAGCTTTTTTATTGTTAGATACATAGGTAGGTACTTTACATCTATAGCCGGTCGTCCAGTCAACTGCACATCAGTGGTAACAATTTGACATTCACAGCGCCTTTATAATGTCGTAAGCGCTGTAACAGTAAGGGTGGTTTTCGTAGTTCAACTAATACCACTGATCTGTGGATGATTGTACCTAGCAGCCAGATAAAGGGCACTGGGCTTTTGGAAAAACCATTTATTCCTCATTAAAACTGAAGAAAGGGCGCCCTAACAATCTGTAGACCAAAATAAATCCTGCACTTTACTATCTATAACTATTCATCTCTTTTTATCTACCACATCTTCATTATCAATTTCTCTACATTCTACATTGAATTGAACCGATACGGCGCGTTGATGTCGAAAATCATAAAAAAATCGTCTCATGTGTGACCTGACGCCCCGACGCGACGGCGACGTATAATTGGTTTATTTTAATTTTTTACCCACCAATTTTTCCTAGTGTCCTTTGAATTTCCGCCAAATATCTTGTGATGAGAAGAAAGTATAGGCGGTCGAATAAATGTGTTAGATTACCTACATTGGAAAACATGGTCTCAATATTTATAAATTTTGAGCTCATTGTAGGTAAGTTAAATGATACTTCTAGCCTAGCCCAGTACCTACGCACACGGGCGATGTTTTATGGCGCACTGAATTTTCAACTCTCGGTGTTGAGCCGAGCATTAAAAATCCTACAAAGCGCATGCCAGCTCGTCAAAAAAACAAACTTGGATTTTTAACTCTTGGTGCTAAGCAGTGCGTTGAAAATTCGGTGTGCGATAAAAACCACTTACTTTTTAATAGAAGTAGATAAACGAACTCTCATAATTTGCTTTATTGAATCGAATAATATTCTCTGCATTTTAGTCAAATAGACTGAACATTTTTAACACATTTAATCGACGGAGCTGTGTTATGAATTTATGATTTTGATACAATGTACTACATACAGTGAACCGCACGACTGGGTAATATTGACAGCGCCTTTATTTCGTAGCAGTACAGTATGGGACGTTTTTGTAGTTCAAGGGTTAGGTACAGTAGGTAGGTACGCGCGACGGGTGTTTGTGATTTTAGCAGATCGGATTTTCTCATTTATATAAACGGATTTAAAAAAGACGGAGAGGTTTATACATTCGATGAATCCATATTTTATTGACTATTTATAACTCTACGAGATTTCTTCAACTTCCAGCAGCTAACTTCACAGACACAAAGATCCTAGGTACTGTAGGTACTACTAACAACTAGCGGTTGGCCGTACCTACCTACTTATTTATTTGAAAAAATACTTAATTTTTTTTTTTACAAAAAACAACGTACTATCACGAGCAAAAATATATATACACTCAGCAAAATTCAATAACGATTTTCTCGTGGAATAACGATTGCAACTTTGAGATGATACCTATTTCATAATAATATGGGTTCCAAAATACTATGTGCGTTATAAGATAAAATTACAGTCAATACAGTAGGAGAAAATCACTTTTAAAAGTTGCTAAGTGTATACAATTATACATATTGGTGCTCATGACTGTACATATTTATAGTAGAACTTCCTAAAAATAAAACTTAAGTAAGTAGGTAAATAGAATAATCATAATGAGAAAAAAATAACTCACATTTTGGAAGTGGTTTTGTATTTCCGTTTTTTGCCACCGACATCCGCAATCGAAGTTATTTTTTTCACTTTGTTCTTAGTGTTCAAAGTTATTTTTCACTTTATACATATTGGATGTCGGTTATTTTTTGTAAGTAGCTAAGTAAAAAGTATTTTTTCAAAACAAATTTTTACTTTGCGTTTTTTTTTTGTACAGTTAATTTTTATTTTAAGGGAATTCTACTGTAAGTATACACAAAGTGGATTAAATACGTATTACCGAAGCTAACTCAAAAACTACCCCAGCAAATTAATACGATTTTTATGGGACCATGAACGAATCACCTAAAGCGGCCAAGTAATTATACAATCAGGAAAAAAAAGCCCGAATGCTTATGTAACCTCCTCATTTTTTGAAGTCGGTTAATAATATAAATGTGTTGTTCGTCAGATACGCGGTGGTGGACTACTGACAGTCACATCATGGCACAAAGTGTAATGCCCGTTTTCATTAACACTAGATGACAACTGGTAATGCCTTAACTAAAGCCTGTGTTGGATTTTCAACGCTAGGCACAGCGCCGAGAGTTGAAAATCAAATGTGCAATAAAATAAATGGCATTGTTGGTGTTATTCCGTAAATTTTTCGTTTTGACTTAGGTAAATACATAACATGCAATCTATTAGGCATGTAATTGACGTAAATAAATAAACAAAAGGTCTAAAAAAAAAACAAAAAACTAGCTTATTTCCGTAAAATTTTAAAGCGTTCGACTAAAATATTCAGCAAATTACCTAAGTACAGTTAACCGCATGTCCATGGCCAATAATAATTATGTCCTTGGTAACAATTTTATATTCCAGAGCCTTTATGTCGTAGCAGAAAAAGCGGTGGAAGTGTTACCACTGATTTGCGGATGACTGTATCTTAGTTATCTTATGTAATTATTATGTTGCCGTGGCGCTGTCAAATCAACTCGCAATTGCATTAGGTATTTCCTAACTTTTTACCTTCCTATAGGTAGGACTAGGAATTACTGATTCATATAACTCGCCTACTTATAATGTTCGCACACAGACATTACATCTCTTCGGAAAGTAGCCGTTGGGTTAAACGATTAAGGACTTCACGTAAAAGTCGTGAATCTACTAGCTAGAAGTTCCCAGTTATCGTTCGTAAATTGTGTTGCAAATAATATTGGTAGATAGGTATCTAAACAAAACGAATCAACTTATAACTATGCGTGCGAACTCTCCACATTATTAACCTATTAGGTTAATCAAATAATTATTTTTATTACATACAGTGAGAAAACAGGTCCAGCTATGTATCTAGGAACCGAGTTTTATTTTTGAGTAGGTACTGATACTGACCCCTGCTTCGCATGATTATTGCGATTTGACAACAATAAGAGATTTCTTTATTATTTGTAAGGTTATACTTATTATTTTATTACACATACCTAAACCTTTTGGAATAAATTCTCTAAATGGTGGTGAAAACCGCAAAAATCTGTCTCAGAGTTTAGAAGAATAACGCGGAAAAGCAACTTCAATTCAAAATAATCTTTAAATCAATTCAAGATATTTTTTAGATGATAACCGGATGCTGTATGGTCGTAAAATATTCAATAACTACGCAAGCGGCAAGCTTAAGGCTACCTGTGTATTGGAGTACAGAGGAGCGAAGTTCACCAATAGAATTTGGGTAAATGTTAGCACTTCTCCGCTGTAATGAACATGCAGCTTATCATAGGTCTGTAGGTACGTAATCAAACAACATCGCACAAAACGCGCAAGCGTCGATTTATGGATTTTTATTCATTGATATTACTTTAATCATTTATGTACCTACACCATTGCTAACATCATAAAGTTCGAAATAGGAATACTTTGTATATAGGTCCGAAAATAGACATCCAATGACTTTTGTTTTTTGTCTAAGTACCTACATAAGTTATAGATTGCAAAAAGGTAAAAAGTCGCTATTGAAATCTAATTGTCCGTCCGTAAAATCACGCACCCTGAGAAATTACCTGCCTTAGGTATGAAATAAAAAAAATGAGTAAGTACTTATGAAAATTACCTAGGTAGGTACATCTAGGTAAGTTTTAAAGTTCTAAAATAAATGCCTTAAAATTTTTTATAGGCAATAGGTACAGTTGGATACATTATCATAATACAACACGTATAATATTGAATGTAACAGAACAAAAAACCTCACATTATAAAAGTTAAATATGTAAGTACAATACTAATTACTTCCATTAGGTAGGTACATCTAGAGAATAATATAAATTGGCAGGTTGGGCAGGCATAGGCAGTTGTGATTGGTTCCGGCCTACTGACTGCCCTATTCAATTTGTAATTATTTTGGTGTATCAATCGTTTGATATGTGTTTCTTTTATATTTATTTTAGAAACATCGTAATGAAATATTGAGGTACCTACATACCTACCCTCTATTTTTGTCAGATCTTGTACTATCTAAACTTTCTAAACAATGGGTTCATTGATACTTAGAGGATGCCTGATTTTATCGTTAAGAGTACCTACCTAGGAAAATAAGTAGTTATGTAGGTACAAAACTTACTTCAACCGCAATCAAACAACAATCTAAAGGGAAAAGTACCTAATTGGTTGGGAAAATAATGTAGGTACAACAGATATAGTTAGGTACGTTCCCTAATTACATACTACAAACTTTTGAAACATTAGTTGAGCAGACCAGATTTTGCCTTTTTTTAAGAAAATTACTTATTCTAACCATAGGTACTTACATAATAATGTGATACAATAAATGATTCAGCTTTACGCATTAAAATTTTGTGCGCTACATTTTGATTTCTATATAAATAAGCTGGCTACCTATGCACCCATTATGGACAGAAGTGTAGGTAAGTACGTACTAAAACCAGAAAAAAATATGGGCATTCGTTGTACACACGGCTACACATCAAGCTATACATTTCCATCTTATGCTGATCTCGTATTGTATAGGATTTCCGTACAATGCGAGGTCAGCTTATACTGGAAATGTATAGCTTGATGTGTAGCCGAGTGTACGTACCTACTGAATCTTTACCTATCTATAGGATTGGATGAGACATACTACAGCAAGATTCTAGAATTTTTATTATTTATGTAACCTAGGTCCCGTAATTACGACAGCTCTAAAAAATTATATTTATTTGTTTACTATTATCTAATCTGTGCCTACTGTGCCAAGGTGTGCGTCGAATATAATACCTATTATCATGTCATCACATTTACCTATTAGTTCAGCTGGACATAAGAGGCAGCTCTCATAGTAGGTAGGTAGGTAATAAGGTACTTTTTGTTATCTTTGATAGTACCTAGTTATGCAGATAGATAACTAACTATTTATCAACCATTCTGCAAGTCAAAACCAGCCATTCTGACGCTAACTAAAACAAGTACCCGCTATTACTTACAGAGTAGGTAGGATATAGGTAGTAGTTAAGTACCTACTACATTTTTAAATAATCTTTATTTATAGAGATTTCTGTAGGTAGGTACCTTTTCATAACATATTATTATGGCGGAATTGCTAATTATTTGACTTTAAAAATATTAAAATTGATGGTACACCTACAAACACGGGCGCCGTGCAGTACCTACGTGTTACCTAATCAAACATAGCTGAATGAACTTGGATACCATGTTGGTAATATGGTAAGAGAAGAGGCAGAATGTACAGCAGATTATGTAAATACAGATCTAAGTACTTTCCAAGCCAACCTTTTTTTTCTTTTCAGACATTCCCTTCTACACTTGTCCGGTTTTTATTCAGATAGACAAACTGTCGAAACGTATTGTGTTATTGTGTTTGTCGATGCAAACCAAAACAGGTAGATTATAAGTACCTTTTCCCATATACATACTGAAACAGATAATGTTGTAGGTAGGTACTTACATAATTATTTTCTAAATTATTTCAAGCATAAAGGAGACTGGGCAAAACTGGTCTATGCAACAATAGAAAGTGTGGTTCAAATATCAGGTAGGTACATACACGGCCATTTTTTTATTATGAGGTCATTAAAATGACAATAAAGAGAAAAAAAATGTGAGAAATTATCTTTCAATTCATGTAGGTGGTTTTTTCAGGTTTTGATATTTAGTCGACGTAAAAGGTGCACACTATTCAGTGGTGGTTCGAGTTTTGAGAAAAAGGGGGTTCGATTACAAAATAATCTAGAATGTTGATACAAAAAAATAACAATTTGAAATAATGCTTAAATTGTAGCAATGCAAAGGAAATTGCATGAAAAATACAATCAAATTCGCCATTGTTCTTAATATAATTTCGTCGTACGTTGTCAGAATGAAAAGTGTGGTAAACGACTTGTGTATACCTACCTAATTTATTAATAACTATTATTACTTAGCCACATATTTCTATTGGTTTATAGACCACTTCCCATCTAAGTTTGCGGTGTCCTTTATCTCAAGCATAACATGACGCCTGTCCGGCGTGCGTAGGTTCCATCTATATTTTAGATTAATCTCAGGATGTCGTAGATTATTCCCTTATAGCCATCCACCCAGAGGGGGTTTAATAAGTCCAATCTAGCAAGAACTATTCTTGTAGTAAAATGTAGAAATGTCCATATAATATTATACCTACCTCTAATAAATAACTTTTCAGAAACAAAAATTAAAGTAGATACAAAGGCAGTATACACCAACAAACTTTAATTTTTAATTCTGTGTTACTTAAATAGGTAAGTACGGTTAATAAGACAATAGCGTAGGTACAGCTTTACACTACACTCAAGTATTTTCTCAAATTGATTACTACTTTCGGTAGATAGGTAGGTACCTTAAACTGTTCGCCCGAAATAGTTCTTTGTAGTGGTCTGCAGTTTTCTGTTTAGCGGGAAGCTGGTTGGCCACTTACGGTTTGATGACAAAGTTTTGCTGTCGACTGCTATACATATGGTAGGTATCTTTTCAGTATTTGCCGTTGTTACTACTAATCATATAAGTACCTTATAGAATTAAATGCATCTTCTTACTTATTGTCATTGGACCCGAATACGATAAAGAATTTAAGAAGGCAGTCTGTTGTTGTTACTGCCTTTCACGATCAGAATAGAAAAATTGATAACAATACTTCATCAACTGCTTGTGAATCTTGTGATTGTACAAGCAACCTATAATATCAGATACTTGTTTATGAGTTTTTTGAACACTTATTTCTAGAAATCACTTCACTACATAATAGTCCTCCGCCGCGTCTGTCTGTCTGTTCGCGATAAACTCAAAAACTACTGCACCGATTTTCATGCTGTTTTCACCAATGGATAGTGGTTCTCGAGGAAGGTTTTGGTATATAATAACCGACATCCACGCGGGCAAAGCCGCGGGCATCAGCTAGTTGTAAATAAATAAAAGAAACGTAGTACCTATGGAATGACGTTGTACAATCGAAGCCTTAGTAGACTACAGCTGGCAACGTCAAGAAAGCCTCGAGACCTTCATTCGCTTGTATGAGTGTTGGCATTATAATAGCCTAAGTTTGTTCCTATAGCGTAGTAAGGTAGGTAGGTACATTAAACATATTTCGTAAAAATCTAGACTTTTACCTGTCTATAAAATGAAACATTTATAAATGTTACTATAGGAGACTATAATTCTTGGATTTCTTTGCAAAATATATGAACTGGTCTGTTTAACTAACGCAACAAGGTAGTGCGGAGTGCCCTAATAGCTCATCTTAATAAGTCAATCATGCTGCATATTTTGTTGAAATTTATAGGTATATCGCTAAATTACTGTAATAAATAATCTTATAGTCGTTTTTATAGTAGGTAATGGTGGCTTTCATGTAGAAATATTACGTCATTTTTGTATTACATGGATTGCTGAAGAATCACTCCTGGAGCACCAGTCGTTTTCATCAGCTCTGCGTCGAGTCCACGGAAGGATCCAGTAGGTATATGTGCGCTGGTATTTTCACCTCACGATTAACTAAACAAATTTAGGTTATTAAATTTGAACTAAGTAGTAAACGGAAAGAGTCATGTATATTGATTTCAATATTTATTTGAAAAAAATACTTTACAGGTGGTAAAAACACTTTAGAACCCGTTAAGTTATACATTTTAGACTTACCACTGAAGAAAATGCAACCTAAACAATTGAAAAGACTTGGTGACATTAATGGAAGGACTTGCCACCACCAATGTAAATCTGGAAAAAAAGAAACTATTAAAAATATGTCACTTATTGAATAAACAGTAGAATACTTACGTTTAGGTTTAGGAGGAATTAATTTGATTGCACCCGGTTTTTCAACAGGTTCAACTATAGTTTTTGGCTTTTTTTCTGGAGGAGACTCATTGTGAACTGGAGACGGCCTTTTTGGTATTGATACTGTAGGTGGCAATACAGGCGTGGATTTTTTTGTTAATACTGCTGCACGAGAAGGTGGTGGTTTCACTTCCTCTTCTAGTCCATGTTTCCTAAACTTAGAATTGAAAGTTTTAACAGTTTTTGGTTTTGGTTCATCTGGTTTTCTGACTTCTATGGATATTGAAGGTTTTTCTTTTTTGGAATCACTCAATTTCGGTATTTTCCCCAATTTATGAACTGATGGCGTTTTATCATCAGGTTTCTCAGATGAAGATTTGTTAAGAGAGGTATCCTTACTCTTTTCAATTTTCTCTTCTTTTCCTTTATCTTTATTCTTATCTTTGTCGGAGGATGACCGTGAACTCCGATCCTCTTTAGATTTACTACTACTGGAAGACGATAACTTATCGCTAGATTTTCTGTTACTGTCACTTTTTGATCTAGAACTATGAGAAGAATGTCTATCCTTATCTTTTGACCTGTCTTTACTACTATTATGTCGGCTAGAACTGCTTTTGTGAGTTTTATGTTTCTCACTTGAAGAATGAGACCTACTTGAATGTTTTGAGGAAGTGCTCGACTTTGACCCGGTAATATTATTTTTATCATCTGATTTATCTTTACTTCTACTTTTTGCTCTATCTTTAGATTTTTCTGAATCTGATAAACCTTCAGAAGTTTTACTTTCACTATCATCATCAACTTGTGATATGATTTGCTTTCCATCTTTTAAACTGATTTTTAATACCGGCAAAGTTTCCGGTTCTTCGTCTACTTCATCTTTTATTTTGATGTCACCTACATTCTTATCAGTGTCATTGTTAGAAATGGATTTATCCAATTTGATACGTTCTTCACTAATTGTTTTAATTTCAGTATTATTATCATTATTTTTACATTCCACATTGCACTCTGATTTTATTAAGACGTCTAAATCAGATTGCGCTTCCGATATAATTTGAGGTATATCTGCAATCTGTACAGGAACTACTTGTTCGCCCTTTACTGTTTTTAACCATTGTTCAACTAACTTCGATGCTAGAGCTCTGATAGCTGTAATGAAAGAAATTAAATATGCTTTAATAATCCACAATAACAATAGTAGTATTTTAATTGAACTTTTGCTTCTAAAATAAGAACAATTGAGCTAATTTGTTGTCAATTATTTGTTGCATCCAACCGAAAATCAACTTTCAAATTTCAGTTCCTAGGAAACAACATCACGCTTGTAATCCCCGCAGCTTTACCATTACACCCACATTTCGCGAGTTATGAAGTCCCATGTAATAGGGGGCGAGCGTATTGCCATCAACCGGGCTCAAATCCAGACTCTAGTCTGCTACTGAGAAATTCCTAATGGAGAAACCCAATAACATTTTGACAGTCCTGGGAATCGAACCCAGGACTAGGCTCAGCAGTGGCGCTTTCGATCACTAGACCAGCGAGGCAGTAGGAATTGTTCCTAGGAAACAGTTAATATGTCATTGTCTTACCAAAATGGTTATCATCCTTTGACAACTCCTTTACAAGTTTCGGACAGTTATTGGTTTTCAAACGCTCTATATCAACTGGGCATAATAATAGCAGCTCCAATAACTCTTTTACTAGAGGCCAGTTTTTGGCGACTATACTTTCGGTAAGCCACATGTGTACCAAAACCCAACCGCCGGATCCCATAAATAACCCCAGAAGGTCGGTCTCGGTACGTTTCAGTATCTGTATGTATATACATTTAGATACCAATTTCTTCGAAAATTTAGTCATGAGGCTGAAAGAAAAAGTTAGCATTTAACAAAAACTTCGATAGAATATAGTCGGCTCTAAGGCGTACTCTAGAGAGGCGCTCAAGCACAGAATAATGAATAATAAAAAGTAACTCGAGATGCTTGCTGCTATTTACTAGTTAAATAAGTAGTATCAGTTGAGAACGTACGGCGAAGTGGTTCACTCTTCTAATAAAAACATTGGGTCATTCATAAAATATTTAAAAACTTTGCCATATCCATAATAATTAAGTTTCCTAAAATTATACTTGTGCTAATACATTAGCTAAAAATTTTCTACAAAATGTCGGAGATAAATACTGGCGGACTCTCCGATTATTCGATCTATTAAGAAATCGTAAATCGAGTACTCATTCTTAATAATTCATTGTCAACATATGAGATTAAGAAGAATGTACAAAATAAAACAAAATTAAGCTCCTTACTTTCTATTGCCGAGTCAATCATATTAATACAAAGTAAAAAAAAACCAAGCTGATTCATGAAAAGCTAAGAACTCCTAAACTTACCTAGCCAGCCTCTGGACTTCATCTCTGCTTTTGATCCCGCCATTCGGTGACAGAAGCACACTCAGGCAGTTTAATAACTGAATTGGATCAATACGCGGCTGTAACAAAGAAAATAAAAAGTTATTACAGTTTCCCTACTTCAAAATATAGTATGTTTATATTGGTTCTCAAAACTGTTGAATTCCTCAATTTTGAAAGGGACGTCGCAACACTTTCTCTTGGTAATCAGCAGGTTTGTGACCCAAGTGACTGTAGGCATAAGCTTAATCCACAGAATGAGAACCAAAGACTTGTCAGCCCCGTGGCTTTCGACATAAATTGTGTATAATGAGCTTGCTCTGCCTTTCGGAATTACTTGGATATAGGATACTAGCTTCGCCCCGCGGTTTTACCCCCGTCTCGATCTCTCGAAGTCTCGATCCCGTGGGAATATCGGGATAAAAAGTATCCTATGTCCTATTTCAGGTCGTGATCAACCCCTGTGCCAAATTTCATCCAGATCCGTTCAGCCGTTTTAACGTGAAAGCGTAACAAACAAAGAAACTCACTTACACATTTATAATATTAGTTAGAATGTTTATTTCGCGGAAAAGGAAAGAGTGCTGTTTTTATTATATCTCTATATAGTCTGCTTTGGGGTATATTCCATCCAATCTTCAGAGTTAAATGACAAATGCCTAGCTGATGATTACCCAGGGTGCGCTACATAAAAGCTTTGTACGATCACTCGTGAAAGCTGTTATTCCACTACTATCAGAAACAGCGCTTATAAAAGAACCTTAATACTGTATCTTGTTTTTAATCATGTTCAAAACCTATTGTGTGCTAAAATAATGACATACACTAACACTACTCCTTCAAACGAGCGAATAAAAGCAGGGTGAATGTTATTATATCAGGGTGACGGAGAACCAAAAGGATCAATTTATGGAGAATACTGTCTATGTCCAGCAGTGGACGTCTTTCGGCCAAAATGATGATGACTTATGTTATTTGATATAACGCAATGAACAGTATTGCTTTGTTTCAAGTCGCAACCGTGACAATGAACAATTGCATTTATATACTATTAGCTGCGCCCCGCAGTTTCACCCGCGTAAGTCTCGATCCTGCGGGAATATCGGGATAAAAAGTATCCTATGTCCTATTCCAGGTCATGGTCTACCCCTGTGCCAAATTTCATCCAAATCCGTTCAGCCGTTGTAGCGTGAAAGCGTAACAAACAAACAAAATCACATTCGCATTTATAATATTAGTTAAGACTTACTAGCTGACCCGACAGACGTTCTGTCTAAATTTCAAAAAGTTATACAAAAAGGGACGTTGTTTTCCCCGAATTTGAATATGTTTTAATTCCATAAGAAGGAACCTAATTCGAATTATTACGAACATTTTGAAACCAAAATTTGCCAAATCGGCCCAGCCGCTCTCAACTGATCCGCTTACAAATGCGCGCCATTTAATTTTTTAAATCGTATTTTTATTATATAGGTTCATGCACGAGATGCGTAGATCGGATCAGAACTGGGCAAAAAAAAAACAATTATTTTATGGTTTCCAGAACAGGTCAAGGTTACAGATAAAATAGTGAAAGCTTAAATGGTACAGTTCGATTCAAACTTAATAGAGGCTCGGAGGTTAGCTACTCGCTGCGCAGTACCCCTCACCCCCGCTGTCACATGAAATTGTTACTGCGCAGCGAGTCATCTCATGTTCCGAGCCGCCTTTAGGTTTGAATAGAACTGTACAGTTGGCTTCACATCAGTGGTAACAAAACCAATATAAGCTGGACTCGGATTCCATTCGGACCTTGTACACACGGCTACATATCAAGCTATACAATTCCAGTGTAAGCTGTACGCGTAGCACGACAACCATAGAAACGGGTTTTCTAAACGCCGAACTTTCATTGTACGGCAATCCTATACAATACGAGATCAGCTTAAACTGGAAATGTATAGCTTGATATGTAGCCGTCCTTATAGAAGATAGGAAGTACGCGACGAAGTCAGCTCAAAGTTAAAGTGTTACCACTGACGTCGACTTTTCAATATCGCATTAAACTTAACTATTCTCAAATATTGATATGCTATAAAAGTGTAACCTGTATAACCTCTGGGGCGTTTAAAACCACAAAATAATAATACAAATTTTAGTTTACTTCTTTGTAATGTGCAAGTTAACAATATGATCGATCATGTGTCAGAGCTTCGGATCCAGAGACCAACTAGCGATTATATTTAAAAAAACATAACCCTTCCTTGGCAGTCCGGATCAATAGGGATGGTGCCTTTTAAAAACCATATTGAATCAGAATTAACATAATGTTTATGTATCTAGAATTCTACAGTTAAAACGTTAACCCATTTGCTATGGGAAACGCTGATTACACTGGCGTATTTTTATTTCTACATCAGGTGCGGTGGATACGCCAATCATGGTCCTATAATAATAACGCATTACGTAATATTTTCCAACACTTGTGTTAACTCCCAAGTTACAAAGGGCGTGCCGATTGAGTCAGGGCAGGGATGATTAATATGCTATACCGTGTCGAGCGCGAATCGTGTCACGTACAGTCGACCGCACGTCAGTGGTAACACTTGGACCTTGAGCTGGCCTATCGTAATTCGTAATACAGAGTTTCGATAGAATAAGAGGCCAGCTTCTATGTTACCCAACTTAACGAACATTTAGTAAGAAGCAGTTGCAGAAGGTGCGGTGTCAGTCTTTGTCCCACAAATTGAGCAGATACGCTTGCGGCTCGCGCCCGTGACCATCTAGCATAATTCATCTTCTTAGACGGTCACACAATACCCTCTGCACGCGTAGCATCGTAGAAACGGGTTCGTCGACGCAAGAATAGACAAAATGACAAATAAACAATCACAATCTGTAATTTTTTCTTCCGTCGACAAAACCCATTTCTATGGTGGTCATGCTACGCGGGCTACTGAGAATTCCCACGAAAATGCAATAACACTTTACCCGACCCGACCCAGACCCTGGGTATTGAACCCATGACGCTCAGTAGTCCCACTTCAATACCATGATTTTGTGGACAAAATCACAATACTAACATGCAAGTCACTCAAAATAAATGTTCATGCAATTGTCATGCTTGCACTTAACGTACCTATGCACCTGCCAGTTTAGTAGGTAGATAGATACCCCAAGTAAAAGAAGCTACGTTCTCAAGCAAATTTCGCCAGGCGGTAATGGCAACTTTGGACCGGAGTCGATGGAGGCAGATTGTCCGTTTAAAGGGATCCAGTGACCATGATCCTCAGTAATGAGGGACCGATTGTAGAAAAGAGGTACTGCCACATAGGTTATATTTTCTGACAAAAATAATAGGTACCTATCTAGCCAGTAGAGTACATCGATCGACAGTACCTATGTACAAGACTTGTTTTATGTAATAGCGCAGTGGCCTTGAAAGATACAGGTATTGGTAAGACGGGCTGGGGTCCGAAACGTCACGTTAAAAAAAAATTGCGTATAATAATAAATATTATTCCGTTGTAGCCTCATTGTTATGTAGGTTATCTATTCTAACAAAGAATCAAAATGGACGTTCGCGCAAGCGAGAGCGAGCAGCTCGCTCGCCTACGTATTGCGTGTATTACATCACGTGATATTGTTCTAGAAGCTTTGTAATTTTTTTTATTTGTCTTCAAGACTTTTTTTTAGCATTTATCCATTACCTATCACACTAATCATTGATACGACTAGCATGAAAGAATATTCTACAGATATTAATAGTAGGTAGGTAATACGAATTTGCGATGTTCAAGATATGTAACCGTATGTGCTAAAATATTTAAGTAGTTATGTATTATATTGGGACAAAACTTACCATTATAATATTCTATATTACTTCAAAAATAACACGACCCCCGATTGCACAAAGGTATGCCATGCCACGCCTTATGCTCCAGATACAACATGGCGTCTTATCATTTTTTAACAATGATATTCTTGCACAGAGAACACTTATTTTCTAGTTATTACGTCCATTAACAATGTAATTACACTATTTTTTAACATACATTACATAATTGTCTGTAATCACAGTAGTGACAAATATATTTATTCCGTTGTAATTATGGTGTAACAAGATATATTTATATCATTTTATACTCCTACATCTGATATATAATTACAATAATATCCTTGTAGAAAGAGATTTGATTAAATTTATAGGATACTACAACACTTTCTAATTGAGTGAGTTGGCAGAATTCCAAGCTATGGCCAGCTAAAAGACGTTCGATCCGAGTAAACGGCTGGCAAGCGGAGAGAATCAGAGAAGATTGAAGAATGAAATGGAAGAGAATCATTGTGGAACGAATGAACGGGGAGAGCGGAAAAGGAAACTGAATAATAGACAATAAATTGAATGAAAGATTGAAAAATGGTTGCCAACAGTAAAATTGAAATACGAAATTTTAATGTCCAGATTTTAGTCGATTTACCACATTGAGCAATAATTTTTTCGAAATGATCTTTTGCCGAAAAGCAATTCTAAAGTGGGTGATAGACGTGCGTACTTACAGTACGCGGTTTTTAAGTTCGCGACAATACTTGGTTCGCCGTCGGTGACACACGTGAAGCTTGCTCAAAATTTCATTGTTGGATCGCCGACAAACTTACTCAGGGTTTTAAAGTTCGCGTACTTAGCATGACACACGGGCGAGAAAGCTTGCTGAGCCGTAAGCACACGTACTTGCTCGCACGTCTATCACCCCTTTAAGTAGATTAGTGCTAGAAATAATAGTATTTAGATCTATGGTCCACACCTACTAGAATACACTGCGCGCAAGATAACTCAGCGCGCGACTGAAATTGGAACTAATTGTATGCTGCCGAATTGTCGTTTATGTAAGGTCATTTTATTTAATTTCTTATTACAGTATAGAATTAAGCACGCCACCGCGTGCTAATCACGCGCAGACTTATCTTGCGCGCACTCTTTACAATTTAGTAATAATGGTCAGAGATTTTATGTGGTAGTCAGTAACGTGACGGTCATGACGTAGGGCCCCCTACACACGGCAATTAAATACAACACCGCACCTTTTGGAACGCAGCAAAAAAACGTGCAGGTGCCATATTATGAAGCACTAATGCCACCATTTTTCCAGTTTGAGAGCGAGACGCTCTCAAACGCTTGAGAGCTAGACAAGGCCGCTAGCACCATCCCGTTTTCGCAGTGTAATAATGATGGCATTTCAGGACAATGCCGTGTGAACTGACAGACGTATTCAGACCATAGACTAACGTAAATGTACGTCTTGTCAGTCAGGTATAATTTCAATTAGTCTGTGGCAGTGTTACCAACCCGTACGATAATTATGGGGGCGTACGTTAATTTGGCCAATGGTACGATGTACGATAATGTATGACTAATGTACGATAATTTTGAGATTCCCTCTCATAATGTTATCAAGCGTCTAAAGATCCTAGTAGCACTGTATTCATCTATTTCCCATTTTTACTATCTAGTCTGTGGAACCAACTTGAAATGCACAAATAGTTTCTAGATTAGAAAAAATATTCTAATTTAGATTATAATAGAAAACATAAAAATATCAACCAAAAAAATTATGACAAAACATGTTTACGGTTTGTGCTGCTAGCGCCATTAGTGGTTAAACTTGGCATATACTTCCCGTTTGATTCTAGTATAAAATTATTGATTCTTTTGATAGCAATTAGAAATTAATTTTTCAGATTTTTTTTTTATTTGGATTTTTCTTTTGTACAATAATTTTGCCCAAAAAACGATAATTTTGACGTGGGAAGAGGTTAATTTGAACTTTTGGAGTTGGCAACACTGGTCTGTGGTTATCTTCATGATTGTCAAATTGTTATTTTGTCAGAGAAGTGTGAGAAGTGGTCATTGTGGATTTTGTCTGAAGATTTTACAGAAAATTATTCATTTCTAAATTAAACACGCTTTGTCTAAATCTATAGATTAAGTAACACCTGTGTTTAATAACAAAAAAAATATTTATCACTGAACTTCATCGTATAGTCATGTGGAGTGATTCTCTTCTCATCGTATTTATTTCAATATGTACGGCGTTTTTAGGCGAAGGTGAGTGTCTAGTTTAAGGGCTAGCGGTAAAGTATTGCTTTGTCGTAATTTTCGGAAAGCGTTGGATCTATTAGTTTTCGTAGTAATAGTATCTACGAGTGGATACCTCCAACATAAGTCATCTCACTGGTTGTTTTCCTGGTTTGTAGGTCTGACTTGGATACTGGTGTATAGGACAGAAAAGTACCAAAAACTGAAAGTCGAGGTGGAACGTCAAAGTAAAAAGCGTAAGTTTACGAAATTTTATTTAGGGCGAATTTCACCAAACTTTTATACCGAGTATGAGTCTTATCCTGCGAATAAATTTTGAATTTTTGACAGTTTTTCCATACGAAAACTGTCACATAACAATTTTATTCCACGGTTATAAGATATCTGACTTTGATGAAATCAGCCCTTAATCTAATAGATAGATTGATAACATTACTATTCATTCTTGTAGTGGAAAAACGAAAAGAAGCTCATGGAGACTCGCTGGACAAGCAACATAAGAAGAAGATTGAGAGGGAGGAAGAAAGACTAAAGAACAACAATAGAGACCTTTCTTTAGTTAAGATGAAATCAATGTTTGCCATTGGCTTTGCGTTCACGGCTTTACTCAGCATGTTCAATAGCATGTAAGATAAGTTTTATTTTAATACAAAAAAAAATGTCTTCCTGGCATGTAACAAGTACTTAATAGCTTCTTTTGACATTGGTCTATCTAGTAAAAAACCCACATTTTATTGATACCACTAAAGGAAATTGATTAGCTAATAATATTTTGAAACCAAGTTATGAAGAGTTTAATAGTTTATTATCATGTCAATGTGTTTTACAGATTTGATGGAAGAGTAGTGGCTAAACTTCCATTCTACCCTATATCATGGATACAAGGTCTCAGCCACAGGAACTTGCCTGGGGATGATTACACAGACTGCTCCTTTATTTTCTTGTACATATTGTGTACAATGAGCATAAGGTAATTTTATAATAATCCTAACTAATATTATAAATACGAAAGTGAGTTTGTTTGTTACTCTTTTACGCTAAAACGGCTGAATGGCTACATGTTTGAACTCTCTGGTGGGCGGGGCCAAAAAGCACGCTGTCTCACCTGGCATAGTGTCCGACAGAGATAGTATTAGTGATCAGTTAGACGCTAGTCTACACGCACACAGTTCCAAAATATTTTAGTAAAACAAGCAAGTAAAAACGTCCTTTGGAAAATCGAGTTATACGAAAAAACCGCTACATAAGTCAAAAGGTTTATTGGACTCTTCAATAATGCTTTGTTGGTGCCGACTTTGTTTTGGAGATTTTACATATTTATTACATAACTAGCTGCCGCCAGCGGCTTCGCCCGCGTGTAATCTTTACAAATTATAGCCTATGTTACTCAGGGTGAATGTAGCTTTCTAATGGTGAAAGAATTTTTGAAATTGGCTCAGTAGTGTTTGAGTTTATTCATTACAAACATACACACAAAAGTACAAATCTTTCCTCTATTAGTGTAGATTACGCCCAAAGTTGAGTTAAAATTAGGAAGAAAAGGAATCTTTGCTGTCTCATAACTTTTTAGTGGCTTCTCATTCTACTACAGACGAAACATCATGTTAACTTTGGATGTAAATGTCAAACAGTGGAGTCGAAAAAATATCGACTAGTGCATCCTTAAGGCTACAATGGCGATCTTAATAATGGGTAAAATGTCTTTTGAAAATGAAACTTTAAATTTTGGTAACAAAAAATAAAACTACGAAACATCATGTTAACTTTGGATGTAAATGTCAAACAGTGGAGTCGAAAAAATATCGACTAGTGCATCCTTAAGGCTACAATGGCGATCTTAATAATGGGTAAAATGTCTTTTGAAAATGAAACTTTAAATTTTGGTAACAAAAAATAAAACTATATTGTGTATTTTTCATAAACATTCATATGGCCATAAACAATTTAAATGCTCACAATGAAACATGCCTTTGTTCACACTATTTTCACTAGTTGACTGTCCAAACATTTTTTACCGTTAATACACTGGCTAGAACGACTCTTGAGCGCGCGAGGTGGTAAAATAAAGGCTCCATCAAGCGCTAAGATTCATGCCAGTCACTGTAGTTTATCAACACTTCATTAGGATATATTTTGGAAATATTTTTTTTTTTTTTTCTAGGCAAAACATCCAGAAGCTTTTAGGATTTGCCCCATCTCGCGCCGCATCGAAACAAGGTGGAGCATTGTTTGGAGCACCGCCAGCTCAATTTAAGTAAAATATTGTTTTAAAAAATGCAGTGAATTTAAGTGTGAAATAAATGTATATTTACAAAATATACATTACTTCTTTTCTTTTAAATTTTTGTTAACCTATTTGCTAAGTAACATAAGTTGTAACACTTGTTTTTAAGCTGAAAGGTATTTTTCTAATAGAACTAGACTAAATAGACAATTTTATTAATTAGCAGATGGCAAAAGGAACAACAAATCTTCAAGTTTAGTATACATTGAAATCAATTATTCGCTCATCAAGAAAAAATCTGTCAAACCCAAATCTCGTTAGATCCACAGTTGTGTATTGACTGTCAATAATAAGTTCAGCTGTTGCTCTTCCAATGCCTGGTGCATGTTGACATCCTGTAGACAAAAATATCAGTTAAATTATGGTCACTCAACAATCTCTTATTGTCTTTAATTTAAAAAGCTGTACATCATTATTGGAAAAGAATGTAAAGCTGAGATGAGTTAAATCATTTGTGTGGTAAGCTTGTGCCATATAAATTCATGAATACAAACCTAGTTTACCAAATCCAGCTGCAATATATAAGTTATTATGGTAAGGATGTGGTCCTAACACACCTGTGTTGTCAAATACATTACAATCATATGCTTCAGTGGTAAACTTTTCTGTCTGAAATAATAACAAAATTATGGGACCCGTTTCATTCTAAAATTCTATCAAGTGTTTAATGACAGCTTTGAATCATTTCACTGGGCTCATTTCTCCATAGAAAAATTTGTAAATTGTGACTTTGTCAGTGTGGTAGACATAATAGGGAATATGCATGTATTTTTTAAATATTTTTATTCGATAGTTTACATCGTCAAATAATTTAAAAAAAAAATCGACGGCAAAAAAGCAATTTAAAGTAATTAAATTAAAAAAAATATATACAACTAATCCGGGCTATTTAAACGCCCTCCATTTGGCGCGTTTGGTGTAGTGACGTCACAGACCGTGAAAACAAACAAGCAACTGTCAAGTGAACGTCAAACACTCCTTTTTGTAGGAGCGTTTGACATTGACTTGACACTTGACATTTTGGCTGCTTTCCGATTTAGAAAATAATCGCTCTCAGCGCTCACAGCGATAACTTGCGTACCGAATTAGATATCACAATTATGACAGCTGAGGTCTGTCAACAATTCGGAACACTTGTGAACGCGCTCACAGTCCTCGTAACATAAACATAACCTCAAACCTCGCATTTTTATTATTGTTGATATTCATAAATTATAAAGTGCTTATGTGTTAAACATATAAAAAAAAAAAAAAAAAAACAAATTCATCAGTTTATTCATCAATTTAAAAAAAATATTGATATTATGATTTAAAACAACACAGTACAACTGTCAGTTTGACAGCCACATTGACAGCGCTCACGGTGATATTATTCTAAGGCATGGTTGGCGTTATCGCAAGATGGCGCATGTCATGACGTCATCTATGACGATTCACGGGACATCGTTATCGTGCTCAGGCTAATACGGAACGGGTTTTAGCACGCCCAAATCGATTACAGCGTAACTCGGAACGCACCCTTTGAGTGTTATACCGGATTGTTACGTCACATCCGCTCTTAGCTTTTCAAGTATTTGAATTACCCACAGTCTTTTGGGACTTAAAAAAAAAAAAATTCTCGCTCAAAAAGAAATTTTATTCAAAAATATTGATGCGAGGCATAATTCTGAAGTAATATAGTTTATAAAAAAAAATATTTGACCCATATTTGAATCACATGCATATTCCCTATTGTCTACTACACTGAAAAAGTCACTGGCTGACTGACACTGACTGTTTGAAAATTGACTGACACTGACTGTGTGAAAAGAGCCATTCATCGATGGCGTTTATAAAAGAGCCATTCATCTCTTGTTCGCCCAGTCAGTATTAATATACTGACTGGGCGAACAAGAGATGAATGGCTCTTTTATCGCCATAGATTGAGAACATCCTCCTTCAAGTTGGTAAAAATATACTCACTGTTGTATTATTACAGCTTGGAACACGGTTTAGTAATGATGGCTCAATAACTTTTTTAAAATAGTCACTTTTGGATATATTTTTTGTGTCATCATGTAGAAGTGGTAGATTTCCACATAAAAGATTACTTTCTAAACCATTTCTCATTAACCATAGTCCAGTAGTATCCATAACCAATGGAGTGTTCAGGCCTAATTCTGTTGCTTTTTCTTGAATGGAATATATATCTGATTCCCTAAAAAATTACAAATATATAAATTTGAGTTAATTTATAAATTTTGCTTAAAGTCAAGACATTTTCAATGTCATTTATGAGACATTTATCATTATTTTACTTTAAGCTAGGTAGGTTCATTAATAAACCTCATTATATTAATACAGCTAATGAATGTAGGTACTACATTTATGATAGTTGTGTGAGATCGAGAAGTCACCTTCGTTCTATTGGCAGTGGGATACTTAAAATCCCATCTCCTGTTCCTACTTTAGCCAAACTAGCTATGTGTCCCGAATTGTCACCAGCTGCTAAGACACAGATAGCAAATTTGATAGCATATTCTTCTTGATCTTTTGTTTTGTAAAAAATCCTGTTTATTCTCTCATATCCTCCAGGTGTCACACCTTCCATGAGCACATCTTTTTGTTTTTCTATATCAAACCCTGTTACTTCACCATTTACATAATTGGTTCCAAGTTCTCTGGATTTTTTTATTAGTGCCCTTAAAAAGGCCCATGAATTAAAGGTTCCTTCACCTTCTATCGCCATGCATCCTATTAAATGTAAACAACATTATTAACAGGTTCATATTACAGTACTCCACAATGGACCATATTCACACAATAGAACAGATAATTAAAAAGTACAAAGAATCTAACAAGCCCTTTTCAAAGCATTTGTGGACTACAAAGCCTTCCATAGCTTAACACACACCTCCATATTGAATGCTTTGGCCAACAATGATATTTACAGCACACACATAAATATTATAAAAAAAACATTTACTCTTAATGTGTAAGCAGAGTCAAACTAGAGAACCGGCGAAAATTTCACAATTCGAAGAGGAGTAAGACAAGGAGATCCACTCTCTCCAAAACTTTTCATAGGTAGCAGTACTTAACGATATCTTTAAAAACGTCGAGTAAAGCCATAAGAGTATATGGATACTGAACAAAAGACTGACACACTTACGATTCGCATTCGATATAGCCCTTTTAGCGAATCGGCCAGTGACCTGGGAAAAATGCTACCTACAAGAACTAGACCTACAATTTAAAATTCAAGAAAACCCTATAGAATATAAATGTTGATAGTTATGTGTAATTAGGCATATTAGTCTCTTTCGAAGCAAACAGCAAGGAAAATGAAGTTGATAGAAGAATAAATACAACATGGAAGAAATATTGGGTCCAAAAAGAAATCCTTTAGAGAGCTACCACCTTAGCTTGATAAAGACAATAATGGATTCCTGCATCCTCCCAAGCATATGCAATTATGCATGCCAAACACTACCATGTTTGGCATGCATAATTGCATATGCAATTGCATATGCTAGGGCTATATAGTCCATGTACTTAAAAAATAAAGAACAAAATCCTATCCTGTCAGCATGTGATGGAAAGAAGCATCTTAAAGCTAAGAAGAATACAGAAAACAAGAAACACAGATATTCGGAAGAAAGCGAAAATAACGATGCTCTTCAGTATAGTTTGAAACAGAAGTTGAGATGGGCATAGATAAAAGGTGGACCCTCCAAATGACAACATGACGGGGCCCAGCAGGAAAAAGAAGTGTTGGAAGGCAAGGAAAAAGGTGGGTCGATGACATCATAGAAGCAGCAGGAATAAACTGGACGAATATTGCTACCGATATGGAAAAGTGGAAAAAGATGGAGGAGGATTATACCCTTGGGGACCACTAATGTGGAGATAAAACTATAATAATAATAAAAATTACTGGAGTCCATAGCCTGGCTGCGTTTTGATGATCTCTTTGGGGAAACCGAAGGTTTTGTCTGTGCAATTATGGACGAAGTTATCATGACAAACAACTACCTGAGATTTATTGTGAAGGACAGCACGGTTGACATCTGTTGGGCATGCCACTGACCGGGAGACTCAATCTGACACATTATCTTTGGGTATTCTCATAACACAACAAAATATATTTATAATTATGTTGAATTAATTAATTATTATTTGGGACTGTTATGACAGGCATTTGTTGGATTGCATGTATGAAAGAAAATTTCAATTGAGTGCTTTACACAAAGGCAAATATGCAACTGTAGCTTTATTTTATTTGTTAAAAGTTACTTATTGTAAATGTGCCACTTTTTATAAATAAAAGATAACAGATTATAATATATATCTTACCAAGTTTGACATCCTCTGTGTTCATCCATGGGTATTTGCTCTTTATTTCGGCCGGTGTTAAAAGATTATTCCTAACCCCAAGTTCATTTAACAGAGTAACATTTTGTTCTAGTTTGTGAGCATATTGCTCACTTGCTAAAGTAAGAGAACCTGTAGGGGTGAATTGAATTTCAGCATCATGTCCCAAGTTCTCTTTGATATTTCTCAAAAAATCCACAGAGTACTGAGATAAATAAACATTTTCTGGTAGGGAGAAATGCTGATTCAATGTACCTAAAGATACATTATTTTGAGATTCCTTATACTGAAATTGAAAAAAAAAACAATCTCAAAAATAATAATAATTTTCTGGCAAATTAAGAATTGATTATTACACTACTTACTGTGAAATCTTTTTCCAGGACTACAACTGTCAGACCCTCACCAGTTCTTTTTTTTAACCAATAGGCAATTGCTGATCCAATGTAACCACCTCCTATAATAACTACATCAGCATGTTCTGGATACACCGTAGATTTATCTTTTGAACTAAGAAATGAAGGCATGTCGTTTGATAGAATATTTAATGTTTTTTTGATGGGGTTCTGGCTTCTTGCATACTGGCGGACGCCGCATATTCTTTGGCTGCGAGAGACTCTGTGGAATAGTTTGGAAATCATAATTATAGTTCAATAAGTAGCGCTAATACTGGCTAATAAACTAGCCGTAGGTGAATAAGTTCCTTGGTAAATAATAAATAAAAATTTTGTGCTAAGATTTTTTGAATTATGAACTAAGTCATTCGAGCATTTCGAGCCACAGAGTACATTTTCATTATTTTCAAGCCCGAGTTCAGTCCACAGAGTATTTTAGGATAAAAAGACGTCAGTCGCGTCATTTTGCTGGATGGATGGCGTATGGCGCCATCTGGTGCTTTGTGTAAGGTACTTTCAAACTACGCTTTTATTTTACAAAAAGATTGAAAAAATAAGCGATTCGAAAAAATAAAACTATGAAAATTAAATACTAAAATCTGTTTTTACGTACGATACAAAAATCTGTTTTTATTTTTTTTATCTTTTCATACAGTAATAAGTTAATTTTTGAATGTCATCTTTTATTATTTATTTATTCTACAGATATTTTATATTCAATTACAAAAAATTCCAATTCTAGCCGAATGACAGACAACATCACACACGGTCAGTGTCACGTGCGGCTAAAAGGGGTGATAAACGTGCGTATATATTTTGATAGCTGCGACACAGTTTTTAACTTTAGCAGCTATCATCGTTACCAATGTAATTAATCGTAGCAATTTGTTTTTGTTCCAAATAAAAAAACTTTTTTTTTGTGGCTCGGCGAGCTTACTCGCCCGTGTGTCATCACCGCGAGCCGCGAGTCACAAGCCAATTTGACAGTGAAATTTTGAGCAAGCTTCCCGTGTCTCACTGTGTCACCGACGGCGAGCCGAGTAAGTTCACGAACTTAAAGACCGCGTACTTTAAGTACGCACGTTTATCACCCACTTTATAAATATACACGAATTGTAATCTGTGGACAACGTTGTGTCACTTGTGTGTCGTTGACTGCCGTTGACAGTCATTGTCACATTACTGTCATGTCATGTCAGTGGTCGAAATCACGTTGAAATGCGTCGAATTAAAAACAAAAGGCAAAAAGGTTGAATAGAATTTCATGGCTTAAGTTTTAGAAATATGCTATTAATGTAGAACGTAGACACATTAAAGAACTGAGCATAACGCTTATTAAGAATGTAAATGATGACAATAGTGTAATTGCGAATAGAAGAGTGTCATTTATTTCACGTGTTTTTCGCAGAACGAGTTTCAAGTAAGGATTATTTACATCCCAATTACCAGAAGTACCTATATAGCTAGCAAGTATTATTTTTCAAGTTTGTATAGAACATTGTAGAGATGCGCTTATTTATGAATATTGCGACAGGTTGTGTCGGTTGAATACTCTGGTCTGCTTAATCCTCATGGAAATTGCACCGAGCACTGAAGTGACCAATGAGTTGCAGTCTAAAACTACTATAGCAAGCCAATATTGAGGTTTGATAAAAAAAAGTTTGTATGCACATTATACAGTTTAAGGCATTTATTATAGAATCTCATTCAATTTTCATTACTTAAAAAAAACTAGTCTAAAGCAATGGCTTTAATCAAATGTGATTGGTTGAACTTGAAATTTAAGTAAGGTTTTGTACCTAATGCGGGCCTTAGTCCAAAAATGTATGATCATTAAATTTATGCTGATATTGGTTTCTGGTTCTGTCTTAAATTATATATTTATATATATATATAATTATATATGTATATATGTATGTATAATATATGTCTTAAATTTAATGAAATGTGTTATGGTTAACATTCATAAATCAGGCATCAAGTTGAGTGGAACATAGCTTCAAGATAATATTAGATGCAATGTTTTTATTAAATTTTTATTATCAACAGTAGAGATCAGCAGAGAGATCTACTAAGGATGGATTCAAAATATACTTCTGTTGGTGTGGGTAACGGCCAAAAATCCAATGGCCTCAAAAGAAAACATGCAGTTGAAAACATAAAAGTTAAGAAAATAAAATTATCTAATGGTAATAAAGTCAGTAAAACAAACAACATTCAGTTTGAAACTAATGGACATGATAATTCTAAAGAAAACAAGATTGTAAATGAAACTGTACAGGACTTACAAGAAGCAAGAAGGCAGTTGCCAGTGTATATGGTTAGAAACAGGTATGTGGGCCAGTGGGGCTTGATTATGATTGTGAATCTGTAGGCTCTGCATTTTTGATATAATCATTAAAATGCTAAAATGAAGTTGCTATTCAATATGGTTATCAGCAAGGTTATTAACTACTGGATAAGTGAACTTCCGTTTGCTGAAATGATTTATTACAACCTCATACCACTTATATTTAAATATAGTTTATCTGTGTTTCAGACTCCTAGAAGAGATAAAAAAGAATGAGACTATGATACTGATTGGTGAGACGGGAAGTGGCAAAACAACACAGATCCCCCAATTGATCCATGAACAGCGTCTTGAGGGTGTTGGTGCCATAGCAGTTACCCAGCCACGTAGAGTAGCTGCCATCACAATAGCTATGAGAGTAGCTGCTGAAATGAACACAGAAATAGGATCTATTGTCGGGTAAGAATCAGACTAACATACAAATAAACAATACATACTGCTTCTTTTCATAAATTATGAAAAAATATAATTTTCTTTATCTTATCAATTTATAATCGATAATTTGTGTTTAATTAATTATGTTAGCTATTACATCAATATGTCAATTTTACAGATATTCAGTAAGGTTTGAAGATGTAACTAGTCCAAGAACTAAAGTGAAGTACTTGACAGATGGCATGTTGCTCAGAGAAGCAATATTGGATCCTTTGCTCAAAAAATATTCAATAATAGTACTGGACGAAGCTCATGAGCGTACTGTGAGCACTGATGTACTGTTTGGTATTGTCAAACTTGCACAGAAAGATAGAATTGAAAAGAAATTAAATCCTCTGAAGGTAATTACTTAACATTATCTATATAACACAACACAAGTCATTGTTTATGAAGCATTTGCTGTAATTTTTTTTTTTTTTAATTTTTTTATATATCTATTGTTTCCTTAGTGGGCCTGTTGTTCAGTTATATTTCAACCTCATAAATATTGGTCCCATTTATATGAATTGACTGAAAACCAGATTCTAAAAGAGTTAAAAGGAATAAGTTGACCTTTACTTGGTTTCATCATTCATTATTTTTTGTGCCTATTGCTATTTTCTTCAATAAATAAATGCTTTTTTCAGATAATAATCATGTCTGCCACAATGGATGTTGACTCCTTTAGAAAATACTTCCATAACTGCCCAGTAATATATTTGGAAGGCAGAACATATCCAGTTACTATTTATCATTCAAAGATGAAACAAGATGACTATCAATATGCTGCTGTTTGCACAATATTTCAACTTCATGCTACTACTCCTGCAAAGTAAGCCATCAATATAATTTACAAACTAAAAATTTACCTTTTTACATTAATTTTGGGTCTATTTTATTACCCGACTGCCCCAGAAGGAGGGTAATGTTTTTCGAGAGTATGTATATATGTATGTATGTATGTTTGTATGTATGTATGTCTATTTCTTTGGCACGCTCTGTAGCCTAAACGGCTTGATGGATTTTAACATTTGAGGTGTCGTTAGATTCGTCTTAATTGTGGGAGTGACATAGGCTATATTGTTTTTTTTATATTTCATCTGCAAACAAAAAAAAAGGGAGCGGAAAGGTTTTTTTTAAAAATAAATTACAATATTGGTATCAAATAAAAGCTAATAGTTAAGATAATCCAAAAATATAATTTAATAAAACAATTTTTTTTTTAAAAAAAAAGCTTGAAATAAAACAAAATTATTTAAAAAACAAAAAACCCGCATGCTAAAACGCATAACTTAAAAGAGAAAAACAAGGCGGGGAACAAACCAATAACCTGAAATATGGTGTAACTTTTGTTTGTTCCCCGCCTGTAATACCAAAATTCTATAGATTATAATGCTTGTTTTTCTCTTTTAAGTTATGCGTTTTAGCAGGCGGGTTTTTTGTTTTTTAAATAATTTTGTTTTATTGTATGTAATATTTTCAGCCACGATTTTCTCGTTTTTTTAACGGGACAAGAAGAAATCGAGACAGTCATGTACAACATCAAGCAGATAGCAAAGGTAATATTTGTAATAATGAAGTTAATTATTTAGCTACTATCTCCAATAAGTGAGCTAAGTCTACAGTTTAATTACTATTGTATTTGCTTTTATGCTAGATCGAACATTCCAGGAAGCCACAGGTCCCCCTATTAGGGTATGTCCGCTGTACGCAGGGCTCCCGGCGGCGAAACAACTGCAAGTGTGGCGCGACGCGCCGCCCGGCACTCGGAAGATCATACTGGCCACTAACATAGCCGAGGCGTCCGTCACCATACCTCGCATCAAGTGCGTCATCGACACTGGCGTTGTGAAAGAAAGGTGCGTTTACTAGTGAGTGCTTTGCAGAGATACACAAATTAAAAAAAAAAACCCGCTGCATACATAAACACTGAAAATATAGACACTTGCAGTATTTCTCACTTTTATGTTTTTGAGTGATTTCACATGTTTTCAGGGGTGGGTAATTACTAAATCTATGTTAGTAGAACAATAAGGCACACGCACAAAATGAAACATTACTTAAACAGAAACAATAATCACATTAAGTGATTTATCAAGCCCAACCCTCCCATTCCTCCTTTATCTGGATGAGTATATTCCAGGACGTGGTCGGGCGGCACGGGCGCCGAGCGGCTGGCCGTGCGCGCGAGCTCGCAGGCGGCGGGCTGGCAGCGCGCCGGGCGCGCGGGCCGCACCGCGCCCGGCGCCGCCTACCGCCTCTACACCGCCGCCGACTTCCGGGCGCGACCGCTGCACCACACGCCCGAGATACTTCGGTAATATTTTGCTCATCACTGTACTGACTTGGCCCACCAATATTGCAAGTCACCATATCACACACACACTAAGGCCCACATGCACCGCAAATCTATCATGTTTGGTCCCTAAGTTGGACCATTGTGCGTGTCACCCGCAGATCACTAAATGCTAGCATACAAAGTATTTTTTAGTTTTGTTTATTGCGCTAAACGAATTTCAAACATCGTTCTTTTACCGTCAATCATTTGAAGATGACAGAGACAGAATGATGTTTTAAATACATGTAATGTTATATGCATTTAGTGATTTGTGATGCATGTGGGCCTTAGTGTGTGTGTTATGGTGAACTGGAATATTGTTGGTCCAAGTCAGTACAGTGATACAAATAACATGGTGAAATAGCAAACTAACATGAAGCATTTCTTTACAAGTAATGCCACCATGCACATTCATTTACATCCATTTTGGACTGTCCAGAGATTACACTGCACGGGCTACTCAATGTTAGGAAAAAATAAAAATATTTATAGTAACTGCTACTTGACACTACCATCCCACATACAGTAAATACTTATGTAGTATTATATCACGTGTTTGCCAAGCAAAGCCCTTTACCATGTAGCGTGTGGGCGACGTGTACGTCTTTTTTATATTGTTCTCACATTTATTAATGACAAATGATGACAATGACAATTTAAAAAAGTGTCCATGGAGTTTCTTGTTCATTCTTCTCCATAGGTTAATATGTGTTCATGTTAATATGTTAATACTACGCTTTGGATTGGGCAACTAGCTTCATATTTCTGACTGACCAAATCCCTGTCAATTCAAAAGTGTGAACAGTTTCATTAAAATAAATGGTAATGAGTTTGAGTTTGCATTATTTGAAACCAAATATAAAAAATGATAAAGCTTGTTAAAATTGCTCATAATAATAGTAATACCAGATACCAGCCTATTATTGTTCCACTGCAGGGCAAAGGCCATGTTCATAAGATTGTATTAATTTGGTACTTTTGGTGAACAAAAATCGCAAGATTGTATAATTTGTAACTGTTGTTTTCATATACAGGTGTCCACTAGCGTCGACCCTACTGCTGCTAATAGCGGCGGGCGCAGAGCCCAGCACGTTCCCGCTAATCGACACCCCGCCACCTGATGCTGTTAAAGCTTCGCTCACTTTACTCAAGGAATTAGGTAAGTAATTTTTTATTTACATTGACCAATACATATTACTTGAAAAAATAGAGCTGTGTGGTGTGGCTCGTCTACCGTAAGGAAATTAGACAACAACAACTATGACTTTCTCTCACTAGTTCACTACTAAAACTTTTGTGTATATTTCGATCGGAAACTTCTCTGCTTCATGTAAAAATTTTATGTTTATCTGTTACAGGTGCTATTGATAATGAGATCAACTCTAAACTGACAGTAATTGGGAAGAAGATGTCGACTTTCCCAATAGAGCCGAAATATTCTAAAGTTCTATTGAGTGCGCCGGAATATAACTGTTTAGACGAAGTATGTAAATTCGTAAATTATTTGTTCATTCTTACGTAATGTTGTAAGTACGACTTGAATGGCATAAATTTATTAACGTCAATTTTTTTCACTTTTCTGTTCTTACATCTATTTGTTTGCTGTTCCAGGCGCTAAGTTTAATAGCAGTGTTGTCCAGTGAAAACGTGTTCCACACTCCGATGCACAAGAGAGAAGAAGCTATAAAAGTGAAACAGAAGTTCTTGTCACCTTTAGGAGATCACATAACTCTCCTCAATGTTTTCAAAGCTTTTTGTAAAGCTCCCTTAAAAAAGGTCAGTTATAAATAATATCTACATATTGTTTAAATATGCGATTTTCAAATAAATGATTTTACACATCATAAAACAATAAGGGCTGCTTTGCTTTTAAGACTAATGTTTGATAGTTTCAAACCTTAGTTAAGTTTCAATTTACTTGGAATTGTGGTAAAGCAAGCAAGTTAACGGCCGCGACTTACGAGTTGTAGGTCGTAGGTTCGAACCCCGACAGGCGCTTTACTTTGTGTAAATAATTTCATCACCACTGCTCTCAAAACGGTGAAGGAAAACATCGTGAGGAAACCGGCATGTCTTAGAACCAAAAATTCGAAGACATGTGACATCTACCAACCCGCATTGGGCCCGCGTGGTGGAATACGGCCCACTCCCTCTCATAGAGAGGAGGCCTGTGTCCCAGCAGTGGGAACATTATAGGCTGATTATTACCCGACTACGGCGAAGAAAAAAGGAGGGTTATGATTTTGACCGGTATGTATGTATGTATGTATGTTCATCTGTTCCCTCCTATCTTCCAAACCACTTATCATAATTTGACAAATGAGGTATCGTTAGAAGCGTTGTGATTGTCCGCTGGTTATAGGCTATGTGAAGTCACATTAAATTAAAAATGGCGCCCTCTAGAGGACATAAAGTGAGGAACTTAAAAAAAAATATGGTTTAATCGTACCATGTTGGGTATCAAATGAAAGGCCTTAATGAGCACATTTCAAAAATATATATATTATAACCCCAAAAGAATTTAAAAAAATATAGTAATAAAAACTAAAACCCAACTACGACTTAAAAGGTATAAACAAGACACCACAGACAGACAAATTAACAATCCGGAGTCACACGTACTCTGTTCGATTTACTAACACGTGTGACTCCGGATTTTTAATTTGTCTGTCCGTGGTGTCTTGTTTATACCTTTTAAGTCGTAGTTGGGTTTTAGTTTTTATTACTATATTTTTGTTGTAAGCAAGTCGACTACATTATTCAGTTTTCGATCAAGAGTAAAGATGATTTTGAATCTTTGGTTATAACATTGTTTTGCATCGAATTTACATTATAATGACCTTGCAGTGACAATAATCGATCTACTAATGATTTAACTCATATTAAACGTTTCATGCATATTTTTTTCAGCAATGGTGTAAAGAAAATTATCTGAACCACAAGAATTTGACGTATGCATGTGAGGTTCGACAGCAGCTGCTTGCAATCTGCCAGAAACTGAACATGACTGTTTCTAGTTGTGGGCAGGCTTATGATCAGGTACAGATTATATCGTTCTGCTTATAAACAACTTAAATTAATTCACAGACGGACAACACACTGTATAAAATACTTACGTCTAGAAGCATGAAATTTTGCACAAGAGTTTGATAGGTAGCGAAGTGAGCACTAAGGAAGGATTTCTGAGAATTAATCTCCTAAAGCGGTTAAATACGGGATGTAATTTTGTATGAAACTTCGTTCATTTTCATCAAAATCGGGTCTGAGACTGCATTGAGTAATTTTCGCTAATTCTCATATTCGCATTTCGTAGCCATCCACGCACACTCAAAAAATTTACTCTGTAAGTGCTCATATATGTACACGAGCGGCATGTTGCCAACAACGGCAGCCGCCGATGCGTCGACGTCTGTTGTTGCATCTGTCGAAGGCTGCTGCCCACGCGTCCACGGCTGACGCCGACTATTGTCGACGACTGCAGTTGCCCCTGCCGTTGGCGACGTGTCGATCGTGTATATGAGCACTTACGGAATTATGCTCAAAACTTCTTTGTCATATTTCAGTTACTAAAATGTCTGCTATGCGGTCTGTTCACAAACTGCGCGTGGCAGCGCGGCTGCGGTGCGGGCGGTGCGGGAGTTGCGGGGCGTTACGTCACAGCGGCGGGCGCGGCGGCGGCTCTGCACCCCGCCTCGGCGCTACACGCCATGCGCCCTTCCCCACCCGTGTTGTTATACACCGAGTTACTCTCCACCAGCCGCACATACATGTTGACAGTTTCAGCCATTCAGCCGCAGTGGCTGCACCAAGTGGCACCTGAATATGCCCGCCGCTGTCGAACCAATCGGTGACGACGGCCTCGATTCGATATAACGGTGATTCTTTACTCTTTCATCTGCCGCGATGCGACTGGAAAACATTCGCCGAGACGTAAGCGATACATGGCCGTCTATCGTTTTCGTACAAGGACTAAGTGAGTCGTCAAAAGGATATCAATGATATCATCCCGTTTTCGTGTTTCGAGAGTGAAGAGTTGTCGTTTTCTGCTCTAGTGCCAACAGCAATGCGAGTTATCCTATGAGGCATTTGTTTATTATTGATGTTTTTGTAAAATGTAAGTTTGATTGTCGTCTCGATTATAAATGGAGTGATGCATTTTAAAATGGACATCATGTACCAGAAACGTAACATTTATCTCTACTTAAGTGTGTGATATAAGAATAAGAAAGAGTTATAGGATTTATTGTTTTGTTTTATTAGGACACGATGTTAATAGTTATAAGATATACCAGTTATTCCACCGTTTAATGTTTTTACCGTCACAGTAAATATTAATATTAGGTCTTTACCTATGAAATTGCCGTTTTGTATGAAAAAATTTAAACGATTTTTTTTCATGTATTTTTTATTTGTATTAATCGAAGTAATCACCCATGCAATCAATGCATCTTTGCCAACGCAGTGGCAGTTTATTGATGCCCTTCTTAAAGAAATCAGCTGGACGGGAGGCAACAAATTCTTCAAAGGCATTTTGTACTGCCTCTCGGGTATTGATTTTTTTTCCCGCCAAGAAGTTATCCAAATTCTGGAAAAAGTAGTAGTCTGTAGGCGCAAGATCTGGTGAGTAGGGCGGATGACGGAGAGCTTCCAACCCCAGTTCTTGCAACTTGGAGACCGTCTGCTGTGCAGTATGAGGTCGCGCGTTGTCGTGCAGAAGCAGCGGAGACGAGCGATAGACCAATGCTGGTTGGAGATGTGCCAGCTTCTCCATCATTGTGTTCAGTTCTTCACAGCACACATCTGCAGTAATGCTCACCCCGTTTGGTAAGAAGCTGTGATGAATCACACCGGCGCTAGACCACCTAACAGTGACCATTACTTTTCTAGGGGTTAGTTTTCGTTTAGAGCATTGTTTAGGTACTGAACCAGGATCCAACCAACTTGCTGAGCGCTTGCGGTTATCAAACAGAATCCATTTTTCATCGCAGGTAACAATGCGGTTCAAAATTCCTTCATTTGTGTGTCTGTTGAGCAGTGCAAGGCACGCCTCGACGCGTACTTCGCGCTGGCGATCATTGAGTTCGTGAGGCACCCATTTGTCAAGCTTTTTTACCTTGCCAATTTGACGGAAATGGACCAATATTGTTTTGACGCTAACGTCGAAAGCAAGCTGCTAATTCAGCCGTAGATTGTGTATCATCAACTTCCACAATCGCCTTTAATTCGTCATTGTCGACCAGTCTTCGGACGACCGCGAGGTTCATTTTTCAGGTCGAAATTTCCAGAACGGAAGCGAGCAAACCAATAACAGGTGGTGCGTTGGTTTGTAGTGTTAGCTCCGTAAACGTCGTTGATGTTGCGTGACGCTTGTGCCGCGTTGCTGCCACGACGGTACTCATATTCCATAATTACTCGAATTTTTAACATATCCATGATGACGAAAAAGATTGAAATGCGATGAAAATGTAACACTAATCATTAAACAAATGACTTCTTTTGAAAAAAGAATTCCATGTTTTTAAAATAAAATTAATTTGAAATTAGAATTTTTAGCCAAACAAAAATTATTTTGATTTGAAATGGCCAGTACTGCAGGACGGCAATTTCATAGGTAAAGACCTATTATATTATGTACTCGGAAACCATGTGCATGTTTGACCAATATTTAAATGTAAATAGTACAACGTAATGAACTAGGACTACAATTTCTAATGTTATGATATAACGTTGTTATTGAACCTACAACAACAACAACCCCTAGTTCTATCGCATAATTGTTAGATGACCTGGTGCTAAATACGAGGTTTAGGATATAGGAACTTGATGTTAAAACGTTACGATTGTAAATCTGAATAAAGTTTTATCAAAATTACGTGTTTAATTTAACCTTTTCACCGCCACGACTTCATTAGAAACTCTTCATTTTAACTATCAAATAAAAATAAATTTACTTTATTTAAAAGCTTTGTTTCCTGTTATTATTTAATATAGCACTGTCTAAAACCCTGTTTTCTAGTTTTCCACACAAAAGAAGCCCTGAATTGCCTTAAAATCGGCAAAAACAAAAACTCTTAACATTTTTAATGTCCCCTGAACGCCAAGGACTTTATACAAAGTCGGCCAGTGATGGGACGCGAAAGTTATCACTGTTTGATTTCGTCCGTGGAAAAATATATAAATACTAATATCGAAATCAATTTGAGGTCAGTAAAATATGAACTTATAAACAAAGGGAAAATTTACCAATTTCGACCTTCAGATGAGTGCCAAGCCGGAATTAAAAAGTTGTAGTTATTGTTTACCAATCCTTGTCGATAATTATATTCCCATCACTACTAACAAGTTAGTTGTAACTGCCCCGAGCGCCACGGACTACTATAGAAGTCGTGCTGTGACGTCATAAGCGTACGAGTATCAAGGTCACTTTGGCATAGTGCAGAAAAAAAAAACGGGAAAGCGCGCACGCATCCTTCTTTCCCGCTTTGCTTGTGATAAGATAAAATTAATAAAACATTGGACTGATGAGTTACTAAAAATTATGCACGGTGTACGTAGTATTATAATATCTGTGACGGTGTGGAATCGGAGTCGGAAGTGGAGGATATTGATACAAAAGACGATGATTCTGATGTAATTCTAACTAGATAATAGTCATAGTCTTTCAATCGTTCTAGATAACCAGTTTACTTTAGCCACTTAAACCCATAATCCAATATCTTTGTTTCCATATCCTGCCAAGTCGTACGAGGGGCCGAAGCCAAATTGCAGAGGCCCGTACCTCTGCGAATTGGCTTCGGCCCCTCGTACGCCTTCCAAAGGTCCAGGACCCGAGGGTCCCGAGAATTATCAAGAGACGTAAAAATAACAATAACGTTAATCATCAAAAAGTAAGTAAAAACACGGGATTGACAAAAATCTAACAAAGACAGATCATAGACATCCTTAATCAGAATTGAATTTAACGTGCTCTGAGCGCCAAGGACTTGAAATGAAGTCAACAGATGACGTAATGAAACAATTAGAGATGTACCACATTTCTTATAGGTCTAATTGAGTTATGCATTTTTCTCTTAATTTTTTATAATTTATACTGGTTTTTCTTACTCACGATAATGTGAAATAAAATAAATATGGAAATAGTGAATAATTTTTTATTTATATTCGTAAATGTATAAAATAAAGCCTGACGTAGGCGTATAAATTTCATTTATCGATAGGAACATACCCTCATCACTAATGTTTACTATATATTTCGTTATACATTTATAGCTTGGCGCTGGCGAGCGCATCGCGTTCTGTGTACGTGGGCGGTGAAAAGGTTAAAGTCGTTGTTATAATATCTAGTCGTAGATTACTGTCAAAATGATTAAACAACACTTTCTTGCCACAAACTTTAGTATTAAATATATAGATAGTCATAACATCAACATGGATGATTTCCCACCGTCAAAAAAAAATAAAAAAGGGGGAGGTGTTAAAGGACATAATTTTTCTAGTATGTTTTAAGTCTAGGTTCTCTGCCCAACCTTTCGGGCAAAGGGGAAACAAGGCGTGGAACAGCACGCCTACCTACTGGATTATTATCTTCAGCAGCAGTGGAGTAGCTAAGTGGCGTGGCGTAACTAAGCTGTAAAGTGGCGCGGCCAGTTCGTAATCGGGCCCAGAGGTCCGCTAAGCCAACATTGTACCGGCCAGAGCCTCAGTCGATGAGAGGATTTCAAGATAAAATAAAAAAATCTAAAAAGTTGCCAAATAATAACAGCCGCACGGGGCGATCGAAAGTTAAGCTTTGCGCTTGCCGCAGTCGGTTCGTGGATGGGTGACCATCCATTACATGTCAAGACCTCTCCGTGTCTCGGAAAACACGTCTGTTAGTTCCGGCTGTCATTCGTAGATCTTTGACAGTCGTTACGGGTCCGGGGTTAGTCAGACAGAAGCCCAAAATTCTGATAAGCTGGTGTATTGTGTTACCTAATAGCTGGGTTGTGGAGGTCAGATAGGCAGTAGCTCAATTTAAACTACTGGTATTCAGCTTCCGGTTCGTCTAGAAGCCGACCCCAAAACAGTTGAGAAAAGAAAAGAAAAGTTCGGCAGATTGATTCAATGATGTAAAGCTAAAAAGATAGCGCAGATCAAAGGGCCTCGCGCCTCTAAAGATTATGCAGCTTCCCTCAACTCAAAGAATAATTAAGGCGCTAAGTCCGGTTTAGTACCGTAAAACGGTCACATTAAAAAGCCTACTCCTCATTAACGGCTGGGTTAAAAGATCTGAAAAAAATATATGTTTGTCATAGATTCACGTACAACATTTTTGAAAAGGGGTTTTTGCGTATGACTAATACTTTTGCCTTAAAAAAATATTTACCAAAACGCTATTTTTGGCTAATATTCCCTACTACTTCTAAACGGCTTTGATGTTTGGAAATATTTTTACACTGAAAAATTGATGGTTTGAAGGACTACAAAATTGAAAGAGCGTTTTTAAATCAATCAATATTTGCAAAGATAATGACCCCACTTAGAGATAGAGGTTGAGAGGTGCTCTGCGCGGGCGCGGGCGGCAGTCGCGCGTGAGCATTGAGACGGGATGGCTGTGTCGCTCGCTGCTCCGCCCCGGCTATGGACCGACTACGCGCGTTTGCGTGTATTAGTGCAAATATTTACGTACGAATTGTATCAATGTGCGTTTATAGAATAGCTCGCTGCAGAGAGCCCAATTCAATTGTGCGCGTAGGCGCTATATCGTTGAATTTTTTTTAAAATGTGGAATTACTTATAAAATAGTTTTTTTATTTACATTGACAAAATTTACATACAAATTAACAATTTACAATGTAAGTAAACCAAAAAAAATGTAAATATAAAATCTAACATAACGTCACGCCTGTATTCCCCGAAGGGTTAAGCAGAGATGTATCTTTAGTTAGTACACTCACATTTCGCCAGATAAGTCCCATGTAATAGGGGCGAGCCTATTGCTATCAACCAGGCACAAATCCAGACTCCGGGCTGCTACTGAGCAATTCCAGATGTAAAAACCGGCCAAGTGCGTGTCGGACCACACAAAATGAAGGGTTCCGTAGTTGAGATGAATTTATTGCAAGAACAAACTCAACATTGTAGATGAACAACATTGTTTTTGCAACTGCAAATTTAAGTTGGTAGATTATTACTCGTTAACTTGTAGAGCCTATTTAGCTGTGATAGTTTTCCTTTTAATTTCGTTATAATATATACCTACTACTGCCGTGAATTTTTTCACATATCCAAAACCAACCATTTACCTGGCAGGGGGGCCTCAACATTTGACTCTAATAAAAATTAGCACTTCAAAGTTTAATATTTCGCAAACAGATCCATGAATCCAAAAATAGTGTTCATACACTCGCAATATTTTTGAACGACCTTTCCAACGACACACGGAACCCTAAAAACGCAATAACACTTTGCCCGACCCAGGAATCGAACCCGGGACCTCATGCTCAGCAGTAGCGCTTGCGACCGCTAGACCAACGGGGCAGTCGTGACATAAAATATTGTCTAAATCTATAATAATTATGTACAACCATCCACGTCACTACATACACCTCTCGGTAATATGGCTTAGATGAATGAAACAAGATAATTACAAAAAAAAATGTTTTTTTTAAAGGTAGTATTCACTTTAGCTCACATGTTTATTTCCTAGCTGTAGTACCCTTACCCTGCTATCTTTTCGATACCTTCTTGTAAAGTTACTACCGCAATGTGGCTGACGATATAAAATTTAATTACGGACGACTTTGTTGAATATCTACTTCTTACCATTTAGCGGAACATCGGTTCACTTACAGTATTATACCCATAGTGTGTTGAAGCTGGCCTGATGACGTAACTGCTACGCCAGCTGCTACGCCGTAGCAGATAAACGTCCCGTTCCGCTTTATATACCTACTTAGTTTAAGATTTTCTGTGATCCTTGATACTCGTAATCTTATTTGGAATCCGAATACGGGGAATTATTAAACCACTTTCTAGCAAGGAGCATGTCGGTTTAACTTCTAACCACATACAGACCCAGACACTGCTTTTCAAAACATTGTAAGTAAGTAGGTACCTACTATTACTTTGGACTTCGCTGCTCCATTTTGTAGATCTGATTTACATACTATCAGATCAGAATGTTGCAGTCAGATTGAAATGAGATCGTAAAGGGGATTACTTTTATGGCTCCAGTTCCATATTCTTGAATGCTGTGTAAAAAGTTTCCATTCCAGCTTCTAATTAAAATAGCTCCCTGCCAAATTTAATTTCCTCGCGCACTTCTTTTAAATTTATTTTGTAGTAAGCACCAATGGCAGTCATAAAAAAAGGATCCAAGAGAGAACTGACGACATTCCCCTCATTAAAATGATTCCAGCTGGAAGCGGAACAATTTTAATTCGATAATTATGCAAATTTCCAGAAATAATTCATTAAAATTTATGACGTACAGTAGGTGCGTACTAAATGAAATCGACTGCGCCTGAAGATACCTATTTATTTCCAAGGAGTTTCAGAGAAATGGATTGAGCGATGTGATAAAACTTTAAAAAATTCCACGAAGTCCGCTTGTAATTATTTTACGTAGGTTGATACTTATAAAGATGACGACTAATAGAGATGTATGAGAAAAGAAGATATGCTTCGTCGACCCAATATAAATTGGGATATGGGCAAGAGAATGATAATGAAAATTTTGTAGAGAATGCATAAATGGTAGGAAAAAGATAATGAACTGTGTGCATTTTGATTGATCTTTCGTGAGTCGATGATTTTGCGCGAAACTATAGAGGAGGGTTTTACCAATATAGGTTGTAGCCGTAGACAGCAGTACAGCGGCATGAAACCGGCGTGTTGCTCTATCGGTCGTATTATTCAAATAAGATCTGGGTGATTGTTATAACTATTTTTTGTCAACGGAGCTTGATACTGAATGGATGGACATATTGAATGGAGAAAAACTGGAGTTTATTAATCAAACAGTTTTCTTGGGAATCACGCTAGACGAGAAATTACAATGGGGACCTCATATAAAATCTCTTGCGGGGCGGTTAAGCTCGGCCGCTTATGCTGTTAGAAAGATAAGACAGTTAACAGATGTAGAAACCGCGCGTTTGGTCTATTTCAGTTACTTCCACAGCATTATGTCGTATGGCATTTTACTGTGGGGTCGGGCTGCTGATATTGAATCCATTTTTATTTTGCAAAAAAGCTGTCAGAGCCATTTATAATCTATGTCACCGCGAATCTCTCAGGGAACTATTTAAAAAGATTAATATCATGACGGTACCTTGCCAATTCATTTATGAGAATATTATGTATGTAAGAAAAAACTTAAATCTTTTCAATAAAATAAGTGATAGGCATAATTTTAATACTCGAAATAAAGATAAAATAGATCAACCATTTTTCAGATTAGCTAAAGTACAAACATCTTTTATGGGGTACTGCATTAAATGCTATAACAAAATACCTTGTGATATATTGCAATTAAATGAAAGAAAATTTAAAACTCATATAAAAAGTACACTTTGTAAACAAGCTTATTACAAATTAGAGGATTATATCCAAGATAAGAATGCTTGGAAACATGCTGGTCTTGCTCCATAGGACGATTTAGTGTCTGGACAAAATCAAACTGATAGCTAATTTAGTTTTTTATTTATTATTTGTATTCTGAATTGACACTCTGTCACTACTTAAACTCACGTACTGACTTATTAGTACTACTTGTAACAATGTTAGGACTATTGTAATATCGTATACTTTTACAATCTTTGTAAATATGTGAGCACCATGTATCTGGTAATTAATTTATTCATTATTGTTCCATTTATAATTCTTTTTACCTTTTGTAGTACAGTAATCTTATTGTAGGTGCATCGTCTTCACATATAATTATATAATTAATGTATACAAAATATTGTAAAATATTTTTAAAAGAGTAACGGTGGAGTTTCTTGCCCATTCTTCTCCATACGAAAACTACCTTTTGGAAGGGGCAACTAGAATCAATTCTATTTCTTTGATTGACGTTCAAAAGTGCCATATATGTGCCTATTTGAAATAAATTATTTGACTTTGACTTTACTAGTAAACATACTCCGTACCGAAAAAGCATCAACAAATTATTCAATATTCTCTTCAGTCACCTTCACCATTTATTTACTTATTTAAACTTTTCGCACTCAAAAAAGGTACAAAGGCGGACTTATGCCTTAGGCATTCTCTACCAGTCAACCAAGGGTGGTGAAGAGATAAGATCAGGTGCTCTGTTTGAGAGGAACAAAGAGAAAAAATAAATCCTGACTTATCCATAGGTAGGTACTATCCATACTCCATACTAATATTATAAATTCGAAAGTAACTCTGTCTGTCTGTATGTTACCTTTTCACGCCTAAACCACAGAACGGATTTCGACAAAATGTGGCAGGGAGATAGATGGGGAAGGACATATGCTACTTTTTGTCGACATACTGCGCGGGCGAAGCCGCGGGCGGAAGTTAGTAATATTATAAACCACTATTAAACACCTTCGGGAAAACAAGGCGTGATTTTATGTTATGTTTTCTATTTGTTGTGAACAAATTAAAATTCCCGTAGAACCCTGACTGATATTGGTATTCCAGGTGGCATGCACTTCCCTCTATTATGAAAGCAAAACTTTGTACTCAGTTACCTCTTATTAGAACTCATCGTGAAACTTTGTAAGAAGAAATGGCTAACATCAAAAAATATTTTATGTTACTCAGAAAGTTTGTCTTTTAAACTTTATTAGAATTTTTGTGACCATTTAACCGACTCTATGGGTAGAACTAACATGCCGGGAGAATGATTAGGTATGTACCTAATATGCATTATTAAAAAAACTTTTTACAAAAAAAAAACAACCGACTTCAAAAAAATAACACTAAAAAATTGAAAAATAACTTTAATTTCGGAAGTCGGTGTTTTTGCTTTTCAATGTTCGTTTTTTGCCACCGACTTCCGAAATTAAAGTTATTTTTCAATTTTTTTGTGTTATTTTTTTGAAGTCGGTAGTTTTTTTTTTTGTAAAAAGTTTTTATTTACCACTTTTTAGTTATGGTACCTACCCCACACAAATTCGAATACCACTACCTGCTATGTAAATAACAGTGAAAGAGTGAAATAATTATATCGTCTACATACGCAAAGTGGGAAAAATACGTTAATTATTGAAGCTAACTCAAAAACTACGCAAGCAAAATTAATAAAATTTATATGGGACCACCTCTGAAGCATGACCTACCAAACAAAAAAAGAATCATCAAAATCGATTCATAATTGGCGGAGTAATCGCGTAACATAAATTCAAAAAAAAAAACACATACAGACGAATTGAGAACCTCCTCCTTTTTGAAGAAGTCGGTTAAAAAAGATGTAGGTGCGGTCAGTAGGGTTGGTAAAATCTTTAACATAATAATCTCAAGTGTCGACTAATCCACTATCTGGGTCGACAACTACCGTGATTTCGTGGTATTCCTAGGGATTTCCTGAAATCCCTGGTTTCCTCATTTCCCTGCGACATATAACTACTGATACATACATATGAAGTACTTACGGACTTACCATTTGTAGGTGCAAACGCTGCGGTCCCATACCCGCTGCGGCTAATGGGACTTTGGAATGGATGTCGTCGTCGATAACGTTCTCCCTCGTGTCTGCTTTTTGTGTTTTTAGCTCTAATTGCCCAACTTTCTTGTAATAAATTACTTGCTTTTGATACGCCATCAATTATCACGGGCCGTTGTAATGAAACCGGGCTCGTTGTACGTAGGTAGGTATTTCAGGATTTGACTTTGTTTGTGTACCGATTTTTATGTATTTTCTGTTGTTCGCTGGTGTCTTTGTTCCGCGGTCTTTCCTCTGTTTACTTTTTAACCGACTGCCATAAAAGAGAAGATTTTATTGTTCGTCAGTATGTTTGTCCATCGATATTTTCGTCAAATGTGGACCGATTTTGAAAATTCATATATATTATGTATAATGTCCGAAAGGGCTACCGGTACCTTGGCAACAGGCAACTGAAGGAACACGGGTGGGTTTAGTCAGTAAAAGTCTGAGACGCCCTTCCGCTCCGCCCAGAGCGGGAGAAGTGATTTGATGATGTACCACAATCCAAAAAAAAAAAAAACCCTGTCTACTATCTTCCTGTCACTGTTATTTACATAGCAGCTAGCGCGGTATTCCTTCCAATTTGTGTGGGGTAGGTACCATAACTAAAAAGTGAAAAATAACTTTATTTCGGAAGTCGGTGTCACAAACACGAAAATTCAAAATCAAAGACACCGACTTCCGAAATAAAGTTATTTTTCACTTAGTAGTGTTTGTTGTTAGTCACTTATTTGTTTTGTTTTTCCAAGTCGGTTGTTTTTTTTACAAATTAAGATGGCCTAGTTGGTACTTATTTACGAGCATATGAATAAATATCATAATAATCTTTAATATGTTAGCGGCTCCATCGCTGTTTGTTAGGTGAAGATGAGAACAGAATATGAGATGAGTCCGCGGCCACGTACTCGCGTCTATATTGGCACTCGTGCGTACAAGTAGAAATTGTATAAAAGCTTTGGCGAGTAAATGGAGTAGGTATAGATATTTCCACAACGGTTACCTCTCGGAAGGGTCCGGTGTCTCGAGGGGCCGAGTTTGGACCGCGCTACTCCACAAGGATCTTGTTACGTGTATCGTTCCAATATATCTATATCTATAGGCCTACTTTGTTGATATAGTAGGTCCACATTTATACAGACTTTTTTTTTTGTAAAATCATACCTTCAATAAAGGGTTGTCGACGGTATGGAGTACCTACTAGATTTATTGTAAGGTAATTCCGGATAAGTGATGTTTTCTTGTTATCTAATATAATATCATTGTTGTTATCTGTTTTTATTTTAACACTCATTATTTACAAATCAATTTTTTTCTTAAACTCTCTTTCCTTACAGGGCTAGGTAATGACGAGACAGATAATTTTTTAAGTTTTAATGTAATGAAGAATGACTGACTAAGGAACCTTAAAAGCGCCATTTCGACGCTGAGAATTTAAATATCCGAGAATATATGATATTTTCACAAAATCTAAAAAAAGGACTTCCTCATTTGCGTTTCAGTTAAATTATAAATTCATCTGCACCGCTCTTTCACCTACATACCTACATCTAGGGTAAAACATGCGGTAGTACGTAGATTAACGAACAGTTCGTAGTTCAATTCGCATTAAAATGCAGATGTAAGTAAATAATAGGGTTTTTTTTCAGTGCGGTTCCGTTAGTAGCAGCTTAAAATCGAGTTTAATTAAAATTCACCCGCTATAAATTACCTTCTTCCGGACAAGTTGCGTTTTACAATACGCGATATACACCAGCATAAGCCGTCATTTGTGTTGTACCTATGTGGAATATTTTACGGGCTGCTATACTCAATAATATATAACCTGTAGTTTTGAATATTTTGTATTGCATTATACGGTACATATTTATTACTCCAACATTTATTTAGAAAACTATAAAACGTCAGTGTCGTGGAATATCGACACATACCCAAGGGAAATACTGAAACAATTTGCAATGGAATGGTAAACGTAGGTACATACCTACATAAGAGCCACCAAAATTTTATCGAGAGACAGTTTTCGAATCTAGTCGTGCGATGTGCGTCGCCAGTAAGCACGCTCGTTGCGAATAGTATAGAAATTCGTTTACAAGCTAAAAGGTTTCCATTTTGTGGGTAAAATGCTGAAGGTGTGAAGTAAGGCTTCGCCCTTTTTTCCCAACATATTCATTGACATGAGTTATTAAGTAAGTATTATGTACACGAGTGAGTGTTTATTAAATTAATATTGTAGTTGACACTATTACAGGTACCTAATGGTTCTCTTACCTAACGGTTTCTTTTTTTACTAAAAGAAGTAAATTAAATGAATGTGAAAGTGATGCTATCCGTTTATGTGACCGTTCGTTTAGTTAGTTAACAACCATAGGCTATGAAGAGTCATATTATCTTCATGCATGAGCATGTTTAGAATACAATGCTGTTTTAAGTCAGTTGTGATTAAGAAAATTTATGAAAAATGTTATGATTACTATGAATAACCAAAAAGCTTATAACGAAATTCCCACGATAAGAAACAAAGGCGCGCGGCCTTCTTTTGAATAAGTAGTTATTAACAAAAAGGAAAAAAACTCGCCAACTTTATTTATCTAATCAATTTCCCTAAATGCTCGTTACTTTAAGTTGCCTGCTAACAGTCTTAGCATTAATTTCTTTCTTCTCTGAAATCCTATTGTTTATAAAAATCTCATTACAATTTGTTTTAAGATAGTCCCCGCGGGTACGCTACGGCGCAAAGTAATCAAATCGTTACACATTTATATAGATATTTAAGATTTCTTTTAACCAATGACGCGAAAAATGGCGGCCTTACGTAGAGATTCTTGTGAAAGTGCTTATTTGCATCAAGATGAGAGAGATTGAGGAAAAATGAATTGTTGAAAATAAAGCGACCCAAAGCGTTAATTTAATTGGTAATTCATTAAAATGAATAGGTAGTCCTTATTATTTTAGTGATACGTCTATAAAGAATTGTACTGAATCATTTTCGTACCTGCTGCTTCCTACCAATTTAATTTTGTTATATTTTAATAAAAATTTAGACAAGTTAACATAATTTCACATAGAAAAACAATTCTGTCATAACTGCGGTCATAAAGATTAACTATACCGAAAAACAAGAAACCGTGAAAGAGCTCAACCAGCAAAGAGCGTAAATACAACAATATAGTCACAACCAATAAACTTCTATTAGAGGCTGTCATTATCAGATACACTTATGAGCGTCGTCGGTCCTTCAACATCAATAGTCAAGAGTCAGGAAGCGCAGTTTCTCGTGCAGCGGTTCGTCTCGGCTAGTAATTCATGCGACGTTCTTACGAGTATATAATTCCTACCCTTTGGTTCCTACGGTTCACGGTACAGGCGCGTACTGCTGGCTCGCTGATTGGACGCTTCCTTTCGAAGGCGCCGCCGCCCGCAGCGCCACACCGCGATACTGGCACCAGCTGCCCCATAGGTACCAGAGGGCCTAGACAAGTGACAATCGCTTCGAAAGCGTTTCGTATTTCTACAACGACTTTCAACAGGATTGACGTAAGCTTTTCGATAGCTTATGTCAGTCCTATACATTTTTGCCTTTTCCATCATCGTTATCGCTGATAGAATGTCACTTTGTCTAGGACCTCTGCTTTGTTGTGACAGCTACTTACGTATTGTCAGCTTTTAGAGGACGTTTTATGAGACTTACAGATATATAAAGTGGTTTCACAGAGAATTTATGACTTTCTTTACAACAGAGCAACTGAATTAAAACTTCAAAGAATACCTACTAAGTACTAATAATGCTGTTGTGTAAAGTCTCGATAAATCAAAGTAAAAGAACCTGTTTTAGGGAAAAGCTCTTAGGGTATTCCCAAGCTCATAGATATAGCCCGGAATCTTACTGTGGTTACCGCAAAGAGGCGTAACCTATCTATCTTGGTAGACAATGGGTTTATTTCTCTGTCGATCTATATTTACAGTTATACCTGTAAGGTGGGATCTGTCTGGAGCCCGGCAGAGGGGAAGCTAGGTTCCATGGGCTCTTCAACTGTTTAGTAATGTTTCGATATGTTCTGAACGCTTATTATACTTAATACAAAACGTACCCCTACGTTTGATTGGTGTGATTTCGTTCAGTATACAGACTTCGTATTTGTAATCCTAATCCTAACTTCATATTATAAATGCAAAAGTGTTTGTTACGCTTTCACGCTAAGACGGCTGAACGGATTTGTCATATGGGTAGACCATGACCTGGGGTTTGGACCTTGACTTTTTCTCCCGTGGGAAACCATGGGATCGAGACTTAAGCGGGTGAAACCGCGAGGCGCAGCTAGTCAATTATAATACCTTCGTGCTTATTACGCCATAACGTAGGACGAAGTGCGAGTAATCGTCGTAACAGCAGGACGTTCACTTGGCAGTTTACCAGATGCAGCTCCATGCACACCGGCAAGATCTGAAGTCGTTAGGTACTATTGGAAATGCTCGTGTAATCCAGATTGGGGATTGAGAACCCCCAACTATTCATGCACAAAAAACAAACTGCAAATGAATAATTTTGCTTTTGTTTTTGTTACAACCTGCAGTTAAACCTAGCGCAGCTATCTCCTGGAACAAACCAGCGGTGTAATGGATATCTACTGTAGTTTCCACACGTTTGGGTGAATAGCAAAAAGTTTTCAGCACGTTGTTTTGTGTTTAGTATTTATTATTCTGTGGCACGGAAGTGCAATTCACATATCGTGCGAACACTGCGAGTGCTGAACACAGAGAGAGCGATCATAAATGGAGGCAGTCCGCCTTACATTACATTTACATCGCGTCAGGCCTGAAGGATGTTTATACTTTAATAAAAATGTACTTATAAGAATTTTTACTCTCAAATTGCGGTACTTTTATTGAATTATCGCGCCCCAAGGAACAAGTAGGTAATTTACGCGTACATTACCGTTATATAACGGTATAAACGGATTTACTCGCAGGTGAAGGTATGAAGGTATTTGTCGCGTACCGAATGCGGGCGCGGTGGGTCGGTGCGGCGTGGTGTGGTGCGGCGCGGGCGAGGAGACAATCTCGGCGATGGCTCATTCAATGCTGCAACGAGCCGAGTAGAGAATTGAATTGGAAGCAAATGTGCCGTACGGCTACTGCCGTCGAATATAAACTGAACCACTCCCGAGTAAGCGACTCTGATCATGAAATAAAGAAAGCCTCAGAAATAAATTTTCTAAACGCCGACCGATTTTAAATTGGATAATAAATATTGGAAGAGATCTTGGTGACTCAACTTAATTATCATCACATTGTAAATGAATGAGTATGTTATTATTTATGCTGGGGTAGACAGCCGGAGGAAAGGTATGTAATGAGAGGAGGGTGACTCAGTCGGCTTTCACTCCGGCCTGTCAGCGCGCTGACTCGGCTACATAATAAGATATCGCTTGTTTACCGATGCCGTTATGAAATGAGCAACTACCGGTTTGGTATTATAAAGAGCTTACCAAAGACTATTTTACTTTTACTCTCACTTCTTCTTTTACTAAAGAGTTACAGCTTTTGTTGGCACAGCAACATTCAGCACTCTATTTTTATATTGAAAATGTTCCTGTCACTTGCATCTTTAATCTGAAAATACAATAACTGTGCAGCATTGTTTGTTCGTCCACTTACTATTCATATCTGCGGAATAGAAGGAGCAGTGGTGGCAGTGTTCCGGAGTGAGCTTTAACAAACGGCTGCGTGCAGACCGGGCCGCCGAGGAAGCGTTTGTGGGTTCATTTCCGTGCGTGCGTCCGCGGCTATGGCCCTATTTCCTCTCCACTGATAGTCCGTTTACGACCACAGCTCCTTCGCGACTGTTCCTGCATTTGTATGACATCTTATGTGCAATGTTAGGAAGAATAAAGTTTCATTTTTAAATCAGGTCTTGACTCATGCTTTTGTATCGAAAATATTATATCTATCAAGGTATACTTACACAATGCCGAGGTTGGTTTGATTAGATCACATTAAAGCTATTTTTTTTTCAAAAATAAAAATAAAAAACCGAAGAATGACTGGAGTTTTATTTCATTTAGGTAAGTATTATGTCAATTTTCTTAATGTAAGATTATAAGATCACACTTGGTTGCCTCTGTTGAAATTCACATTTTAAATTGTATAATAAATACATTAGTTACTATTATGCTTTAATGTTGTCACAAAAGTAGATTGATAAAAGACTTGGATGACATTGCAAATATTATGTAAGTATTGAATTCCAAGTTAAGGAAAGCCATTGAATTCGAATAATACCTATTTCAATATTCGTTCGTCTCCGATTTGCTCTATCTCATATAATCCAGTGTGGATTCCTATGAAGCTCTGATATTTCATGACAAATGAACTCATATTTGAAATAAGTTTGAATAAGAATATTCTGTGTACCTACGCGAAATATGTAGGTATATGTAGATGTGGGCATTATTAACGTGGTAATTAAAATCTTGATAACTATACGGTCTATTGCTCGCTAATTTCATTGATATTAAAATGTATAAGTATAATTTTTCCATTCATGTCCAGTTTTTATACACAATGCCTGTATCTATACCTACTCGTATTATTATGATTTAGAGTGATTTGATCGATACAACTCAAAAGTCATGGTCGAAAGACACAATAACGCCTCTATTTCGGAATGGGGACTAATGACTATGGCGGTCATTTGCTTTATCCCTATTATGAGCCCGTAAACGTTCATAGTACGTTCTAAAAGTAAGGAGTGAGAGTTCATTCCAGGGTTCTCTATAAGCCCTCATATTACTCTAATTAGAAAACGAAATTTTTATCGCAATTGCCGTTGTTTTTTATCAAAACGAAGATGCTGCTGAACGTCTAAAAATAGAACCGGTCCCCATTTACGGCACCCATGGGAATCAGTGGCCAGTCCTTTACCGCAGATTATTTAGCCTTGGGTTATATTTTTGATGGGGATTTATAGACGAGTAATCAATGGCGATGGTTTCACGATTCTTATTTTAGGGTTTTCTTTAAAAAAATACAATTTCCAGTGTCCAATATTTTTGGTCTTCGGAACTGCTTCTCTTATCATTACTGTCACCATACACCACATATCTATACCTATCTAACCTACGCGTTTTGTGCTGCTAATGGAGGATCTTTGATTTATCATCGTACAGTAGGCAGGGCGGGAGCGCTCATTACAACCCGGCATCATTACAGGTCCCACGACAGGCTCTTGTATCTCAATGGCTTGGAGCTCGGGGTTAGAGATAACGGTGGCATCCTCGATACGTGATTTGCGACCCTTCTTATTGCATAAAGTATTATTATATACATTTTATGTACATATTATTATGTAATTATTTTTAAATATTTTCAAATCGTTTAAGTACTTGAAAACACGGTTTTTGATTTGCGTCTGGGTTTTACTGCCTTGCAACGTTTGTTTTTCGAGGCGAGCTTGGTTACAAAACGGCGATACATATGGCGAGGCGAATGCTCGCTTCGAGCATTATGGCTCAAGCGCGCTCCATTGCTTGTTACTAAACGGCGATAAACTATACGTGGCGAACCTTCGCTTCGAGCACTTGACTCAAGCATGCTCCATGTTTTGTTTTTGCTCCATTGTACATGCGCTCGCAATGTTCGCTTCGAGCGGCTCGCATCGACGGGCTCGGCTCGCTGCACTGACTTCAAAGGAATTTACAAAAAAGGTGACAGTCGAGTGGAGGATCCGGTGCTCGCATCGAGCGGCTCGGGTCGCTGTACAAAAACTCGATACATTAAAAACAAACGTTGCAAGTCGATTGTTCTTCGAGTCGAGTTGCTCTTACAATAAAAACAAAAACAGGCAGCGTTATTGGAATTACGTAATGTTTGTCAATTTTATTTTATTGATAAATGAGTATTTTGTTTTTTCGTGTCAGGAAAATAAAAGAATAGGAAGAAGTAGGTATTTAATGAAACCACTGCTATGACAACGTTTTGCTACCTCATAAATTGATTTAAGAAATAAAATACCACGTATACTTGCTAATACCTACTAGAGTATTCTCTATTCTCTTATTCTTTTGAAAATATTTATAAAAGTTGCCGAATGTTATCGTGTGCTCGATAAGTAACAACAAATTGGTTTGTATTTGGATGGGTGAGCACTCACTGGTTTTGATAAACACTCATTTTTTATTCACGTCGTTAGGCTTTTTCGTATAGAGAATACCATCCACGTAGGTGTATTATATGTCTGTAGATAATGGTTATGTGGGTCATGTAACAAAGACTGGAAGATCCTCTGATCAAACAAGCAAACAAAAAAAATAAGGCAAAAAGACTAATAAGGTGTAGTTTAAAGCAGATTGAAAATGCAACCAAGGGTGAGTGCAAATGAGCGCAAGAATGCTTGCGGCGTGGTCAGCAAATATACATAAATGAGTTGGCTCACTCCGGTCCGTCTTATCGGTTCACTGTCGCCGAGACTCGACATGAATCTCTACGAATGACTTTATATTCCAAACTTAATTACCCGGTGAACTTCGTGCCACGTTTCAAAATTCTCGTACCAAATTACGAGTTTTTCGATTTTTCGGCTGTTCCTTTTTTCTAATTTTCTTTTTCGTAAACCAGTAATGAGACGAAAAAATAAATAAATAGGTCAAGCCATTTTCGAGTTTTTGCATCGCAATTATATAGATCTTTACAGGGATTTGCACCTATTTAATGGCAGATATACTTGTGTGTATGTGGCGAAAAAATTAACAAAAAACATACTGTGAATGACGGCTTCAAGGTTTCGAAGACTTTGTAACTTTTATGTATTCCTAAGCTGGGAAAATATGAAGCTGTGAAAGTTCTGTAATCATGTAGGAAGCGGACTAGATTCAGTATTCGGATAAAAATAAGAAAGATTTTCGTTGAGGACGGACACAAAACACGCCCCGCAGCTATATTTTTGGACGAGTCGAGCACTAAGGCTCCGATAGCGCTAGACAAAAGAATACTTACATATAATAAAGAAGTCAATGTAGAGATCTAAAGCGGACAACGGTTTGTTGAAAACCGCCTTTCCTTTGTGAACGGTTCTCTTTTATGCAAGTTACTATACCGTCTTCCGTTTAAGCAATGCCATTACCTCTCGATCGAATGTGAAGTATTCGCTTTAATGAATCCACTCGACTCGAGAAATTCCCGACTCTGTTCCTATTTGCAAGAAAAGAGTGCATTACCATCGTACCTAAGCATAATAATGGTTCGTTAGGTGGCCTACTTTTTGAAGGATCAATGGGTGCGTACTCGCAATTGTTTGATAAAGGCCCGCGTTTTCTAAGATTACTATAACAATGATGGTATACAAGATTATCTAGGCATAAATTGCTGTATTTAGTTATGAATAACGAAGCAGTTTATTTGAGATATAAATTGGTCTTACTTAAAGTGGTCGTCAAGAATTTAGACAATTGGTAAAACGATACTTAATGTATCCATACATAAATGACGTGTTTTAGGTCTACCTAATCTACACAAATGTTAAACACGATTTCACAAATTAAATTGTCTTTTATTAGCTTAATAGTCGATAGACAGTGTATTTGCATACCGCAAAAATTAAAGAAACGTTACATCAGCTATTGTAAGCTGCGCTGATCCAGTGAAATATGAAACATGTAGGGGAGCTGGCAGGCCGCCAACTGCTTGCATCACACTATAACAAAGGGTTTCATATCAGGAAATTGTTCCTAGAACAATAGCAGAAAATATAAGCCTGCTTGTATTACAAGCTCGAACCCTGCACTTGAAAATATTATCGAAGACATCTAATGTTGCTCATATATTTATGAGAGCATTCTTCTTGAAAGGTAAACGTAAATAAATGGAATTCTTTCTTTATTTTCTTTTTACACAGCTCGTGGAAAATATGTCACAAACGAATACCTGCACTGTGCATACCTAATAATTAATGAAAATATACACCAAAACAAAATATTTCTGAACACTGATATTTTATGCATTTAATTTTCAAGCTTTTGACGTATTTACTTTGAAACTCCTCGTACCTACTTCATGCACAGTTATTAATACTGTTTTGTCTTTGTTCTATATGTACAGTAAGTAATTGGTATTAATATTCTTTTGTGTTTATATTGCTTTGGGTATAAAATAAATAAATGTACTGAAACGTTGGTTTTCCCTCGGGCAAATAGCACGAAGCAACTGAGGAAAACGGCTTTTATTGGAGCTGGTAGGCGAAGGAATAACAAATATTCAACACTTGTGCACTATTGCAATCTTTTAAGCTTACTACATATTGCTATAATGGTTGTAACCGGTGCTACCGTCTAATAGACGTCTTATGCTGATTTTGCTTACGAAATAAAGAACTTTCCGGGCCTTACCATTTTGTTCATAGTACTATCTTGTGACGACATTAGAGTGCAATTTGCGATGGAACCTTATAAGAAAGAGCTAATTTTAGTTTGACGATGTAAAATATGGTAGTGGAATTAGTGTAGGTCATAGCGTCGTTTGTATTGAGTTAAGAGCGTCGCAATCCCGACGAAGCCGCCAGTTGGCCTGGGGCCATCCTGCCGACCAGATCTTTTTATTGCTTTTTACAATAACCAAACCACAAATCTGTTGAGGTCGTTATGTACTGGAAAATGTTCACTTAGGACACGAATCATTTAATGCACGAGGAAATTGTGACATAATGTTTGGGTAGGAAAAATGTATGATAAAAGTTATCACTTTTAACATGTACTGTACCAAATTCAATAAAAAGACTAAGTTAATATTTCTTGACGAGCAGTCTTAGTATTAAAGTAATATTTCTGATTCGGACAGCAAGCTCGTTTGTATGTACCGTAGCATCTTGCGCTTTCTTGCTACGGCGTAGTCAAGTGCACAAGATGCTACGACAGCAGCGTAGCAGCGTAGCACTCGTAACAGACAACTTGTTTGCACAATTTATTGCTCCTCCTACTGGGATATGTTTGACTGGTTGTTTCTTGAGACAGCGCCAGATGACGAGTGCTTTTATTTTATACAGCCAAGCTAACTTAACTGTAAGTAGGTACTGATCTGATTTTAACAGGCATTTTTACATACTATGTATGTATATTCATCTGTTCCTTCATAACTCTTAAGCTGCTCGCCGAATTATGACAATCGAGGTATAGTTAGAAGCGTCATGTTGTTCCCCGGGTAATAGGTTATATGACAATTGCTGGAAATAAACGTGCAAGTCATAAATCTATGTATTTCAGCTCAAACGCTGTATTATTTGATACGGAGACGAAGCGTATTCGTATAAGCGATGAACGGTTATGATAACATATCTGATTGCAATGTTTCATGAAGCAAGTCTGGCTGCAGCTCGAATAAAATTGAATGAGAAGATGAATGCTTTAGTTAGATATATATGTATAAAGATTTTACGTAAATGCTATCAACCGAAATATATTTTAATACAAACCTTTTTTTTCCTGTGGTTTCATAACACTTTATTCGTAAAAAAATAAAAACATTAAAAGTTGTTTTTAACCGACTTCGACTGATAAGTACCTATTTGGTGAGTGGGTATCTTCTTTTCCATGTATGTACCTACATCGATTTTTCCGTGATTACTGGGTCGATTTACACGATTATTTTTCATTCGGTAGAAGAAGCTCGCGCGATTTTGCTTGGGTAGTTTTTAAGATTGTTTCAATAATACGTAGATATCCATTTTGAGTTTACGAATTTGTGCTGGGTAAGGTACAGCTGCAAAATTAAAAATAAAGAAGTTAGCAGTCTTTGGTTTTGTTTTTTCGTTTATTCCCTGGACTTCTGAAATTATATTTTTTTAAAGATGAAACATATTTTTATATAAAAGATTAAATAAACCATTCTGGATTGTTACCTACGCTGTCAAAAATGATAGATATGCAATAAATTCATTCACATCTTCACACATAGCTTGCACATAGCAAGCCATGATTATGGCAGCGGATTAGTTCGCAATGCGGTTGATGTTACATCTCTGATGCCTTTATAACTCGATGGTGTTCGCATTGACTATACCGAAACCGCCAAAGATCTGGGTGTAATAATTGACTCCAATCTTTCGTGGCGTGCTCAGGTCAATGAGGTTAGTCGAAAGGTACATTTCTCTTTCCGTTCGTTGAGAAACCTTCAAAGTCTCCTGCCCTTGAAGACTAAAATTTCCTTGGCACAAACACTTATCCAGCCGATTATAGATTATGTTGATGCCTGCTACCTGGATGCTACTGAGGAGCTATTAAACAAGCTTGAGCGCTTGCAAAACTTGTGCATTCGCTTCGTTTTCGGTCTTCGAAAGTATGACCATGTTTCTCACCTTCGCAAGGAACTCAAGTGGCTCCCAATCCGCCTTCGCAGGAACACTCGGATTTTATGTCTCCTCTTCAACATCTTACACAACCCGTCTTATCCGTCCTACCTGCGTTTTTCTTACGCTCGTCCTAGTGACGCACCGTGTAGATCACACCTTAGATCCCTCCTTAAATCTCATCCTCATAAAACTAGCTATTATTCTTATTCTTTCTCTGTCCATGCTGTACGATTGTGGAACTCACTTCCGCCTAGCATTCGTCATTTGAAAACTGTTTCTCTATTCAAACTTCGTGTAAAAGAGCATTATCTTTCCTCTCAACTTTGAGTATATTATTATATAGGTACCTATAGTGTATTTATGTATATATATTTAAGCTTTATGTATATATTTAAGTATACGTTAATTTTCTTGCGTATATGTGTAGGTATATTATATATTTGATATTTTTAGTTAAGACTTCGCATAATCATGTTTTTCTCTTCTTGTTCTCACACACTATTGTCTACATTTCTTTCTCATTTCTCCTTTCGCAGGTCTGCTGGAAGAAATTTCTTAAGAAATAAGCAGTACCTTTGTACTCATATTTTAATTATGTCGTATCTATTTTGTATTTTACTGTGTGTACATAAATAATAAAATAAATAGCTTGAACACATAAAGCATGGTAGTTACGAATGGAACACCTTATTATTTCCCATAGCTACCGTAAAGCATGCATCTCAGGGATTATACAAGAGAGAGGCGCCGCCTGCCGGCGTAATTTAAACATTACACTCCGATTAGCAACATATTACAACTAGTAAGCGAGAAGATTATTATAATCTCCCACATAAAAGTTTGTTATCTGTTGTGCTGGAGTGATTTCAATATTCACCCTTTGTGTCATGTTTCATTACACATAATTACTTTATTTTGTTTAAGCGATTTCAGCTGAACAATAAAAAAGCAATCGTACGATTAGTGGTAAAAAAGAGATCGTAACTTATCTAGTTGAAGTTTTTTAAGTATCCTTAGTATGTCACTTCATACAAACATACATACATAAACTCACGCCTCGTGAAGGTCATACGCGCACGGTCTGAAGAACATCATAAGGTCACTATATGTCAGCCCTCCTAGGGCGTCCCCTCCGGCGTTTCCATTATCACATCTGCCTTGTAAATACCTTTTGTTAGTCGCCTTTCATTCATCCTCTCAACATGACCAAACAATCAAAGCATTCTCTTTTTATTTCAACTTTTGTCACTACATCTTTTATCCACACCGTTGTCTTATCAACTCATTCCTCAACCTATCATTCATAGTCACAACACACATGCTTCGCGTATTTCCACAGCATTTATTCTACTTTCATGCTTCTTTTGCCACACCCAACATTCAATTCCATACTTATGCGTGGGCATCAGCACTCCATTGCGTGAACAGCCAATCGAGTCTTTTTGGACATTTGTCACTTCATGTACCTATGAATCGTGTAAACGAGTTTTTAAGAACATAGCTTTGTTAAGTAATATATTACTGTGTACTCGTAGATATAACAAATTCACCATTATCGTATATACGAACGAATGTTCTTTTTATTATGTTATTTATATCTTACTAGTGAATAAGTCGTTGGAGTACCTTTCAAATAAATAAAAGAGTAGGTACAATTTAATTGAGTCACTATCATAGTAAAATTTCCAATGGAGCACTTTATATATTAAAAAAGTCATACCATTCCATCTTACATCCTTTCTTTATTTAATATAAAACAGTTAATATTTTCACTTCGTCATTGAGGATATTATAGTCCTTTCCTGCTTCGATACAATAAAGAAATACAATATGAGCTGCACTGATTGTGGAACAAAAATAGTTGTTTTATTTGATAGAACAGTGGGAAATATAAATACGGATAAAATTGTATTGTAATATACATTGTAGTTGTAAAATCTTTTGTATAAATCTCCACTGATAAAATGTTTTCAATTTACGGTATAAGACGTATTTATGACAAACTTTGTGATGATGCGATTATGTATAATGACTCCATATTTTTCATTCTACTACTAAAATAGTTGAACCTATGTTAAAGTTTCTATAAAATGATACGGCTCAAGGCTTTCAGAAAGTTATTCATTTTCTCTGTGTTCTCTACGGTCTGTAGTATTTAGTTTAATTAAACTTTAACGTCTATGCTCCTAATGACGTCAGATAGTAGAAGTGACGTTATCTCTTCATAACTTTAGAATTCGCGTGCATTTGGATTGCAAATGAGTTGATTTTGAATCAGAATGATTAAAATGTGCAAATATAAACTTTAAGTCCGTTGCCTTTTTAATGAAAATAAAACTAATATCTAACTTTATCAGATAAACGATGTATATATTTAAATGGAAATCGTAAAATCTCTAATTAAGTAAATCGTTCTTAGCCAAATATATAAAACTCATCCGGCGGAATGAGAGCTTAAGGACAAAAAGACTTTGGGCAGTAACAAGATCTGATTGTTTGAGATTAAACTAACCCGAAACTGGATGCGCGTTAATGCTTCTAATGTGTGTGTGTTTGTGCGATATTAGCTTAAGTGGTTCGAGGAAATCAAACACACCGATACCTTAATACGTGCCTCGGAAAAAACTATTAGAAGAAAATGCGGTCTGTTTTTATCAATACAGATGAAACACTTTCGAATTTTCATACAGATGCAGACGTATTCACAGCAAAGCCATAGCTTCGGCGACCTAATACGGTTTTCCAATAACATTTATACTCGGGTATGTAATAATAAAATGAAATGGAAATCAGTAACATACTGACCTCTTTGAAAGGGATTGGATCCAATTTTCCCGGAGGAAAGATCGTGGAAGGTCAAGAAGTCGATTATATTATTGTCATTCCAAGTCAGACTGATATGTATTATAGTTCAAGTACCGAGAATGAATAGTTAATACCTATGTCTCCATGTCAGGAGACTCAATAATTAGGTCATGACAAAGCATTGTATTGCTTTGGCTTTGTATTCTTCCAGTTGTCTGTACCGTTCATGTTATGCCCATTGAACTAGAAAAGCTGTCAAGAAATCAAAAAGTCAGAACGATCATATTTTACTAGATGAAAGGAGTCGTGACTCGTGCGTGTTTTGTCGTGTGCATGAAGACAGGGGGGAGGGGGCTAGGCAGAGCCGCCAGTTTATTCCTGTCCGCGTAGATATATAAGGGCGTTAGTCGTAATAAATGGTGACGTAAAGATTTAGCACGAGCGCTATAGTCGTTCATGTGGCGGAAAGATACAGGAACTAATGGTATTTAAAGATAGTATTGTACGAAGCGAGCTTCCAATACAATTCTGTGAATTATGTTTTTATAGTCAGTTGTGTATTTCATATTTTGATTTTTGCAAGCGCTATACCGACGCATGGGGACAATGTACTTTTGCTTCAGTAGCGAAAGATCAAAGTTATTGACCTAACAATTTATATACCACTTAAATACAAGAATTACGGCATCATCATCATAAGAGATAATAGAAAGTACTTTCGATTGTATCGTAACGTGTACATCGTAAACATAACGTTTATACTTTATTTTTCGGTAATGCCGAGGTGATTGTTAATATTAGTAAAAGTAATTTACTAAGGCTATTCGCCGCCCAGCACAATGTCATCTCAGGCTGACCTCTCTACCAGCGTGCCTACTTTTACGGCCCACATAAAACTTTATAGGTCCTTACACCCACTTTATTATGTGTTAAATATATAAACTCAATTCTACTATTAGATCTTATCCATTTGTTTAATAAATCGAGTCGGCTAAACGGCCATCTTGATGTTTAATTAGCTCGACTTTAAATTGTGATTTAAAGTAGAAATATACTGTAATTGGCTCCCAGTAAAAGTGATTGGCTGTTTTTCTGGGTCAGATTATACAGAATTTTTAAAAGTTGGCGAGATCGTTGCTTGGCGCTTGTGTAATTAAACGAGTCAACATAAATCTGAGCAAACGAGACGCGGAAGAGTCCCCCGGCCAGCCGTAACTCTGTTAGCGGAGCACACGCCGCACGCCGTGCCGCACCCGCCGCGTACGCCGCCATCATCGCCTTCATCCCTCCACGCAACGAAATAATTCTCAATAAAATCTTTCCACTTCGACGTAATATTTCTCTCGGATCTTCCCTTAAAAGGAAAGTAAGATGAGGGATTTTATTTAAGTTCTTTCTTTTTATGCAGTCCCGGTGTAATGGAAATGTATAAGTAGTTTAGTAAGGGTTGGTTGTAAGAGTACAATTTACTACAGCGTGTGCATTATTTTTAGTTAGTGTGATGCTTATATCAGTGAAAAAAGGTAAAAGAAGACGGCAAACGATAAATTTTACTGTTGCGACAGTGGAACAGATACGATCATTGTTTTTTTACCTTTGGAGCTTGTGTTAAGATTTAGCATGGTTATTGCGCAGACAAGTAGCTGTAAAGGTGGCTCGTGGGGACACGGTTTCGCCACTCTGCAGCGAGATTACCCTCGGGGACGGTTACCAGCGCCAGTTTATCTGTTGGAACCTTTGCGCTGCGACAGCTCCTCACTAAATGTATGCAGCTGGCTAGATTTGACACACCACAGAGAATAAATAAAAATATTTGAAAAAAGATAAGATACTTCAACCTCCACTGTTTTTCTCAGAACAGAATAATAAGAAAGATTACAAAGAAATTGGACAAGAAATGAATAGGCAAAGAACGAATGACATTGAGCTTCTCCTGTAGGATACCATTGACCCTGTTAAAAGCCGGGAATTAAAAAAACTTGAAAAGTAATAAATTCAGCGAAACAGCACTGTTCACATTAAAAAAACTCGTTTATATATTTTTGTTAAATATGTATTTACCTGCTTCGAAAACTCCTTTGATTTGGTTTATTTTTTTTTCCTTAACCCCCAAAACGAAAAGGTCAGAAAATGACGGAGATATACCTACAGTAAAAATACACTGGAGTTAAGAACCTCCTTCTCTTTGAAGTCGTCTATAAATAGGTATTAAAATCTCTTTGTTTATCAAAAGTATTCATGTTGATGTTTTTGATTCAAGAAAAATAGGATTTGACTGAATTAATTTGGGAAGATACACTTGAGTCGTAATGGCTGTTCACCCTCTTTCCAATGACTCGTTAGAAGTCAATACAAATGAAATGTCATGAATAACGAATGAGATGATCAAAAGTGGTAGGGAAGTGTATACATAAATACGAAATCAAAACGGGAATGGAGCATTTATAAACAGTAGGTAAGTATTTTGCGACCGGTCGGATATACATATGGACCTCTACTGTATCTTTTATCCCGCGTTACCTATGTATACTAGTTTCACGTATCGTTTTAGTTTTACATCTAAGACAAGTATTTACACAAAAAAACTTTTCAAAAAGGTGAACAAAATAGTTAACAATACACGTCTGAAACAACGTTAGTACATGTATTATTCACGACAAGTTATTGACAAGACTTGAAAAGTTTCACAACTGAACTTGTATAATTAATGGGTGTAAAAGCGGAGTAACGTATCCTATGCGATATTCTAAATCTATCTGTTAAGTAAAATTTTCCTATAACGTACATATACTTTTGTCATTTGAGTTTTAGTGTGATTCAATAAGTAAACGTATATTCTTAACTTCATCACGCATACATGTAAAGCTTAGTTCACATTAGCAGCTGTTATAGCGTCGCTATACCTTCCTGTCCATGTGTCACAGGCACGTAGTTTCTCTATTCGTCTTACTTACAGATCATTGCACTCTTCCCTACGTCGAAATGAGTAAATGTCGAAATTATTCGCAGCTAAATGTGACGGAAAACTGAGTACCTACATAAGTAGTTTTTGAATAAATATTATACGGTGTTTAAATCGTTATATTTCGTTGTAAAATTTAAATAGTTTAGGTTCTAAATAACTGGTGTACTTACTTCCAAGACTCCGAAATGGAAACATCGTATCTTCAAATGGTTTTAAAAAAACATCCGGAATAAAATGCAAAAGAGGCCTAAGCAAAAGCTAATAATAATTTCTAAATCCAATGTTGGGATACCGGCACTGGAGCAGCTCAGATTACTGGGACTTATGTTTACGATAAGCTAACTTGGATATTAGAATTATGCCTTAATGTTTATTTAGGTCGTATTGTTACCTATTTTACAAAATTCCCACTGAACCCTACCCGAACGTTCGAGAGGTTTAAATTGTTCGGATAGGTCCTAAATAGGAGGAAGGTAATGAAATTTTGCTTTAATAATATTTGAAGGTTTAAATAAACGATAATAATAAAATAACAGGGTAACTTTTCCATACGTGTGCATAATAGTAATAATAACAAAGTATTGGAGAACATTCTGCAACAGGCTTTACAATTAGATATGTGAGCACCATGTATCTATCACATACTTAATTTATTTATTTGTCATTGCTCCATTTTTAATTTTTAATACTTTTAATTCTTTTTACCTATTGTAATTGTATTCTCGGTGCATCGTCTTCACATGTAATTATATAATTGATGTATACCAAATATTGTAAAACATTTTTTTTTAAAAGAGTAACCGTGGTGTTTCTTGCCCATTCCTCTCCATACGAAAACTACCTTTTGGAAGGGGCAACTAGAATCTATTTCTATGTATTTGACGTTCAAAAGTGCCTTTAATGTGCCTACTTGAAATAAATTATTTGACTTTGACTTTGACTTTGGTACTGTTGTATGTTTGAAGAGTTGTTGTTTTTATTCGTTGCTACGAGTACGACACAGGAAGTCATTAGTTTAAACTTCTCACACGAGAACAACTCCAGACAAGAATCGTACAAATAATCAATCTAAATCGCGGGAAGATCCCTCTGACTCCGTCCTTTGTGGTCCCATTCGGCAGTGTAGCTTATCTGTAGCATTTTCTTTCAATGGTCACATGGTGGACATGGCACAGGCAGAAGGACTAATGTAAAGGCGCGGTATGACAAAAATGTATCCCTTGCTGTCGGACCTGCGTCACTCAAGATTTCCCTTAGACCCTTTATTCGGGCCAACTTACAGAAAACACGCAAATCATCTTGGGGCACGTAGTACTGTAATGTATTGCAGAGATTGCGTAAATATTTCTTCGTCATTAAAACGGTTAACAAAACATGGCGGTTTGTCGTCTGACTGATGCTCATAAATTAGTTAATTAATTAATGATTATGTACACCCTGTTTTATTTAAATATTCTTTGTATGTTTTTTTTTATGGGTAGGTAATGTGGTATTTTTGATATGGTAGCTGGTCACGTTAAAAAACTGAAAATTTTCTATTTTTGGGTTTCTGTACAAACAAAATTCTATTGTCATTTTCTGTTAATTTAATTAGTACTGGTGCTAATTAAATTAAAAGAAAATGACAATTAGTTTCAGTTAAATGTGCTGCATCGGCATCGGGCGTGTTCGGCTAAGTTCAATAATTGTCAGTGGCGGACAATTATATAAAGTCGGTGCGCTATTCGCATCACGTAGAGATTCTATGAGACATTGCCAGTTCAACCGCAAATGAAGAAGTTCGCCGCACGTCGATGGAACATGGCTGTTTCTATTTCTGGAAATTTATCCAATCAAGACGGAGTTGGTCATTAGTTTAGTTTCGGTCTGACAGCAGACGAGTTTATTACCACCCTACATAGCTAAGTCTACAGGTTAGGATGCCTTGACTGTACAAGTTATTGCAGCCCATTATTGGAAATACTGGGGCTTGACTCCAAAAGCGCTGTGTATCATCAAGTAGTGGTGTGTCAAGCTACCTTAATTTTTTAAACCAATGTCGACTGCATTTCCTTTGAGTAACAACTAGCTTAGTCTAGACTTTACCTTCCAAATAGTCGTATGATTCAAAGGATTTTTTAAAGATCAGCTTGAAAAATATCTCTTTTAAACTGGTCAATGCATTTCATGCAAATGGTAATGGTAGCTCGCGGGTAGCACTCCGAACAGATTTATAAAACCGAGTGATTTGTGGAGCTATTGTTGGACCTGTGTTCGCCAGTGAACTGCAAACGGCAAGCGAATGCAGATGGAACATATTTATCAAGTGCACCTCTGTCTGCGATTTCATAAAGCGGCCGCTATTGGGGAAATGGATTTCTGTCACAGAAATCTTGAGCTACTTTTGATTATGCTACTGAATTAACATTACCTTATGAAATCGAGTCAAAATATAATAGGGTGGTTGTTTGCCAAGCACATAAAACGTTAAGGTAAAATACGAATGAATTATTCGAGCTGTGTCAGCAATTGGTAAGCGATAGAGTTTGGCGATATGGGGGCGATTCCGGAAAGAGGTCGGATGTCCATATTGAGAGAGCATGGCGCCTGCGGCCAACGAGGGGTTAATCAGTTCCTGTAGGTATGATCTGGGACTACTTACTAAATGTGCCTATAGGCGCACATTTAAAGTACTGTCGATAAGATAATAATTTAATGCTTAACGTTCTATTTTTTGCAGGTTGGACTAAAAAGATTCGTTTGTAGTAAACCGCAAGTACAAAATAAACTTGATAACATAGTTTTTCATTAGATAGGTATAAGTAATAGGTGCGTTTTTCATGATATTTTGAGGGAGCAGACGAAGCGCGACACTTTTGTATCGATATATCGGAGCCGCCCGGGGCTGTGTTGTGGAGTGCAAAGCGGAATAGGATATGATGTATCTACATGCTAATCCTACGCTATACTTTCCGCTTTGATGTGTGAAAATAACTTTGATATTACATTTAATATCAAATCACTGCAAAAGGGCTCTTTAGGTATCTTATATTTTTTGAGAGAATATTGGTTACAGTATATAATTTACTTATCAAATACCTAAGCAATTATTCGGATAATATCTAATGTTGTACTGGAACTAGATGTAGGAAGTACCTACCATCAGTGTCTAATATGTATAATATTATGAGAACCTTATCTGTTACAAATATGTTTTCCTATATGACGCAACAAGTTATCCTTCTAAATACATTAGCTTTAATTAAAGCATTAGGCACAGAACATCATGCGTTGGCAAATATCGACCAAATACGTTCATAACCATCAGAGCGGGTCAGTGGGATGCCGGCCGCGTGACACGCATAGCACTCCCCGGGCATAATCAGGCGGGCATCGAATCATTTGCGCGGCACTCACTTCATTTGCCAGTAATGACCGACATTGCCTCCTCGACGCAGACCATTGCTTCCCCAATATATTATCCGAATATTTCCAATCGACCAGTGGGTATACCACGTAATGTACGCTCGAATCAACGAAAATAAGTAGAATATTGTACCTTATTTAAGGACGAAGAATAAGTTTCATATTTGTGCACACGAAAACAATCAGTTATTATTAGTTATTAATGAACGATGTATCGTATTGTATATGAAAAAGTTCGCAAATATAGATCAAATAATTTTCTCGTATTTCTGTCTGTCGGCATCGGACTCGACGACAACAAATGGAAAAATTTCGGGATGGATTGATTCCGGGTTGTGCGCGTTCCGTTTGTCACGCTATTTCATCGCCACAAGGAAGTCCTTGTTCCTGTTTTTTGTTACGTCTCTGTAGATACAGTTTTATTTCTGAATTTATCCGAATTATTATTTGTATTCATTATGTGCGACATAAAAGGTTCTGACGAAAATATATCGCAATACGAAAACCGCTTCCCTAACTGTGATTTATGGACAGTTTTGTATCTGTAGGTACTACTTATAAATATTATCTCCCGAATAAAATGAGAGTCGTCGCCGTATTATCTATAATCGTTAATTCGATTCGTAATTAAGATCCCATTTAAGTAAGTATTTTATGGTTATTCGAACAATCCACAGAGTTTGAAGGAGGTAAGCCCATAATGAAATTTAATGATCCGGGAAAAGGGAACTCTGTGGGATTTTCTCTTTGTGTTGTCGTCGAGAGTCAATTAGATTACAGTTTGAATAAATGCAAATAAAATAACTAAGTACTTATATCGAGTAGTGAACCATTTTCCAGACGGGCCGCGCGCGGGCCAAAAGACATTGTAATTAACATAAATAAAGAAACCACACGATTATTTCAAGAATTCATAGAATTTAAACTTGTGTTTCTTTCACAAAGTTCAAACTAACTTTAAGTACACGTTACATGTATACAGTACGAAGTCACTCTTTCCACTTTATGTAGAGTTAGTTCGGCACTCAAGTTTCAGCACTTGAGTTTAAGCGTAGGTTCGCGGAAGCGCGGAGCGCGGGGCCGCAGGGGGTACAGCCCACGGCGAGGACGAGCTTGTAAAAAGATCGAGTGGCATCGTGCCTACGTATAATTACACAATTACGAAATATAATGAAATGTATATAGGTACCTACGATAAAGTGTCACGTTGGTGGAAACCGCTTGAGACAATTAATTAAAAAGCCTGTTGTTTTAGAATGATAACCTGATGGCATATTTGTTCCTTACTTAGCTTTCTGTCGATGCTAGGATCCTTTATCTTTTGTTGTTTACTACTGTAACTACATAATGTGCGTGTAGAAGACTTATGGAGTAAGTTTTTTCATGATGAAAAATAAGTTGATAAAAATATACATTTGGTGTAGGTAATATTTCTATCAACATAATTTCTGAAAAGTAGAAATATTCAGATGTCTATCAACGTGGTGAATTGAATCTAAATATATGTATGTCGCAATTGTAAACTTATGTATTCGTGTAGTAAGGTGAAAAAAAAACCATCGATCGAATGATCCGAACATCGCGTTCTATTTCGCTTGGTTACCATAGCTCATAATATTTAAATCATTCCCTCGCTACCCATGTATTGCTGAGGATATACATACACATACATGTATGGATAATGCAGTTACACGTACACCCTAACAGGGCAAGTTTGCGCGGTATTTAATCTATCTCGTGGCCCCATATATCGGGTTATCGGCGTATTTGTAACTTGTAAACGTGGCTTCTTGGCAATGTTGTTGCATGCTGTTAATAGCTAACATTTACTTAGTTAATGTTAAGTAAATGTAGATTTAATTAACGTCTCTGGTTATAAGGTTGATTCTAGAACAGATTTGTGAAACATTTTTTGATTTTTTGTCTGCCTGTCTCTATGTGTGTTCCAGCATCACGCAAATTCTACAGGATAGTGACCCCATAAGTCTGGTCACACGGTAGGGTAATTATCACGCTATTTGCTATGGGGGATGAGCAATATTACATTATGTTTGTATTCCTCTATAGTTTACAGCAAATTATAAAAAGACTTGCCAAACGGTGTTCCCTTGTTTCGCAGACAGAAATTTCATAGAATTTCGTTTCGCAGAAAATGTTTTCCATAATATTTGGTCCTTGTATTTTTATTTCAAATATTATTGTTTTAACGACTATTTACTTGAATGAAACATACTTCACAGAAACGACTATTTACTTGAATGAAACATACTTCACAGAAACACAATTCAATGCATTTTATAATCACATTTATTTATTTAACAAATTTTTCAAACAGTAGTATTGTTTTTTAACGAATATTGTTTGTCCGAAAATCATTATCCATAACACGTTTGGTATAAACCTCAGTGACCATAATGTTCAAAAATTCAGAATTTATTTTTACATAATTATCTTTACATCTAAAACTATTCTGTCATAATATTGAGTAATAAAATAATTTAATCTCCTAATTTTGAATGAACTAAAGTCATATGTCCTAAGTATTTTAATAAATAAGGTGTATTATTCCGAATGTTCATTTATAATAAAACTAGCTGCGCCCCGCGGTTTCACCCGCGTAAGTCTCGATCCCGTGGGAATATCGGGATAAAAAGTATCCTATGTGTTAATTCAGGTTATAAGCTATCTGTTTGCCAAATTTCATCCAAATCCATTCAGCCGTTTTTGCCTGATTGAGTAACAAACATTCAAACACACAAATACACAAACTTTCACATTTATAATATTATAATAGGAAGTAGGATTGTTAGTCCTAGAACATTTGCTAAAATTAGGTTTTAGTGACACAAACGAATCGCTGTTAATCCGACTCCACGCAGTCTTGTATGCCCTACCCCTAAAGTGTAATTTAAAATCGCGTAGGCGCGGAGGGGCGAGGCGGCCCGCGAGTTGAAGAGCAGGTGGTTTAACGCTCACCACCGCAGCTTCGTCTCCTCAGCTGCGGCGGCGAGCGTTAAACCATCTGCGACGATAAGCTCGCGTGGGACCGCCGGAGCCCCGTAGCGCCGGAGCCGTGACAGAAACCATGCTGCTTGCTGCCTGTTGCATGCTGCATACTTGCTTGCATGCTCGCTTGAATGCTGCATGCTCGCTTGAATGCTGCATGCTTGCTTGCATGCTGCATGCTCGCTTGTATGCTGCATACTTGCTTGCGTGCTCGCTTGAATGCTGTGCTGCATACTTGCTTGCATGCTCGCTTGAATGCTGCATGCTTGCTTGTATGCTGTATTCTTGCTACATGCTTGGTGTATGCTTGTTTGCATGCTTCTTACAGGAAAAAAAACCACATGTTCTCAATCAACTGTTTTTAATTTAATAATTATTATTAAATCATAATTTTATAATAATCTAGTAATATAACTATTAGGGCACTTTGACCAATTAGGTTAGGTTAGGTTTGAAATGTGACCAACTACGCGCGAGCCGAGCGAGCGAAGAGAGCGGTGTCGCGGCAGCAGCCGGCGAGCGCTACGTCGAAATTGGTCGCAGAAACTTTATTAGGGCACTCCGACAGTTACGAACCGCTTACCTAAAACTATACTACGGTATATAGTGTTACCAATTATAAAATAGAAAGTGACACTCGATGTAATGTTTTTCTTGGTAATATGTTATTTGATTTGTCATTCTATGAAATGAATAAATAAACATTAAATTTTCTTTGTAATAAAAAACATTGATTTAAATTTATTGAAAGTATATATTCTGCGTATTGATTATTCTATGAAATGAAAATATAAGAAACATTTTATGTGAAACGAAATTCTATGAAAATGTTTTCTATAAAACAACGTACAACCCTCAAAAAGTTAAGGACAGTCTCCTAAGACCGATTTCGTGTAGTTACATCGGTTAAAGTACCGCTGCCCTTACTGCTCCATTTCAAAAATCCAACTGTGTATGTGATTATTGACTGCTTAACGCCATATAGATACAGCCTGATAAGAACCATTTAAAAGGTCTATCTGTAACTATCTGCAATGTTCTAACAGGTTGTACGTTGTTTTTTCTTGTAGATTTTTGAGATAGGGCAGTAAGGGCAGCGGTACTTTAACCGATGTAACTACACGAAATCGGTCTTAGGACTGTCCTTAACTTTTTGAGACATTAAAAAAAATTACAGTCCGCAAAAAAACGGGCAATTTTGGCCCAAAAATAATTGACTTCAGTAGATCCTGTTTCTAATGAGGATCAAAAATACCCTATTAGACCAATTGAGTTTTGAGTACTAGAAGAGTCGGAAATCGCAAAAATCTTTCCCGTACAAATCTAAACGTTCTAATTTTCGACCAGTCTTCATGGTAGCGGCCAGTCTATAAGTATAATTAATGTTAGGTGATGAGAAATCCTGTGTGTTTACAATCTTCTGTTATATTTATTTGTCAGGAATAATCTGTAAGAATGCATCAGCCAGCGTATACAACATTAGTTTTTGTTTATGCTAAACCCGAAAAGGGGTCATTGTGCTCAACATTTTGAACAACTTTTTCTATGGGACCAACCTTGAAATCGCGAAAAAAACATCAGCTGTTCCATACATTTGTGTTCACTTAAATTGACAAAATTTATGGAACAGCTGATTTTTTTCATAGAAAACAACAATTTTTGCAAGCAATGAGAGCAATGAGGGCGGGCCTATTGCCATTAACCGGGCACAAATCCTGACTGATCTGGGCGGGAATCAAATCCAGGACCTCATGCTCAAAAGTAGCGCTTGCAACCACTAGACCAACGAGGCAGTTTTTTATAAAAATGTCGCTGTTATTTTAGTATATTGTAGTGTCTTACGAGTTCCATGCGAACGAAGTCGCAGGCTACTGTATTAATAAAGCACGTTGACTTTTGATTTGCATACTGCGATTTCAGGATTCAAATAATATTATTGCGGCCAAAACTTTGTGTGTAATCTCTATGATTATTTGAGTGACCTTACGCAAGCAATAACATAGCCAGGTATTAAATAAAATACAATGGTATTATACAATACAATAATATAAATGATGCTAAACACGACATGTAGCAAAAAGGACAGTGAAGGTATAACAATTGGAGCTATCCCGGCACTTGTCGCCGTGTCGAGATGTAATGAGAATGAGACAGATGATAATAAAAACGGCGAGGTTATGGCTACAGTCTAGACGGCTATTTATACAAATACGTTTCTGCGAAGGTGTGTGTGAACAATGTGAATATGAGATTAGTTTACTCGCCCAACAAAAGAATATAAATTACCAGGTAGGGACAGGTAGGGATACTTATGTTTATTTTAGGAGGCAATAATAGCGTAGCTGGCATGGTTTCAGCTCAGGTCGCGGGCCCACTGCATCGTAAATGATGCCAGCGTGCATCGAATACAATGAACTATTCATGACTGCAACGGCAACAGGTACTAAAAGGTATACTTATGGCCGGTTCCTATAATTTACGTTCCGTTATTGGTTACAATTAAGACTCTTATTATATCTTTACAAATATTGAAGCAAAGACCACATAGCTTTGCAGAGTAGCCTCAAACATGGGAGTAGCTATGCTTACGAATCTATTTATTTTATATGCTCAGTTTGGCAATAACAAACGCTACCGTTGCTTGCTGCATTGGTAAGAAAAACGATTCGTTATTGTCCATCTTTATAGGAATCGAACACTATTCTTGTATGCAGGGTTTCAACTACGCGACCGTAAGGTTTGAGTTGCGAGGATTATTTTATAAAGCCTCGTGGATATTATGTGGAGTGGACGTACGTGTGTGTGTGACGTATGTGTATTCGTGGTTTTCGGTCGCATGAGTAGTCGCATGAATAATAATCGGAGAATTAAAAGTTAGGCAAAAAAAAAAATTGTGGCCACCCTCGTGTTAGGTTAATCAGAGCTTGACTCATTAGTCATTATAGTCATAATTCTTGTTAATTACAATTTACATCTATACCTACTTCTATACATATTATAAATTAAAGTTACTTTTCGTGTCTGTCTGTGTGACCGCGTTGTTCTTCTCTAATATGCAACATATTTTGATGTGGTTTTCACCATCATTTAGAGAATTTATTTCGGACGGTTTATGTGTATACATTCATATTTTACTTACAATTTTTAAAGAAATCTCGGATGTTTTGTCATGTAGTAAAAACCGTGCGAAGTATGTATAGGGTAAGGAGCGATCTTCAGAACCGGTGATCCGATTCCGAAAATTCTTGCACAAATGCGAAGCTAACAGTATTGCTGAGTTTCAATAGGTTATATTTTAGTTTAAAATAAATTTCACGCGGAATAAGAATAAGAATAAGAGTAAGAGTAAGAGTAAGAGTAAGAATAAGAATAAGAATAAGAATAAGAATAAGAATAAGAATAAGAATAAGAATAATAATAAGAATAAGAATAAGAATAAGAATAAGAATAAGAATAAGAATCCGTCACATTATCTCCGGATGTTCTCATCTAGCTAACGGAGAGTACTTGCATAGACACAACCTTGTAGCCAGGATTATCCATCAGCAACTTGCTCTGAAATACAGCCTAGTGGAATCGGAAGTGCCTTACTACAGGTACGTGCCCGACCCAGTTCTCGAAAATGGAAATATCACATTGTACTAGGATCGATCCATCATCACTGACAGGACTATTGTTGCCAATAAGCCTGATATAGTGGTGGTGGATCGAACAGAGCGGCGCGCAATGATCATTGACATAACAGTCCCGCATGACGGGAACCTCGTGAAGGCCGAGAAAGATAAACAAATCAAGTATCTTGACTTGGCTCACGAGGTTGTCGACATGTGGGTTGTGGACTCTGCGATCATTGTGCCGATAGTCGTATCAGCCAATGGCTTAATTGCCAAGAGCCTCGACCAACACCTAAGGAGGCTCTCGTTGGGCAGCTGGATTAAGGGCTTGATTCAGAAAGCTGTACTCCTGGACACGGCTCGCATCGTTAGGAGGTTCCTCTCTCTGGAGCCCTGACCGCCGGTAGCTTGGACCCTGTTCCCGATACCGGTGGGCTACTATTTTTTATATTTTTAAATGTTTTATATAATTTTTTTATTCTATTATTTAAAAATATAATTTATAAGTATGGAAAATGAAATAAAAGAATAAGAATAAGAGTAAGAATAAGAAAATCAAGTATCTTGATTTAGTACACGAGGTTGTCGACATGTGGGACGTGGACTCTGCAATCATTGTACCGATAATCGTTACGGTCAATGGCCTAATAGCGAAGAGCCTCGACCAACATCTCAGGAGGCTCTCATTGCACGGCTGGGTCAAGGGCTTGATTCAGAAAGCAGTACTCCTGGGCACGGCACGCATAGTGAGGAGGTTCCTCTCTCTAGAGCCCTGACCACCGGCAGCTTGGACCCTGATCCTGATGCCGATGGGCTACTATTTTTTATATTTTTAAATGTTTTCTTTTCATGTTTTTTATAAAAAATATTTAAAAATGTAACAAATATGTATTTAAAAAGAAATAAAAAGAAAGAATAAGAATAAGAATAATTATTATTATACAATACACAAGATTCATGATACACAAAAACAGATGTACAAAATGACATGGTATATCTACATAAATCTACACAGATCATGTAACCCTGTCTCCTAAACTAGGAAGAAGCGGAGGAAGTTCCAAGGGCAGAAGCTACCCTACTTCTATGCAGATTATTCTTTTAAATCATTTAATTGTCACTAGCTCCTTTCTTCTTTAGCTTCTCGTGATTCAATTTTACGGAGTCCGAATTTTTATGTCGTAATCAGAGTCGTCTTCTCGTTTTGCATTGTTAAACGTTACTCGTCAAGATCTCGTCTCGTGATGATTACTTGTTTTAGTGTTAAAATAACTGTTCATTAATTGCTGTCAATGTTTTCCAACGATGGAGCATTAAACCACTACCACTACTTTATCAGCTTGGATTACAGTTTAAAGGTTTAATGAACGAAAGAAAATTAATATTAAAGCTAGTCGTTACGTTTCGGTTAAAAGTTAATATTATAAAACTATATCTTAGTGCCCGAGTGTCAGTAATTAATTGAAGCTAATTAAATTGTCAGATTTAATGCTGAAAATTGTCAAGGAAGCTGAGCGTGCCCGTTTGAAATTCAAGAAATTATGAGAAGCGGCGGCGTTTAATCGAAAAGTACTCTCCTTTGATCTTTGTCGAGTTGCCGTCTGCGACGACGCCTCCGCCTGGCGTGTTCGTGCTCGAATGAATAGTGGCTTGGAATAAGCTCCAGCAAAAGAGACGCCCCGTGCAAAGACCTCCTAGTAATTTCCTCCGCTATGCAAGATTAGCGGCTCGATACAAGTAGGTACTACTTCATTGAATAAAATGTCAGATCAAATTAACAAAACTCTAAACTCAAAGCTTCAAACCCTTTATTGATCAAATTCATACGTTAAAGTTCGCACTTATTCATAAAACGTGTGCCTACATTAAAATGTATGAACTACGATTTGGTTTGGGGTTTCGCGCAAAGTTTGTGAATTATATCAGTAAAATTATGCGTATATCAAAAAATTACGAGTAATGTCAGGTACATGAACAAATAAATCAACGCAATAAATAAAGTTTTATCTGAATTATGAAAATATGAAGCCTTTGGGTGAAGAGATTTATGAGATTTTATTTAAACTCAAGCTGGTCTATATTATCTATTTTGTTTATGTAGTGTTTGTTGTATATTTACAGTCTATAGTATACATATATACGGTGAGCGAAAGCCGTGGTCAGCAATAGCTGAGATCAAAATGATTGATTAATTGTGTGTATCCGCAGGCACCACAATAATTGTTTCCGAGAACACTACGTGCTAATAGTTAGTGGCAATGGCAACAATATTTTGATTTAAAAGAGTGCCCGTGGAGTTTCTTGCCCGTTATTCTCCATAGGAACCTACTACGCTTTGGAATGGGGACTTAGCGACCATCTTTCTGACTGACCGACCCCTTGACAATTCAAAAGTGATTGGTTTATTTGAAATAAATGCTTTGACTTTGAGTTTGAATGATTACAACACTGAATGATTACAACTTTGAATGATGATAACACTATCGAGAGGGCATGCCCTAATATGTGTGTATAGACCTTAACGTTCAACTGTTTGCCGAGTGCCTGGACGGGAGTAATTTTCGATAAATAATAATTTGTGGGTTTTTACTCTGAAAACTGAAATGATTATGGCCCAGGTCTGCTGAAAGTTTTGGTTGAAATACGCAGGAATTTTGTGATCTTCCATTTTATGTGTACACATTCATAAATAAATAAATTAAATTTAAAAAAACCCCGACAAAAACAAAGCGTTAAAAAAGTAAAAAAAAAAAAATATTGGCCCTTTAAGTTTGACATAAAAGTTGTAGGTAATATTTTGATCCAAGCGTCGTCGTGTCGGGGGATGGCTAATGAAAATAGGAAGTTAATAGCAGTTATCCTTTCTACAACAGCATACATTCAATATTCCTAGTGTGTGTTGGCGTTTGCATTCGATCAAAATATTACCTATTTTTATATTATACTAGCTGCGCCCCGCGGTTTCACTCACATAAGTTTCGATCCCGTAGAAATATCGGGATAAAAGGATAATATCCTATGATATATATGATAATAATCCTATGTCCTTCTCCAGTTCATGGTCTACCTATGTGCCAAATTTCATCCAAATCCGTTTAGCCATTCACGCGTGATGGCGTGACCAAGGGAAATAGGGATTCGTTTTTATAAATATAGATTACTAGTAGAAACGCTACGATCAACACGCAGCTCGCCGAAATCTGCGTAGCTGTACGTATTTTTGCCACAGTGAAGCTTGTTACCTACTAATTTACCCTCATTTATCTTTCCTACTCCATCATCAGGCTCCGATCTGACCATCTATCTGTAACCTATTTGTTGAGACCTTTCCAATGAGTCCAAACACGATACCTCTGCTGTAAGTTGGTGAGGGAGTTGGATATCCTGCAAATTCCAGGTGATGCTGCAGCATCAGCTCAAGGTTACTATATTCTTTTCATATCATTGAAATAAGAGAATTCTAAATTTCCAATCGATTAGACCTGTGGAAGATGCTCCCCTAGAAAAGAAAAACCTACCAAAGAAATTCATCAACTAGAAAAGAGCTGATAATTTTCAAACGGCTGAACCGATTTTCTTGAATCATAGCTAAGAACACTCTCGATCAAGTCACCTTTCAAACAAAACCAAAAATAATCAAAATCTGTTCAGCCGTTTGGCAGCTACGATGGCGCAGACAGACACACAGATACACACGTTAAACTTATAACACCCCTCTTTTTCCGTCGGGGGTTAATTATATCATTACATAATGACACCCTATCGCCAGATACTGTCTCCCCAGTCACACCTGACCGAAAGTGTTCATATCCCTCGTCAAATTAACATGAAGTTTGAATATAATTAGGAGTAAAATAAGGATTTAATGATATAGTGTGAGTTTTGTGTTCCATGATGTGGCTTTAACTATGTGAGAATGTTTGAAGCACTTGCTGCGG